>OX419697.1:18400000-19000000 GCA_948474745.1 Oligia latruncula
TAAACATCAAGCAACGTGTTGAAGCGTTAATGAGAACACGCGAAAATGAATGAAATTGTTTACAATACTTAATAGGCAGGGCCGGTGGCGTGTGATAACAGGCCTGGGTAATTTAATTAAGTTTTAAGCCGTACCTACTGTATAATTCATATAATACGCAGTAAAACAGATGCTACTGAATATTTTCACGAAGTTTTCGTTGTAGCGATCTTAGGGGGAGGCCTCATCCAGCAGGTGTGGAAGACTTTCGACTGACATGAACATGGAGTAACAGCAGTGATGATCATTGTCATTGGAAGTTGGAACTATGTATTTTATTTTATAGAAGTATACAGGGTTTTAGGGACGTCGACGCTCAACCTGTTAACAAGGATTCAGTACTGAACCCCCTGCGATGAAATTTTCCGTCGATTTTTTTAAGTGAAAACTTTCCGCGCGGTGGGCATTTTTTGAGATGGGAAAAACCATTGAACTCGCGACACTGTTACCGACACCGCACTACATTCGGATGTGTTCGGCTGTCCTCGGGATGTACTCTGTTTTAAATCCGATATGTCAGTGAGTGATGGCAAAGTATTCTGTTTGTTTTGTTTTCACTTCTGTCAGCACTCCCGGAGTGCCACTGTTTTTTTTTAGTTGGCTCCGTACATTTTGACCGCGTAAGACCTTCTTCTGTCTGGCAGATTAAAAAAAAAAATTGACGAGAAATTTCTACGCTAGGACGTCTACAATCATGTCTTGTGATGAATTCATGGTTTTATTTTTCGAGTCGATAACCCAGCCACCCTGTAGAGAAGAGACTTAACAGCAGTGACCAATGTCAATGACAGGACACCAATTATTAACTAGTTAAAAAAATGTATTTATGTGGAAATGGTCTTTCGAGTCTTCTTTTGTCCGAAATACCATTTCCTTTGCCGTCTACATAGGAGCTACTCTCGACAGTTGTGACAACAACCATCACGGAATTATTAGTGTAGAAATGAAAGACCAGTCGGATGAAAATGTCGTATAGTATTTCTTTGAATTCATCAATGACAGCGAAACAGTATAATGCAGTATAAAATGCCAGTATAACCATCAAAACGAGCGCACAGTTCTGGAATAAGGTCATCGGCCATCTCTTGCGCATACTGACGCCCGTCCTTGTTATCAGCTAGGGTAGTGATATCTACAGTGTCTATTTCACTGTGTCAACAAGGACTTTTATTTTAGTCTACATTTGAGTAAATTATAGTACGGATCTAGAGATATTTTTCCAACTAGCTGTCACCTTAATTGCTGTCAGCTAATCCAAACGCTTCCATTCATCACTCTTTTTCTTAATAATCATTTTGAATCAATCTATCAATCGATATCTGTGATGAGACGTTTAGCTTAAAAGTCAGTTAAATTATCTAGATCTGATCAGTTTTAGGATGTCTGAGAATCCGGTATCAACTTTTCAAGATGCAAGAATACTTGATAAGACTGGAGCCCCGGAACCCCGTCGGCATTCAGAATCATCGTTGGCAAAACTTGCCAAGGTTAAGCCGAAACATTGTTGGAAGGATTGCAAGGTTGATTCAACTTGTATGGAGACTTGGGGAGACGTGCCACATTAGCATTTAATTCGTGTGTTCAAGGCGTTTCATTGTGAAATGAATGGAAAGCGATGACTCCTCTGTCGAATGGACCCGTTGTTGATTCACTTCCGGAAGAGCCCCGAGTTATTTTGTCCCAATATTTTATCACAACGAAAGAATAAAAATCTAGTTGATAGGTCATCATGACATGGCCAGTTTTTAAATAGTCAGTGACCTTTCCCACTTGAGCGGCCACCGGCGATCGCAGATGGCTCTCAGCCGAACATAGATAGGTATGCTTATTAAACAACAGTGACTAAGTGGGTCGCGTTCGAGCTCGGCTTAGGACTTAAGAGACAAATAGGGGTCCAAAACTGGTTCGGATTTTGTGCGAAAGTTCTCGGATTAAGATGACCTAAAATTGCTTTTATAACTGTGGATAAGAGGCCTTTGCCCTGAAGTGGGGCACAAAACGGTTAAAGACTAATAATAATATTAAATGTGGAAAAAATAAATTGGGATATTAGGCCGTTACAAACAATGTCTATGTACCTCATGATGACAAACTCGGAAGAGATAGCAATGGATACAGAAGAGAATACAGAAATTCGAAAAAGAACACGTAGCATCAACACAATTGAGGTAAAAAACATAAAGTTGTTGATTATATCAGTCTTTTAAACGTCAGGACGATAAATAGATCTAATTAAGTCAGTCTTATGGGTTTTATTCAGTCGTTACGAGTCGTCAGAAGCCAAAAAGTCTGACGACCAGTCTTACCAAGGGGTATCTTATTACGCAGTAACTGGGTTGTCGCTCCATGTAAAAAAGTACTGGTACTCAGCTGCATCCGGTTAGACTGGTAGCCGACTCCGACATAGTTGGGAAAGGGCTAGGCAGATGATAGGTTTTATTTAAACCTATTATACAAGTTACATATTATCGACTAGCAAAAGTGGAAGTTTTCGCGAACAAAATCGCATACTAAACAAGGGTGTTAAATGTATTTGTGACTTTACAGCAAGCAAAACATATGAGTAACGCCGATACACGTGTTGGGAGGCGTGTATCAATCTAATGAACATTTAATAACTAGCTAACTACATAATTAAGGGTGATGATTCATCCCGCACAGATCCAATTAATTATTATAGGTATTAAGAGAGCAACATGAAGATAGTTTCAAACTACCAAACGTGTCAGGTCAGGCACATGCACTTTGCGCATACGACGATATTTGCTTACGTTGAGCAGACTTCACCCTTGAGGTTTCATTATTCGATTGCCTAGATTCTAGAAGTTCCCGATCTACTTCAGTTTACCAATTGGGATGGACGGCAGCATGTAGGGGTTCCGTATCTCAAAGTAAAAGCATTTATTTCAATTGAATCATTTACAGGAACTTTTGATAAACGGATCCATGGTTCTTACATTTACAAAATTGAAAAAATGCTTCTAAATTATACAAAACTATAGTTTGCAATTTATAGAGATCAATAAAATTTTACTACCAAACAGGAAGATATATTTAATATTAAAGTATATTCAACAATTAAAACTTGATTGAATAAAATAATATAATCATAAAAGGAAAAAAATGGAAGCCTTATAGGATCACTTCGATGTCCGCCCGTCTTTCTATCACTCAGGAACGCGTGGAGTGGCAGGCCTGACTGCAAAGTGAGGTCGGTTCGACCTCCGTATACGATTGCGTGCCGTCCCATCGGACTATGAGAGTGAGGGAAGAGAGAGTGAATCGTTGTCTGCGGCGCAATGTTCACCACAAGGGTGTTGTTTCCCTCAGGGTGGGCTATAGTTGAAGCATAAGAAGGGTTCTGGACTTCCGCTGCGTTTCATCGGAGTTTTTAGATTCTTGTAGAGAATTCATCGTAACACTCATAACGATATCTGCGTTTACTTAGCGCGGTGGGTGTATAGAATGCTTCCAAGAAAGTACAGAGGTCAGTCCTCGCGAAATGGATTCCACGAAACAGCTTAAATACAGTATTGAGTGGGAAGAAATACGCCCCATAGCCAGATGACACTACATCTATGAATATGAACTAGAGTAGATGTAGTGGGACACGCCCTAAAGTGAATAATTTAAAGCCCTATTTTGGAGAAACCAATGGAATATGAATAGACAAAAATTGGTCAGTCTCCAAGACATACCAACCCACATTTTCAATTTAATAATTCATGACCAAGATTCCAATCGTTAATATTAAATACATACAATAAAACTCTTTTATAACGATTTGTGTGTCATCGCCCGGTATTCAGGATAACACATTCGTGTGTATTACGAGTACAATAACGTTTTGAGGGCAGATGAGTTTAATCCTTTATGCTCACATTATGTAAATGAGAATAAACAGATATGTATTTAATTATTATTCTTAATGGTTTTAAGTGGCTTCTTAATTTTAACGTTTTCTTGAATTGGTCTTCAGTCCGGATCGTTTTAAGCATTGTCATTTTTAGGGTGAATTTTTTTTTTTATGGCTTACACTTATTACTTACTGTATGGTTACTTAACACGGCTAACTGGTCTTTTGTTGGCCAGCAGCAGGTGACTGTTGGCAGTTGGAACCCATATAAGACCTCGTAAGCAACTAAGAAAAATCATTAATACCTCCAAATACAGGTCAAATATGTTTTTTCTTTACTGTTGAATGGTAATGATAAGCAAACCGATGGCACTCCTGATGTTCAAGTGATCACCGTCGACTATGGCATCTGCTATACCAGAGGAGGCATCGCTTATGCGTTGACATTTCAGAAATGGAGCTGAAATGCCACATGAGCCTATAATTACCCCAAAAACCATAGCCTTATACCGAAACACAGCAACGACGCTAGGCGGAAGAAAATTACAGGGTGGCAGGTGACATCGACGCGCAAACCGTCATCATCTGCCTGCCTTTTCCCAACTATGTTGGGGTCGGCTTCCAGTCTAACCGGATGCAGCTGAATACCAGTATTTTACATTAAGCGACTGCCTATCTGACCTCCACGACCCAGTTACTGGGTAATACGATACCTCTTGGTAAGACTGGTTGTCAGACCTTCGGGCTTCTGAGTACCCGTAACGACTGACAAAGATCTACGAATGGACAGCCGGGACCAATGGCTTAACGTGCTTTCCGAGGCACGGAGGGAATTCAGCAAATAATTCTCCCTAGAAAAACCGTAGACATTTTTCGTCGGTTATCAAAAAATTCAACGCAGGAGGTTCCAGAATCATGTATTCTGAATCCATGGTAACAGGTCCCGCGTCGATGTCCCTGTCAACATGCACCCTAATTGGGTAACAAACTATCAAGCTCCATCTCAATCATTTTGTAGGATATTGCTAACCCATTGCTTCAATGTCCGAAAAATGTGTCTGCTGCTCAATAACTTAAATAACGCAATGAATGTTGTTGAACCGTCAAAATTAAACCCACTGCTACTGATAGTGTGTTACGCAATTACCCCGCTGTACCTATATGATAGGGGTAGTAGGTACTTTCCCAGACAAGCTCCTTCACAAAAAGGTTAATAATGATGTATCAATATGTAAGTTTGTTGAAACTCCTAATTATTTATTTATTTAAACTTTTCGCACAAAAAGTTACAAAGGCGGACTTAAAGCCTTCATCAGTCATTCTCTACCAGTCAACCAAGGGTGGTGAAGAGATTGGATGGCAGGTGCTTTGGTTGAGAGTAACAATGATAAAAAAAAATAAAACTAGGTACACAAATACATAAATAGGTATAGGTATTAGGAATTTAGGACCAGGAAACGAGCATCATTCCATATTTTTTTCATCGTCGACTTGTCTGTCAAAGCGGCTTAACGAGTAAACGTTTAACTAAAGAGTTCGACTAACTTCCTGCCCACAGCTGATAATTATGACACAAAGTAATTTATGTACCGTCACGGCCTAAATGCCACTGACAAGATAGCTCATACCTAATCGACACGCAGGCGCAGCTATGCATACGTTTAAAATATTATGTCGGATTACTAGAAGACTGATAATAGGCCCGGCCCCTTGCACAATCAATCTACCCTGCCTTTTCCCAACTATATTGGGGTCGGCTTCCAGTCTAACCGGATGCATCTGAACATCATTATTTTAGATGGAGCGGCGCCTATCTGACCTCCACAACCCAGTTACTGGGTAACACGATAAGACAGACGACCCCTCTCACATGGGACTTGAAAACATAACTGGCGAAATGTGGATGTTCCCTCTACTTCTGTATACAGGGTTATTTGTAAAACACCAGCAACCTCTTAAGAGGTCATTGTACTCATCATTATGAACAACTTTTACTATGGGACCAAACCTGAAATCGCGAAAAAAAAATCAGCTGTTCCCTACATTTTGACGAGTTATACGAACATAAATGTAGGGAACAGCTGATTTTTTTTTCGTGATTTCAGGTTTGATCCCATAGTAAAAGTTGTTCATAATGATGAGTACAATGACCTCTTAAGAGGTTGCTGGTGTTTTACAAATAACCCTGTATACCTGGGGGAATTAAGAAGCGATGGTAAGTTGAAAGACCATTCCAAAAATAATCAGTATATAAAATATTTGAAAAGAACTCTTCTGAATCTGAGCCTGTAAATATTTGGACTCACATTAGGGACCTTACCTTTGGTGCCGTTCATTCCATCAAATATTTACAAAATGGCGGCGTGTCGGCGGTAGCTTCAATTTGATTCAAAGTTTCAAAGGGTCGTTGTATCACATGCCGCATTGTCATGACAAATATCAGTCAAGACTTCATGAGTCGCAGGACATGTATTTATGTCAGCAGGCCTACATTCGTGTGAGATTTGCGTAACCTGACTCAAACTCAAAACATTTATTTAAATTAAACCACTTACAGGCACTTGAATTGCCAAGAAGTCGGTCAGTCAGAAAGATGAAGCTAGTTGCTAATTCCAAAGCGTAGTAGGTTCCTATGGAGACGAACGGGAAAGACAATCTTTCAAACTTCGATCAACAATACCAACTAGATATCGGGTCGACGCAAAAATTGGTAGTTGGTATTGTTGATCGAAGCTTTCAAATCAAAACACGCTCTTGCTACTACAGAAGAAATCCAAGTAACAATGCGATCTTTGTTTAACTACCCTTAAACTAAATGATCATAAAGGCCAAACAAACACGCGCGATTCGCGTCGCGAGTCGCGCCTGTTTGTAGGAGCCTTAAGGGTGTCTTCGCATCTGGCGTTGATTGAGGTCGCATTACCGCAGAGTATGGTGCCTAACATTTGACGTACGCCTACGCTACATGCAAAATTGCGAAGGGTGCCAAGTTTTTCCACGAGAATACACGTCCTACTTAGAAAATATTCAAGGTACGCTGAACAACAATAACAAGGGGTCAATAGAACTGAAAAACAGCCATGATGAAGAGGTCTACGAACTCTCGCGACAAAAACAGTCTAGAATCATAAACAGGTGTTTTATCTTCTTAACTAATTCAAGACCTAACTTATCAGATTAATATGACATTTTATTAGAGGACAATGACTTGAAGTCATTGCTGAAAGTCATTTATGCACTTGAGACAAAATTTATTTTACGTCCCATTGACCCAAGGTCGTAGGTTTGATGTCTGTTCCAAACAACTGGATACACCGTGATATTGGGTAGGAAACATCAATTTAAGAGGGTAAAACAATTAGCAGAGGTTTAATGAAGAAACTGTATCAGCCACGGTTGAATTAATTTACTCAATTAAAGTTTCACGGGCAGATTTTTACTGTAATCAGGTACGCTGCACGAATTTGTTGAAGTAGGTAATTGATACGATCATTATCTTCATATAAAATGATTGACATATCCCTGAAGATTGGTAGTGTTACCACCACCAGCCACGGGCAAACAGTTTCCCTCAGAGTCCTCGAGTAATATTTGACTGCTCGAATACGTACCTATGGATGCCAATTTGTGGTTCCACTTACAAATTGAGTCAATTGAGTGCTATAGTTTGATTATTTGAATACTTCAACAGGAAATTCTAATTTTAAACCATCATAGATGTTTTTGTGACAATTGTGGTGAATTTTCCTCAATTTTAGTCGATTTTTTCAATCTTAATTCAAACAATAATCACCTATTGGAAAAAGTGGTAACACAAGTTACACAATCAGCCTATAAAGTTCCAACTGCGCGACCTCTCTGAGAGGGAGTGGGCTCAGTGGGCTGTAATTTACGAGAGAGAAAATCTTAGAGAGTGCTGGTTGGAGATATGTTGAAAGTGTTGAAACCTTTTCAATACAGATGAATGTTTTACTAATTAGAAACTAATTAACTTTAGTGAGCGATTCTGTAAGAATTTAAAGTGAACAGGGTTTGTTTACACCACTATCATGAGGTACTTTTGGAACGGACATTAGTTAGGTTGTCACCGAATAGCGTCCAAGGACTGTAAATAGAAGTATCGGCCTTTCGGCGGCGAGATGTGCCGATGGGATTATTGCCATCGCGGGTAGAACCTGAATCAGGCTGGCACAGGAGCGTGGGAATTGGCATGAACAAAGAAAAGTCTATGTCCAGCTGGCAGTGGGCTGTGGATGCCTGTGGATGACGAGTCTGGTAAAGTCTGGGCAGTCAGCCTGCAGCCATCCTTACTGACTGGTCTGATTAATCCTATCAAATAATGAGCTATTGTAGTAAAGCCTAAAGCCTGTTTCGACTCCTGAAGGTCCTTACCCTTCCCAATAATACCGCAAAGTTCTTATTCAGATTGGTCAAGACAGGGTGTTATTGTCACTAAACAATGCTGTCAAACAATTAACTGGTTCGGACGCACAGGGAAGCAAGAAGAGTGTTCTTGACCATAAGTACCGTTTCATAGCTTGTAGAACACAATGTAGATCTGAGATGCTTTGTTACTGGGCATCGACTATCGTGCAATGTTTTGCATATTTAGAGCAAGTGGTCTATAATACTAAGAGGTCAGAAATGGTTAAAGCGCGGCGGGAATTAAATGTTGAACAACAGGTTCTCAAGCTTCTTGATAGATATTTCAAATAATACAGGAAGTAAAACCCATCAAACTTTAAAGTGCATACAGTCCGTGGAAACACGGGCAAACCAAAATGGTAACTGCAATACAGCAACATGGTTTACAGCAACAAACAGTTACGCTGCTGTAAAGTTTTGCTATGATGGGGGCTTAAAAACTAGATATTTTGAGCATTGCAGTGCAGGTTTCAAAATACTTCCTTCAATGGAAGCATTCGCCCCAGAAAACAATGAGCATGACTTAGGTACGATTTTCATGTCCGAAACTACAGGCAAACAAATCATTCAGATCATCGACCGTAGCGGGACTGAAATAATTTATCAATCAGAAGCCTACCTTGACACTTAAGAAATAGAGTCGAAAAACCATTAATAACGAACCTAATTATAAAATGAAATCAAACAATCTGTTATGGCAAGAGAAAACCACTAATTTTGAAGGTACAAATGAGATTAAACTTTATCGTATTGTGTTAGAGATTGATTTATTTTGGTTCGTTGACCCTAACCCTTACCCTTTGATACGCAATTATTTCTATTAAATATTGAGAAGGTTATAGGTTCTTTAACTATTGACAAGCAAACTGAAGTTCTGATAAAATATGTAACGATACATCATAGGGGCAGAGCCGTACTTATTACACCCACATTTCGCCAGTTATAGTCCCATGATGAAGGGGGCGATCCGAAAATATTGGAAATTGTCAAATCAGTCTAGCCATTTCGTCACTATGTTAGGGTCGGCTTCCAGTCTAACCGGTTGCAGGTGAATATTAGTATTTTACACGGAGCGACTCCCTTTCTGACCTCCTCAACCCAGTTACTGGGTAACACGATACCCCTTGGTAAGACTGGTTGTCGGACGTTCGGGCTTCTGACTACCCGTAACAACTGTCAAAGATCTACAAATACGGTCGGAGTGCTTATCGAGGCACGGAAGGGTCTCGGTTTGTAGTGGATGGTCAGTTGGTCACCCATCCACGGACTGATCTCGGCAAGCGTTGCTTTACCTTGGAGATCAACCAGTGTGAAAAAATTGAAGACAATCTAAACTTGAATCACGTAACCATTAGTAGACAAAGCAAGATCTCCAGTGATTTACCGTTCTAAGAATAAAATGGCCCATTTCTCCAGGCGCTCCATGGGAGGTTAGATCGAAAAGCGACTTTATGACCTACAGCATAGGTTCTATACTTACAAAGTCCTAGTAATTGTCCTAAGGCTTGTGGAGGATAAACAACACTTACAGAAACGTAATCTTCGCATTATTAAGAAGTTCCTAATAACATAACATTACACCATTCCGAAGGGTCATGTGTACCTATAGTACACCCTCACATTTCTGCAGTGATAATGTAGTCCCATGTAGTAGGGGGCGAGCGTATTGCCATCAACCGGGCACCAATCCAGACTCCGGGCTGCTACTAAAAAATCCTGAATGTTTCAAATATTATAAACTAGCTGCGCCCCGCGGTTTTACCCGCATAAGTGTGGATCCCGTGGGAATATCGGGATAAACACTATCCTATGTCCTTTCCCGGGAATTAAACTATAGAGATAGCTATACCAAATTTCATCTAAATCGGTTCAGCGGTTTAAGCATGAAGAGGTAACAGACAGACACACTTTCACATATATAATATTACTAGCAGCGCCCCGCGGTTTCACCCGCATATGTGTCGATCCCGTGGGAATATCGGGATAAACACTACCCTATGCCCTTTCCCGGGACTTAAACTATTTCTATACAAAATTTTATCTAAATCGATTCAGCGGTTTAAGCGTAAAAAGGTAACATACAGACAGACAGACACTTTCGCATTTATAATATTGGTATGGGTATGGATGGATTGCTCTTCCCTGCTTGCAATAGTGCTATGTGCATATAAATGTAGATAGACCACGCGACAATCACGTGACTAATTATCTAAGTATTGCTAATAAATAATTATGATATGTCTCGAAAGATCATAGTTCAGGAATTAAGATTAATTATGATTCTGTTTTATCGAGTAGGTGATAAATTAATATTAATTAGATTATATTGTTGTCAATAATACTAAAAACAGAACTTTGTGTCATGTCAGTTTCACAAAGAAAATAGTTGATATTAATTATTTTAATAAGTTTAATAGGACCAAACAGAGACTGGGGACTAAACTAGAGTAACCATATGTCCGATAATTCCGGGATAGTCTTAGTATTTCACGCAAGAATTTAAGTAATTCGTTCCCTACCCTTATTCTGTTATCTGAGATCGCCTCTCCTTGTCTACCTTCATGTCTATTTAACGCGCAGTAGCGGCGTATAAGGTCAGAAATATGTTTCTTTCAAAATACAACAAGCGAAGTTTTAGGGAATTAGGGCACGTCTACATGGCAAAAAAGTACTCTTATTTCTCGAAATACAGTGCTATGTGGCGAATCCTGGGTGATACTATAATATTACAGTCTTGTAGTTTGCAAAAAAACCTGGATAGGTTTACCGCGCCAAGCTTCGATTGTTTTGCAACAGTTGCAACGCTTCGCAAGTAAATTCAAAGGCGGAACAGCTCGGTTATTCGATATCCCAGTTCGCGGTCACATCCACGATTCTTGAAGATCGGATCTCGCAAGTTTTGCGCCGTTAAGAAAATAGGTACTACTTCATTGTATTATACAGCGCGTTGAAAAAACTTAGCGCATTATTTTCATTGGAAAACAATTGTTGAAAGTAACCATAGGCCGACCGCTTAACTGAGACGTTGCCTGAGGTAGCAGCGCGGTGCGGGAGAGGTGTGGTGACGTGATGCGAGAGCTCAGTGATTCGTCAACTTGTGATAACTATCACCCCTCCCGCACCGCGCAGCTACTTCAGGCAACGTCTCAGTTAAGCGGCCGGCCTATAGATACATTCTAGAAATAAACTTTTGAAGATGTTTACCAACCCTCATTGTAGAATACCAGCATTAAAAAAAGACTCACTCACAATTAGGGAGCGGTATTTACATTGTTGAGCAGACGAATTTAAATCTATGAAGCAATGGATTAGAAAATCCTTCAAACTCTCAGGTTGTGATCGAAACTTACGAAATTAGGATGCTGAACCATTTAAACTAAAACGGTTTCTTTGATTAAAAAAAAAACCGTTTTAGAAAGTTTACAGAATGGCAATAGATTTTTATGGTATAGACTTCTACTCAAACGAAAGCCGCGGACAGAAGCTATTGTATCATCATTCTCCTTATCACCAAATTCACCAATATAGCCCTTATTTGGGGTCGGCGCAAGATGTCTTTATCTTCCACACTTCTCTATTAGTCGTCATCTCGGCAGTCACCCCCTTCCACACCGTCTACACCGGCCATCCACCGTTTCTTTGTCTTCCCCTATTCTTATAGCCATCGAAATGAATACTGAAAAATTTCTTTAAGTGTATAAAAATATTAAACTAACAATTTACTAAACAAATATTCCACACAGCTGTAATTATCATGTACGATGGGCGATCACGAGTATTCGCACGTGTCAGTTACATTAACGTTACTGACTGAATAGCTGTGTGGATCATTTAGCATTGTTATTCAAGTACCTACTATCAAAACAACATAATGCGCCATTTTAAGATGTTTAGTTATCGTGGAATTGGAGCAGAAGCAGAAGCGTAACTAAAAACATTACCCTCCTTTTGGGCTCCGCTGCAATCGAGTAAAAATTGGTCTCGAATACCTTATAATTTGTGCTGGATGATTTCAGCTGGTTCTGGCACAAAGGCCTGTCATTCTCTCGTAACCTCTGTCATGTTTTACAATTTGAATTAGTTCTGCAAAAACATATTAATTATGAGTAATCGTGACCAGCCACGCATTTTTGGAAGCCTCCTTACTTTTTACTCTTCACAGATAAAAGCAAGTAAAGCAACATGAAAATGCTCTCAAATCGTTTATCAGAATAGCTATCTGCCGGCTATGAACAAGCGGCAATTAAACAGTCATACCTATACACAGATTAAAGGCTGATAAATTATAAACATAATATACTAGATATAAACTACACTCGTGGCTTAATAATAACAGCCGCACGTTAAGCTAAGCTTGCCGCGGTCAGTTCGTGGATGGGTGGCCATCCATTACATATCGAGACCCTCCGTGCCTCGGAAATTACGTTAATCCGTCGGTCCTGTCATTCGTAGATCTTTGACAGTCGCTACGGATAGTCAGAAAGCCCAAAAGTCTCGCAACTAGTCTTAGTTTAGACTGGAAGGCGACCCCAACGTAGGTAGTTCGGAAAAGGGTAGGCAGGTACACTAAAGTAAACGATGTGGACGAAGTAATTACTGGTTTAATCTGACACTCGAAATTGGCACCCAATTCCGACGAAGATTAAATTTTGTCGGTTTTTATCGGTTACACAATTTAAGTGGTAAAATCAAAGTGATAAATTAATTGGTTATTGTGAAATCGTTTCGCGTTTTTTGGTTAGCAAATATTAAGTACTATAAAGGCTTGGTCAAATGGTTAATGCGCATTGCAGTTGTTACGAATAGGCGGTTATTTTTTACACGTCATGGAACTTTCGTACATTATGGAACGATACGCTATCGATCCAGACTTTCACACGATTAGCAGTCGTTACGAGTAATGAGAAGCGCGTTTTCCCAGAACTTTATCAATCAATCAACTCAGTATGTTGCAGTCCACTGCTGGACTGGATAAGCCTCTCCCAGGCTGCGCCACAACACCCTGTCCTCCGCCTTATGCATAATAACCTTTATATAACCTACGCTAAAAAGACTGTTTTCTAAAAAAATACACCTGTCAATCGACATCCCCAAACAAATCTTTCGTCTTCATTAAATTCATAATATTATGATAACACCCACACGTGTAGTTAATAGTATTTATTCATTGATAACGTTATCGTAAACCCACCGTGTGACAGCCTGCAACGGTATCAATGCACGCTTAGCATTCTGAGCACGGAGACTCCCATAATGGACCCCGGCCCCCGCACAATTATTGCCGTGCCTGACGGTATTGTCATGTGGTATTGTGCCGGTTTCACGGTTAAACGATCCTCATATTGCTCGGAGAAATATAACCCAGAGTTATTATGAATTTATGACTGAACTTTGTTACAATACGCGCCAAGAAAGATGAGAGTTGACTTTTATCTTAAACTTTATTATTGAGTAATAAATATTATAATATTGTTAAGAATTTTAAACTAAATGTCATCGATAAATCCCTGAATAGATATACACATTATAGGTAACTATTTCGTACACGACTGTAACTGCGCAAGGTCCCCACTAGTGAGCTTGTCAAGTCTCATTTTTCGTGGCGCGTATTCTACGAAGTTTAATACGATAAAAAGTAACGTATTCAATGCGAAGTTAGAGGTCCAGTTCTGACGAAAAAATTACGAAAAACTTAGCTGATGTTAAAACTATAGTAATCTTGAACAGACTAAATGTAATAGGGGTGTAATTGAACAAAAAGATTGTTATTACTGGCCACGTTTCCGCTATTAATACTGTCCCTGCGCGGATGCCACCAGGCGCGATTTCAGCTAAGCAGCAGGTATTAACAATGGTGTGAATGTGAAGACTCCATTATTTTACATACAATAGGTACATACTTGCTAGTATAGACATGCAGTAAAAGCATTGTTTATCTATGTTTAAGTGTATAGCATATTTTATTGACACAGCCTGTCTGTGTCTATTCTGCAAAAATCTCCGTGTGAAAACAAGTGAAGTGACCTTGAAGTGCACTGTCATTACACCTAATGCGTAGACAGAATAAACTATAGACTGCTGCATATCTTCTTTTTCATTCGCACAAGAAAAAGAGAAATATATTAACGTCACTAGCAAAGAAAAGAGACAGAGTAAGAATATTTCTGTCCCTTACTGCGTTTCGGCTAAGCATCAATGTGCACAACAAGTTTGACGTTTAAGAATGAAATATGAATGAAATAATAAAAACTACACCGCGATTAAACGGAAAATAAGATCTTTTTCGTGCATAATTCAATAATAGTACATTTGCGCAACTGTGAAAATGGTAAGGTGCAGTGTAATAACCTGTAAAAATGTTAGTATGATGAAGATTGCCGGAATTTTTTGTCCCTTTCGGTGACACAGATACCATGAGTCTATAGATTACTCTGTCTACGTGCTAGGGATTGACAGCTCACTTCACCTCAGTTGTCACGGTGAGATTTTTACAAAAGGAAGAAGATTTTAATAGGAATGTCCGGGATATTAACATAGAATAATGGTCCCACTACTTTGGACCCACGACCAAAAATGAAACGGAGGTTCTGGAAATTGATTCTCTGATTCAAAAGTAGTTAAGTACATGTTTGGATACAAACGACCGCGACGGCATTTTTTTTCCCAATACTGTACAAGTGTACATAATATGAAATCCATAATTCCATACTTAAATTTATTATAAATGCGAAAGTGTGTCTGTCTGTCTGTTACCTCTTGACGCTTAAACCACTGACCCGATTTAGATGAAATTTGATATAGAGATAGTTTAAGTCCCGGGAAAGGACATAGGATAGTTTTTATCCCGATATTCCCTGGGGATCGACATTTATGCGAGTGAAACCGCGGGGCGCTGCTAGCAAAATCTACTTAATTATATATTTGTGTAAACAATCTATTTATCCTATTAGGTAGCTAACAATGTACAGGAAAACTGCGGTCACCTGACAATGTATTGTATTATTTATCCAGAAGCTAATTATGGTATTCCGTTATAACACCTATGTCAGGTACTTAGGTAAAACATAAGTGGATCATCATCTGCCTAGCCTTTTGCCGACTATTTTGGGGTTGGCTTCCAGTCTGACCGGATGAAGTTGAATACCAGTATTTTAAGTGGATATAATTTAATGTTAAATATCGCAAACTGGTCACAATTTTCGTCTATTTTCTTTATCTCGAAATCACATCGCAAAAACCACTCAACCAGGAATGTAAATAGACCTATAAAAATCTCAGAGATAATAATTTCGTGTGAGATTCGTGCATTACTGTCGAGTTAACCTTGCGTCACCATCTTTCATATTCTGAGCATAACTCTACGGGAATTTCGACAACAGATGATATGCAGTAAGCTGCACGTACATAATTATTATGGTAACAGCTCAACCTTGATAGCACCTATGTCGTAGCAGTAGGAGCGGTTTTCGTAGTTCAAGGTCTACTGGACGTGCGGGTGACTGTACTCAGTGCGTATAAACATGATTTTAGTTTTTTTTAAAGGCGGTTTAATGTAATGTACAGGATTTATTGGTACTAAAATGTAAAGTGAGGTCATTTAGCCAATGTTCATTGAATTAAGTTGGTTTATTTGCATAGATTAATTATTATTATTACTTTTGCAATTATTATTTTCTAGTTTTCCTTGCTTCTCTGCTGGGTTACCACTTTGCTGAAAAGCAAGGCAATTTAAATATTTACATACATACATGACCTTACTAATATTATAAAGAGGCAAAATTTGTTTGTTTGTATGTAGGGGGTAATTTCCGGAACTACCAGTCAGATTTGAAAAATTATTTTTACATTTGATAGCCCAATTCTTGAGGAAGGCTATAATTTATATAACATCACGCTAGAACCCTAAGGAGCCGAGTACAAATAAAAAAAGTCAGAAAGCACGCTAAGCGAAAACGAAGTAGGTACTAGCGTGGGCAGGCGATGCAATGCGACGGGGTGGGTCGGGATGGGGGCTTAGGCCACAAATTTTACACAATCGAAGTTGCGGAAAGAAGCTAGTATACACATAAACTCACGGTTTCTTCCCATAGGGGTAGGCTGACACTTAACAGAACACCACTTGTTACAATCCTTTTTTTTTTTTTTTGCGGATGGGAAATCATCAAATGACCCCACCCGCTCTGGGTGGAGCGGAAGGGAGTGTCAGACTCTTACTGACCAAAACCCACCCGTGTTCCTTCCTTAGCCCTTTATGTTCCGGGCCAGCGGTAACCCTTTCGGACAATCCCGCTGATTGTTACAATCCTTACATACTCATTTTTACCCGACTGCGCAAGAAGGAGGGTAAAACATCACCATTTTAAATTAAATAAAAGTTGGGAAGCAGTAGGCGGGACCCATTTGAATTTGAAAATATAATAAAAAATGGTATGGTTCCCGCCTGCTTCAAACTTTTATTTAATTTAAAATGGGCTTGTTTTTAGCTTTTCAATTTTTTTTCTTAACTTAAGTTTTTTTTACCTCAGTCAGGTTTTTTTTTTTTATTATGTTTTTAACTCTTTATTAAATTCTTTGAGCTGTAAGAAGCCCCTTTATTTTGTAAAACAAAAATTGAGTTTTATTTCAACAAGCTGTCTTGTTAGTCATTGCATGTTCAGGCACATTGTTCAAGTAACTTACATAAGACCTTCACAGTAACACATTCCACAAACCAGAGCAGTGAAAAGTTTTTTATTCAGATTAGAATCTTGCTCTCACAATAACTGTGTTCAGTTCTTAAATGTTACCCACACATGAAATACTCTGACCACAAACATGATTTAGGATTTTTTATTATTTGGACTGACAAATATTCTAAATACCCACAATCAAATGTACTTATTTTTAGTACCTACCCAAAACACTTGACTGCCTTTTTGATCTTGTGGTTGCAAGCACTACTGCTGAGCAAGAGGTCTAGGTTCGATTCCCAAGTCGGGTTACATGTTATTGGTGTTGTCCTTCTGGAATTTCTCAGTAGCAGCCTGCAGTTTGGATCTGTGCCCGGCTGATGGCAATAAGCTCGCTTCCTATTACATGGGACTTACACTTTGGTAACTGGCCAAATGTGCGTGTACTATAGGCACTCCTTTGCCCACCCCTTCGAGAAAGAAGGTATAGTTGTGTTCAAAACACTTTAATTCCCCTATTTTTCTTTGAAAAACAGGACAAACAGTAGTCTAAGAAAAAAAACAAGATAGTATCACAGGGAAGTATGATAAAATAATGATAAGTGTCAATGATAAGGAATTTCATGTTTTGAAATATAAGACAGTAGTATTGGTTGTAGTAAAAGAGAAACATTGGTCATCAATGTTTAAAAACAAACAATCATTATGATGAAACATCAGTATAATTCTGGAGCAGTCATATAATTATTATGTAGATCCAACACCTAATTCAGAGATGATATAAAATAAAATTTATTTTGTAATGAAGAATCATTTTCATACGTATTATAAAAAGAAACAAGCTAAATGGAGTTGACATTTCCGATCTGACTACCCTTGAGAAGAAATAGCGACACAAACTCAGGAATCAAAGAGTCTTGTCCAACCATAATCTTGGTCAGATCATGTGGGAACCATGTGAATTAGTGTCTGAAATTTTATTTTGAGGAAATAACCAAATAGATTTGACTGGATCTGTGGGCAGGTCCATTCAAATCTGTTTGGTCAGAGCAAGCATTAGTTTAATGGTACAAAGGAATTATGAGGGATCATATTAAAATGTCCGAATGTTTCAGTCAAATAATGATAATTAATGTATTGTAAGTGCATGTAGTTGTAAGCTGAATAAAGTAGCTAGTAGTATCAGCTCATAAGAAAATAACCACAACAGCATAATGAATTTCGGCTTCTCTTATTTCAGCACAAACTTAAGAAAGCTCATACTGTGGTGAAAACATTAGGCAGTCAGCAAGGTCACAAGATGGTACCTGTGCAGACAGACTGCCTGGTGCTATGTTTATTAAAAAATAGTGGAGATTATTTCAATGCTTCAGACGCATAACAGACTCTATAAACCATCATCATCAGCAGTCCACTGCTGGACATAGGCCTCTAAAAAGGCCTATAAACCAGTAGATCATAGAATAACTAATCTGAAAAACTTAAGTAAATATGATTTTAAGATTATTTTTTAAAGAAGAAAAGACTGTTATTCGGGACAGACCTTTGTCCAGTAGTTTTCTGTACTTAATAGGAATAAATTATTACAACTTGAAGGCTAACATACTTACACAATAGTATTCAAGTTAGCAAAGTCAGTAGTAGGTACTAATTATAAGTAGTTATTGAACTGATTTTTCCTTGTTCTACAAGGATATACCTTTGTCTTCTGTGGTTTTTAATTAGGTACCAATTGCAGTGCATTTGTGTTATAAATAATTGTGACTTTATGTCAATGGTATTTGTAGTTGTAGTCATTAGAATAATGATAAAGAAAATATATAAATTCCAATTGGAAAATCAACAAAGACTGTCAAAATAATAAACCAGATGACCATTGCACAAGTATTTTTTTATTGTATTAATTTATCAACTTTGTTTTGTCAATTTATCAATGAAAACTCAATGTCATTAGTCTTGAAGTTAAGCAAATATTTTGGAGGTGAACATTGCACAACATAGCAGTCGAGTGATTGTCAAACTGTGTTGACCAAACAATTCTGTGGCTCCTATTAAGAAAGTTTTATCAATAATCATCTAGCCTGACCTTGCCACCACGTATGTTATTGTCAATATCCACACAATTATCACCTGTATCATAATAAATTAGTGTAAATACTCACGGCCATCACCATCTCGAAGGTGTGCTTATGCACCCTTACTGGAGCCTGGTAGTCCTGCACCATTTTTCACACTTTTAAAATACACGAAACAAAATAAAAGAATACAAGGACTTCACAAACTTAAATATCAACAGTTTCACAAAGTAGTCATGCTGCTCGAATTCCTTTCACTCGCGATCAGTACAACAGCAATATATTCGTACGTCGACTCAGAATTACACCGTGTCGTGAACTTGAAATAAAATCCACGGATTGAAACAAAATGGAATGTTTGCTCTGAAGTTAGTTGCGTGTCAGATTGATAGACAATTGACAGCGTTATTGTTGCAAGTGCACAATATTGTGAAGTTTTGTTCGAAAACAGTGCTATTTTTTTCAACGAATATTAAATTAATTTTGTATGCATTTTTTTACTAACACTGTTACTAACACTACATTTCATATTTTTGCTCTGAAACAGCAAGCGTCTTTTTTTTATTTTATACAAATAATTTGAATAATATTAGTATAGTAAGATGTAACAGAAATGAGAAATTAATAGAAACTAATATCTTATTTTCAAGATGCAGACGTTAATTAAATTTCGGTAATAACTGATAAAATTATAAAAATAGTAAATAGTAGTTTCTAGAAACAAATAAATTTAAAAAGTTTCTTAGCTGGACCGTCCAATGGCTACAGTACAAAGTTGCTATAATAAAAAAAAATACAAATTCGCAAATTAAAACTTATAAGTTCCTTGCCGCTCGTTGATTGTGCGGTTCTAAATTAAATAAACTTAAAAGTGAAATTATCAGTGTTGAACTAAGTTCATCGGAATCCATAATAAAAAGAACTATCAGAAAAATAACCAAACAAAATATCATTTCCGCAGGTCATTTTCCACGTATTTCGCAACTAACTTCAAGACAGTGAGTAAGCGGGCCTTGACGAAGCGCGAATGTCGCTTTCTATTATTTGAAGATTATTTCTTCTGAATTTAAAACGCAAAGCAAAATTCTGGCAAAATTGTGCGCGTTCGTGCCCGATGTCTAGTGCTGAAGTCGCCGATAATTCCGTTGACCCCCCGGCGAAAAAGCGGAAACTAAATACAGGAGAATCACGTTCCAACAACTCGGCAATGGCGAACAATGGGACGCGTGTGGAAGATGAGATTGACGAGGCTCTGTACTCGCGGCAGCTGTACGTGCTGGGTCATGATGCCATGCGGCGGATGGCCAGCTCGGACGTGCTTATTTCGGGGCTCGGGGGTCTAGGTTTGGAGGTAGCGAAAAACGTGATCCTCAGCGGCGTGAAATCGGTGACTCTTCATGACGAGCGGAATTGCACGATCGCTGATTTGTCATCGCAGTTCTACCTGTCCGAGCAGTCGATTGGACAGAATAGGGCTCTGACGTCTTGCGAACAGCTGTCGGAGCTGAACCACTACGTGCCTACTACTGCGCACACCGGCCCGCTCACGGAAGACTTCCTCCGCAAGTACAGCGTTGTGGTACTCACTGGTGCTTCCTGGACCGAGCAGGAGCGAGTGGCGGCCATCACACACGCCAACAACATCGCTCTCGTCATAGCAGACACTAGAGGGCTCTTCTCCAGAGTCTTTTGTGATTTTGGTCCTGAGTTCAAAGTAGTAGATGTGACAGGAGAGAACCCTGTGTCAGCCATGATCGCTGACATCACACATGAGTATGAGGCAGTTGTCACCTGCCTTGATGATACCCGTCATGGTTTGGAAGACGGTGACTTTGTCACTTTTAGCGAGGTTAGTACTTGTTCCTATTTCACAATTTGTTGCAATTCCTATCAAGTTATCAATGTTTTTGATTATCAAGTAAATTTGAATTACTCAGAAAGTAAACAATTACAATTTACTAATATTATAAAGACGATTGATTGGTACTCTAGAACATTCAACTTGAATGTCAATGGTATGGTGCTATCACCATGGTGGCATCCTTGATATTTTTTAAGATCAAGCATTTTGAATATCTGCCAGAAACTCTGTTTATGTCGACAACATGCTGTCATGTATAAAATAAACATGATGACTACATGTTCATCTCATTCAACAGAATTTTCCATGTGGACGATTACATCCTCCTGACTCTTCATCATAGGAGGGAATGTTTATTTGTTATCTTACTCTTGTATGTTTTGGTATTTGAGGGCAAAGGTAATTTATGCATTACATGAAGCCCTTTGTCTATAAACGTTGCTTAAAGTTAAGTACTGATTAATTACTAACTATTTAATCATACCATTGAGCAATGTTTTTACATAAACCACAAATTGTATTGATCCTTTCATGATTGAGGGAAAAGCTGATCTGACTGAACATACACAAATGAAATTTAAATAATGCCATTGTATAGGAGTTATTATGGTTATTGCCTGACGTGAGTGTACCTGCCTACTGATGTAATTATTGCAGTGGTTCTTGAAATAGCTGTAATTCCATGAACATGTTTAACATTGACTGTAAAGTAATTAAATGTGGTTGAAAAGCTACAACATTACAATTTATTGAAGTTTTCATGTTATTCAGCTATGTTAATTGCAGGTTGATCAGTCTTTATACTAGAGGGCAATTTCCATAATTTTAAGAACATTCACAGTCTGATCTCAGTCTTGAATCTGTTAAAAATACCTCTAATTTCCCTACATTTTTTACAGTAATTGTAGCTAATATGAGATTATCTTTTTAATTACGAGAATAATTGGTCTACGGGTTTATGTTTATGTGTTATTTTATTATGTTATTCTAAAAACAGAATAAGAATCAGCCTATTATCCTTACCATACTCCTTTAGCCTTATTTTTAGTTTATCATACAGACATCTTTTCATCTTGGACATTCAACTGGACAATTGCTGAACAAGATATTTATAGCTTGTCTTGGTATAAACAATTATGTAGTATGATTACACAATGAGACAAGAGCATGAGACCTCAATTATTTCACTATAAATATCCTAGAAATTTAAATAAAAGAAGAACCAAAAATTTCCATTTGCTGCTTTGTTTTTTTACAATTATATCTTCCTTCCCTTTACAGATCCACGGCATGTCTGAACTGAATGGCTGCGAACCTCGCAAGATCAAAGTGCTCGGCCCATATACCTTCAGCATTGGCGACACAACTAACTTCTCAAAATACGTCCGCGGAGGCATTGTCACACAAGTGAAAATGCCCAAGAAATTAGCATTCAAGCCCCTTAAGGAATCCTTTGCCAGCCCAGAGTTCCTTATTGCTGACTTCGGCAAGTTTGACTACCCACAGCAGTTGCATGTTGCATTTGCAGCCCTCTATAAGTTTGAGGAGTCTGAAGGCCGTCTCCCAAAGCCCTGGAGTGATTCCGATGTCATAAAGTTCATGGACTATGTGGAAAAAATTGATGTCTTCAAAAATGGGGACATGGAAGTCAATTCTGAATTGCTGAATACTTTCTGCAAGGTATGTTTTGTTAAAAGTTCATTTGCATTATCAAAAAAAAATTTTTTTTTTCTTATTATCAATTCGATATAGGCCTCCCTAGGCGTCGCCACATCAACTGGCGTGATGCTTCTCGCATCTAGTGGAATTCCAGCAGTGTACGACTTTCAACTTTCTTGATGATGGAACTTTTGTAATCTCTACAATCCTCCAACAGGTGTCTTCCGGCGACCTAAATCCCATGAATGCCGCTATCGGTGGTGTGGTAGCCCAGGAAGTGATGAAGGCTTGCTCTGGCAAGTTCCACCCCATCATGCAGTGGCTCTACCTGGACGCCATCGAGTGTCTTCCTAAGGACTGTACTTGTCTGAACGAGGAGAACTGCAAGCCAACTGGATCCAGATACGATGGACAGGTGGCTGTGTTTGGCAAGCAGTTCCAGAAGAGGTTGGGTGAACTGAAGTATTTCATTGTTGGTGAGTACAGGAGTTTGTCTTTTCTAGGTTTTCAAGCTTGTGATACTACATGGACCAAGCAAATTATTGGACAAGTCTGGCAATTCAAAAAAAGGGCTTCATGCTATTCTTTGATCTACTAACTAGTCTTCTATGCTAACAGTTTCAACAGTCAGCTTAATATTAGGTAGCCAACTTTGACAGCTGCTAGTAGTTAATTTGCTGTGCGCAAGTAACACTAGGGTTTCAGGTCAACAAACCTTATGAATTGATTTTACTAGGTTTTATTAGGTTTTTATTTTTTATTTATCCTTTTGATAGATTCTTATTTTGTGAGGACTTTGTAGGCCTTGTAGACTTTAGATCTGTAGACCTTTATCAAGTACCTGATACTTGTTGACAGGCCTACGCTATCCTCCCATACCTACTGTAATTTGAAAATATTGTAAAAGCCAATTATTTTTAAAAAGAGTAACCGTGGAGTTTCTTGCCGGTTCTTCTCCATAGGAAACGACCAATTGGAACCGTGCACCTAGCTTCTGACGTTTCATAAGTGCCCATGTAGGCTTATGTGAAATAAAATAATTTGATTTTGATTTTGATTGATCCTCATTAAGTTTAAACAGTATTGAGGAAATAAAAAACCATTAAACGTCGTTTATATAAATGAATTTCGGCTTATCATTTATATTCATCAAAAATACAGACAGAGACTAATTCCAAAGTTTTTTCTTAGAGATAAGTTATGCCAAAAGGTTATTAACCTTTATAATGTTAAAGACATTTTGTATTAATGTTATCTGTTGGCTTTTTTTGCTATCGTTTCTTATCAAACAACTCATATACTATAGGGAACTTCACAAAACAACCTTGCTTGCTATTCGAATAGTTGGCAATTTTCCTTATTCTTATTTATTATGGTTGCTGAATTACCCTTGACGACTGTCAACGGCAGTCTTACATATTTATGCCGATTTAAATGTGTTTCTTTTACGAAGCGAAACTATAGGCCCGCGTTGGCACGGCCACTTCTAAAGCGCGGTCTTTTAACCCGACTGCGCCAGAAGAAGGGGTATGTTTTTCGAGTGTAAGTATACAGGGTGAATTTTTCAAGTGGTCGTGGATGGCCAAATCCGAAACTATGAGGAATAGCGAAAAGTACTCAAAGGAGTCGCGGGCTCTATTTTGATGAAAACTAAAACTGCATCATTGGATTTTTGAAAAATCAATATTTCTAGCCAGGAATCGAACCCGTTGATTTTGATAAAAAAAAAACACTGTATTATTACACCACTCGATAGTGTCCCTAATAAGGATCAAACTCTGAGAAGTAATGACAATGACATACGGGAAACTAAAGAAAAGAGCGCATTTTTAACAAAATCCCTTTTTAACCCCCGACGCAAAAACGACGGGGTGTTATAAGTTTGACGTGTCTGTGTGTGTGTGTGTGTGTTTGTTTTAAGTACCATCCGAGGACGTGCGTATGAATACACAAGGCACGACCGAGGACCTTTTCAAAGCGAGGACCTTTTCGAGGGTCCTCGGTTTGACTTGACCAAATATTCGTATTCTGCAAGCGATTTTGAGTCTTTCTATATACTTAATACGAAAAAGTTGTCCGAACCTCGGTTTGATCAAGATTATTCATAATCTTACACAGACTTTGTGTATCCACCAGATGGTGCCACTGTCGCCTCATACACAGACTCTTTACACTCATTTCACGTTTGTTGTATTATCCGAGGACCTATGTGTTAACTTTAACACAAAAGACCTCGGTTAGGTAGCTTTTCCAGACAATGTGTATTTAAGACCTCGGTTTGCTAGATTTTCCGAACAGTGTGTATTCTAGTCCTCGTTTCGACAGTTTTCCTTGTGTGTAGAAGACAAATTATATGCTATTATTTAAATAAAATTATGAAGGAGAAAATCGAAGGTAGACTGAATCCTTAAACAAACCGTTAGTAGCTACTAGGTGCATGAGGAATAATCAGGCTTCTTCTGCAGTATGTGCTAAGTACCTAGGCCCGCTTATATTATTCAACATTATGATTTGCACCATAAAATATTGTATTGTCTGGAGGTAGGAGCTGAATACGTGTGCTTTTCATAAAGAATCAAAAGTAAATGCCTTCCTAGGTGAAATGTCGGCAGCAAGATTTGAAGCAAATATAAAGTACAAAGAAATACAGAACATGAACGTACTAAAGAAAACCACGTCATAAACTTTCCTGAAATAAAAGTAGGTTTATTTTAAAATGAAACAAATTATTTAACAAAGTAATCATCAAGTTGCAGTAACATCTTTGAGAAGAATGATTAGAAAACTTACATAACAGTTAATAGAAAACGACTCAAACAAAAAGACTTATAGAAACCATAATTAAAAGAAATCGACATAATTTGGGCTAAAAACTTAACATAAAATTACATAACACAATGCTTAGTTAGAAAACAACAAAGAAATTTATCAAGTGAGATCAAAATAATTTGGGAAGCATGTAAACTTAAGAACTTAATGGCGCCGATTCCCTTGTTCACAAACTAAACTAAATTTAAGTTCAGTGCATCTTTTTCTGTAATTCATTAAAAAAGGACAGAAGATAAATATTAGTTTAGTCCTGTCAAATTAAGATACTCCATAGCAAGTTTAGACGTGATTAAAAACATGGCTACTAAAAATATTTTATCCCCATAGGGGTGTAGTTTTGAAAATCGTCTGGGATGTTTCTATAGCTTGACTTAAAGATTATTTATACCAATTATCCAATCAAGCCACGTAATAAAATACTTCCCTAAGAAATTGACTATCCCTCTTCACCCCGTTAGGGGTATATTTTCTTAAAACCCTGATTTCTTAAAACCCTGATACATACTGAGTTTCGAAATAGTTGAACCGCGCGTTCAAATTCTTCCTTATAAAATTTTTCACCCCTAATCTCCCTTTAGTTTCAAGTTTATTAACCAAATGAATAAGATTTTTCATATAAACTGTATTCCTGCTTTTCACCCCCACAGGGGTGGAATTTCGAAAAATCGTTTGGGATATGTTGATTACTTGACTCTAAGATTTATTTATACCAATTTTCGGGTTATTCAACCCACGCAGTAAAATCCTCGCCTGTATAATTAACTACCGCTTTTCACCCCGTTAGGGGTAGATTTTGAAAAACCCTGATACACGTTATTCTTTATTTTTTTGTGTCTTAAGTATAAATACTGTGTTTCGAGTTAATCGGACCGCGAGTTAAACATCTTCCATACAAATTTTGACACCCCACAACCCCCCTTTAGGGGTTAGTTTAGAAAAACAAAAAATGCCAAACTTCATAATTTACTTAGATAAATATTTGTGCCATGTTTCAAGTTTATTAACTCAAGGAATAAGACTTTTCATACAAACGAAATCCACCCTTTTCACCCCCTTAAAGGTTGAATTTCCAAAAACCCCTTCTTAGTGCTCCTCTACATTATAAAAGGAAGCCGTGTGCAAAATTTCACAATCTCAAACTCAAAGCATTTATTTCAATTAAACCAATTACAGGCACTTTTGAATTGTCAAGGGGTCTGTCAGTCAGAAAGATGAAGATACTCGTAGTTGCCCATTCCAAAGCATAGGTACCTATGGAGAAGAACGGGCAAGAAACTCCATGGACACTCTTTAAATCAAAATAATATGGTTACAAAGTCTTGTTTAAATCATTAATGTAAAAAATTATGCATGTGAGAACGATGCAGAACGTTAAAAGCGTCCGTAATGTCTAAAATCACATTCCTAAACCCAGTAGTTTCGGCTGTGCGTTGATATGTCAGTCAGTCAGTCAGTTTTTCCTTATAAATATGTATATAGATACGGCCATTATTTTTAATACCTACTGTTTACGTTAAAAGCAACAATCACGAGTGTTTAACAAAATAAAGCGCTGACAAACGTAAAGACATTGACTCGTCCTCGCTTGGTACTTCATTCTAGAAAAAGTGTGTAAGAAATAAATTGGAACATTGATTATTATCTTACACGTAAAATGTTTTAGGTAGGTAGGTAGGTATTTTCCAGGTCCTCGGTTTATACAAGTTCTACGCGAAAAACTGTCCTCGGTTTAGTGATATAAAGTCTAACACAACGCCCGCACTTTGTACAAGCTATAAGAAATATTGTGTAAAAATACGTCCTCGGAAGGACGTCCCAGGGCTTACGTAAGAGGTCCTCGGTTGGCTTACACAAAGTCCTCGTATGTGCATCGCTGGTCACATTTAGCTGTGTATTTCAGGTCCTCGGTATGATAGCCGAAATTCATACAGAAAAATGTTGAGATAGCATTATCCCAGTAGGCTCATCACTATAGATTTACTCACCTGTCTCTTTCTATCTTATTCTAAACGGCCAACGAGGTATTTAAACCAGTTTTTTGGAGGGTCCTCGGTTGGTTCTAGGACTAACAAGGTCCTCGTAAGGGTGTCTGTACAAACAGGGGTGTGTGTGTGTGTGTGTGTGTGTGTGTGTGTGTGTGTGTGTGTGTGTGTGTGTGTGTGTGTGTGTGTGTGTGTGTCTGTCTGTGGCATCGTAGCTCCCGAACGGATGAACCGATTTTGATTTAGTTTTTTTTGTTTGAAAGGTGTATTAGTCGGGAGTGTTCTTAGCTATGTTTGATGAAAATCGGTCCAAGATGGCCGCCGCTACAAAATGGCGGATAACATATTTTTTCACAATTCCCTCAATATGGGTATCAAATGAAAGGGCTTCAATAGTAGAATACTATACACTATAACAAATTTCAAATCCAAGATGGCCGCCACAACAAAGTGGCGAATTACATTTTTTTTTCTCAACTCCCTCAATATGGATATCAAATGAAAGGGCTTGACTAGTAGAATACTATACACTATTAAAAATTTCAAATCCAAGATGGCCGCCACCACAAAATGGCGAATTACATTTTTTTTTCACAACTCCTTCAATATAGGTATCAAATGCAAGGGCTTGACAAGTAGAATAATGTACACTATATTGAAAGGGAATGAGGAATATTAACTACCTAACGAAATGAAAACTAAAAACTTGAAAAATATAATAAAACAAAAAAATCTGTTTATAGTCTTAAAAATTATTCTTCAACTATAAATTAATCAATATTTTTTGACGGATAAGAAACCTGATTAAACACCAAATTACCAGAATCTTAAAACGGAAGAAAATAAAAGAAATGAAATACAAAAATTAAAGAGTCCCTACAAAAAGCATGAAATAAAAAATTAAATTAAAAATTTAAAAAACCCCCGACAAAAATAAAATTAAGGAATCCCTACAAAAAGTATGAAATAAAAAAAATCTTATGGAAGTCGGGGGACCTCAGAATAGAAGCTGTTCCACAGAACGGTCCCCCGACTTCCATAAGATTTTTTTTATTTCATACTTTTTGTAGGGATTCCTTAATTTTATTTTTGTCGGGGGTTTTTTAAATTTTTAATTTAATTTTTTTTTTACAAGCTTTTATTTAGCTTGCACTGTTCGTATGTAAATATGTATGTATGTAAGTTGTCCGTCAAAATTTGCAAACCATTTTTCGACCATTTGTTGTTTTAGTTTTCTTATGTTACCTACCTATTAAATATTATTATTTTCAATACATAGTTGGATTCGACGTCTCAAGGATTGTACTGCATTCAAAATTTGAATTTAGAACATAATGTTGTGGATGTGCCTGTGCTGCGGGCCTGCGGGTGTAATGAGCATCATTTAGGTAATGTCGGTATGAATACTTTAAAATAAGAAGCAGTTTACTAAAATCCAACATTTTCCTTAGCCTTTGCCGTGTATCATTACTTCCCAGAATTTGATCCTTATTTGGGAGTGGGAGTGGTGTAATAATACAGTGTGTTATTTGGTGTCGTCACCGATTTATTCGTTTCGATGTTCCCATCTCTTTAATGTGACCAGTAAATGTCACGGTAAAACAAAAGCTACTACCTTTTACATTGATTAGTTTCATTACGGGTGAGTATATGGTTCGATTCTAAGGTGCCTAGGTCATATAAACGTTTTTTAGAAACCTCTAATTCATTACCTTATAACTAATTTGTTTGTCGTCCATTTTCGAGAATTCTAGACTAGCTAGACTGATGCTATTTGGACATAATTACGGTGTGCTACTGAATATTTTTCCTATTTTTCATTTTCATTCATTTATTTTGTCAACGAAAATGGCACCGACAGATTTTTCTTTAGCAAATTGAAATGATGAAGAATTTTTTTGTATGTTCTGTGTAGGTAGGTATACATACATTTATGTAAAGAAAGGGCCCCAATTTTTCGTATTATTGCCCGCGAAATCTTACCACGTGTAAACTCACGTCAATATCGTGTTTTGTTAACGGTAAGGCATCGCAATGTCAATCGTACGGACAACATGTATTTTGAAAATTCGAACTACACCATTGTATCATAGAGAATACGTTATTAGCAGATGTCGTGATTAGGTAAGGAAATTAAATGTACTCTGTGGTAAGGAATTGACGTGGTATCGACTTACCGTACCTAGATGGACGTGCATATTCCTTACACGCAATGTATATCGACCACAGTTATACGTATTCTGTGAAATTGAGGCAAGAATTATAGCGTTTTGACAATGCACAAAATATGATCCTCTGTGAGAGACTGGCGTCCACGACTGATCACCAGGCTCTCACCCCGAATTAAAGCTAATTAACGTTACAGTGGTCAGTTTTCAAACTCTAGGCAAATTATTTATTGATGATGAAAAAAGCAACATGTTTAAATTAATAGAATGCAAGATACCATACAACAAACCATGTCAATTTCTACGACATTGTATAGGCTTATTTTTCGGTGATTTTTTCTTTTGCTACTGTAGGAATAGGATACGGTAATAGCTTAACAATTGTGAGTCAAAAAGTGGCGCGGATAACTGCCCCAAATGTAGCGCGACTAACGCCTCAAATGTAGCGCGGCTAACTGCCCCAAATGGCCTCAAATGTAGCGCGGCTAACTGCCCCAAATATAGCGCGGCTAACTGCCCCAAATGCAGCGCGGCTAACTGCCCCAAATATAGCGCGGCTAACTGCCCCAAATGCAGCGCGGCTAACTGCCTCAAATGTAACGCGGCTAACTGCCCCTAATGCGGCTCTCCTGGAAACTTTCAACTAACCATGTAACCAGTAATGACCCTCTTCATAACTTTGCATCTTCTACTCCTAGGCGCTGGCGCCATCGGTTGTGAGCTGCTGAAGAACTTCGCGATGATGGGCGTGGGCGCGGCCGGCGGCCAGATCACCGTCACGGACATGGACCTCATCGAGAAGTCCAACCTCAACCGACAGTTCTTGTTCAGGCCCTATGATGTGCAGAAACCCAAGTCTAGTACTGCTGCTAAGGTAAGGCGATTGTCTAATGTTTTTGTGTGTTTTACTGTCAACTGCACGTCCTTTCCTTTATAACAGTTTGACATTGACAGCGCTTATAAGTCGTAATAGTATGGGCGGTTTTGTTTTGCGCTGACATGCGGGTGACCATACCATTTTTCTTTTTGTTAGCTTTCAGCTAATATCAGTGGGTATACAACATTCATTGAGTTATTTACGTTGTTGAGCAGACAAATTTTTCGAACATAAATAATTATGAACCTGATACATTAATCTCATTAGTTTGATGTGTATCTTGTATTAGGTTACGATGGGACTGACGACATACGCTGTGCGTTATAAAAGTCCCTAAAATTTAAATAATAAAAAAAATAAAAATAATTATGAAGCAATTTTTAGCAATATTTATCAAAATTATTCAGATTGTGAATGATAGTGTGTTACGCAGTTAGTGACAGCAAAGGAAGTAATAGTGGAGTGCCAAGTCAATTCATGCTATTTATAAGGCGCCATGTCCACGAGGGAGAGAATCGCGGCGATAGTCTCGCCGTGCTAACAAATTTTCGCCGCGATGAAATCGCCGTGTGGAGACACGTTCTAAGAGAGTGTATAAAAATACGTGGCACGACGATAATATCGCCGCGATTCTCTCTCTCGTGGAGACGGGCCCTAAGATTCTCCGTTACCTATTAGCAGGTTTCAGTTTACTATGTTATCAGTCTCAGTAAGAATTTTTCTTTGGTTGGTTTCTCCATTCATATATGATATGTCAAGCTACGAAAGCGTTTTCATAGTGTTTGATAGAAACTAGTCGTGTCGCTAGGCTTAAGAGCACCTTCAATCTTAGTAAGTTTCTCTAGATTTCTTTAAAAAAATATCTTACTCTGATTCCAGGTCATCAAACGCATGAACCCGGACGTGAACGTCATGGCCCAGGAGAACCGCGTGTGTCCCGAGACCGAGTCGGTGTACGATGACGCGTTCTTCGAAGCACTGGACGGCGTTGCCAACGCGCTGGATAACGTGGACGCGCGTATTTACATGGACAGGCGTTGTGTTTACTACAGGAAACCGCTGCTGGAAAGCGGTACACTTGGTACTAAGGGGAATACACAGGTGATTGTAATTACTGGTTAAGTTTAATACAGGATGCAGGGAGGTCGACGCGCAACCTGTTAACGTCGTTTTTCGTCGGTTATTTTAAAAAAAAACCGGCCAAGTGCGAGTCGGACTCGCACACGAAGGGTTCCATACCACAAGGCAAAAACGACGAAAAAACACGTTTGTTGTATGGGAGCCTCCCTTAAATGTGTTTTATTCTGTTTTTAGTATTTGTTGTTATAGCGGCAACAGAAATACATCATCTGTGAAAATTTCAACTGTCTAACTATCACAGTTCACGAGATACAGGCTGGTGTAAGACAGACGACAGTGGAGTTTTAGTAAGTAGTTTAGGCTATCAGTGTATCTACATGTTAAAGAGACACTTTTCCAGCCATTCATTTTACTGTGTACCAAACAAATGCAGGATCTTTACAGTGGTAAAGATCCTGCATCATATTTGGGTTTTATTTCATTTTAACACACACTACAAATAAACAACTATTTCGTCCACAGGTGGTAGTCCCATTCCTGACTGAATCCTACAGCTCTTCCCAAGACCCCCCAGAGAAGAGCATCCCGATCTGTACCCTCAAGAACTTCCCCAATGCTATCGAGCACACCCTGCAGTGGGCTCGTGACGAGTTCGAAGGTCTGTTCCGTCAAGCCGCGGAGCATGCCGCCCAGTATCTGAGGGATCCTCACTTCTTGGAGAGGACCCTAAAGCTACCTGGTAGCCAGCCACTTGATGGCATTGAGAGCGTCAGGGTAAGCACATTTTTGATGTTACTTTTGATGAGTGTGCAAAGTGAGTTTAATGATTAATCATTGTCTTAGAGACAAATTATATAGTTGTGTGAATTTGACAGAATGACAGCGCTTTTATTTCAATAAAAGCGGTTTTCGTAGTTCATGTGTTGCCACACCACCGGCATGCGGTTGACTGTACATTACTGATATTGTATTTCTTCAAACGTTGTCAAACGGCCGAATCTCTCGTAAAATCGCTTGCAATCTCTTGTGTAGAACAATAACATCTGATTAAAAGAAGTACCTACCAACTAGTTCCTTGAAGTATTCCAAATAGAATGAATGGCATTCTTTTATATTTTTTTATGTGTGTAAAATCGGTGTAACTTCTTCTTCTTTTTCTTTTTTAAAAAAAACGTTGCCCCACACTAGGAATTTCTCCTGTATTGTGGGTGCGTTTACAAACATTTAAAGTCACATACACAAACAGCCAGACCCGCAACAATTACTTGTAGGTTACTAAAGAAAACATGTCGTTATAAACAAGTTATTCGATATTTTTCCAGAACGCGATTCAAGAGCGCCCTCTAACATTCGACGACTGCGTGACCTGGGCGCGCCTGCACTGGGAGGCGCAGTACTCCAACCAGATCAAGCAGCTGCTGTACAACTTCCCGCCCGACCAGCAGACCACTTCCGGGGCCCCATTCTGGTCTGGCCCCAAGCGCTGCCCAGAACCCCTCACTTTCGACCCTGCTGAAGACCTGCATCTGGACTATGTGGTGGCTGCTGCTAATCTTAGGGCTCATGTGTATGGAATGGCCCCTTGTGTGGATAGGGAGAGGATCGCGAAGGTCGCTTGTAGTGTCTCGGTAAGGAAATATTCTTCTTATTTCGTATCGACGGTACATCTATGTTATACTGTTTGGGCTTAGTGGGTGGCCAAAAAAACATTCAAACATTTGTATTTTTTCCAGGGCAAAGACCTCCCATTTTTCCTTCCAAACGTTACTGTCTTGTGCAATGTCTGTTGACCCTGCAAACCATATCAGATTGTCACACCACCTACATTTTGTCTATAGTTAATAATAACTTTATTCATCAGAAAAGTATTAATCCAATATGACATATTTGGTGAGCCACAAAACCAATAAACCTTCGCAATAATCTACATATAACAGGCTATACGTATTGACGTTTCATTTACTAATGAACCCAATATTTTACAGGTACCAGAATTCAGCCCCAAATCAGGCGTAAAGATCGCAGTAACCGACGCTCAGCTGCAGCAGAACAGCGACGACATGGACCACGACCGGGTGAAGAACATCATCGCCGAGCTGCCGTCGCCCGCCAAGCTCGGCGCGCTCAAGATCACGCCACTCGACTTCGAGAAGGACGACGACACCAACTTCCACATGGATTTCATCGTCGCCGCCTCCAACCTGCGCGCGGCCAACTACAAGATCCCGCCCGCCGACCGGCACCGCTCCAAGCTCATCGCCGGCAAGATCATCCCCGCCATCGCCACCACCACCTCCGTGGTCGCCGGCCTCGTCTGCCTCGAACTGTACAAGCTCGCACAAGGCTTCAACAGCCTCGAAGTCTTCAAGAACGGATTCGTCAACCTCGCTCTGCCATTCTTCGGCTTTTCAGAACCCATAGCTGCCCCAACAAACTCATACTACGACAAGAAATGGACGCTCTGGGACCGCTTCGAAGTCAAGGGCGAGGTCACCCTACAACAGTTCCTAGATTACTTCAAAAACGAGCATAAGCTGGAGATCACGATGTTGTCACAGGGCGTGTGCATGCTGTACTCGTTCTTCATGCCGGCCGCCAAGCGCCAGGAGCGGCTGAACTTGCCCATGTCGGAGGTGGTGATGAAAGTGTCGAAAAAGAAGTTGGAGCCGCACGTGAAGGCGCTGGTGTTCGAGCTGTGCTGCAACGACGAGGACGGCAACGACGTGGAGGTGCCGTACGTGAAGTACACGTTGCCCTAGGCGGCCGGGCCCCGCAAGTCACGCCCCCATGTACACTGTCGTCGACGATGTGGTCAACACGTGAAGTTTAGAGCATAATAGTTACCATTTTCGGAGATGGTTGGTTATCACATCGGGAGGCCGAGTGATACGCTCGCGAGTGTCGGACGGTGGACGAGATGTACAGATAGTGTTTACATGTGTGACGTTTTATTTTGTGCTTCAGAACACGCTTTTGTCTACTTATTGATTCATATATTTATAGTAGTTTATAATGGATTGCTCACGTCTCATCAAACGCGCTAGCATTTATTCTTTTTTATTCGTCTCGTGATACCACAATAGTTTTTACACCAAATTTATTGGATATTTTAAAGTTGAAATCAGATGGGTCTGTATATGGAAAGTAATAAATAAAATTTGAGCAAAGTTTTGTTTTATTGTATGGTAGTTTTTCCTGATACACGGGGCGAGCCTGTCACTAAGGCTCAACACACACCAAAAGAGCGTCGAAGCGCGGCGAAGCGGAACGCAGTTTGTGTCATATGAATTTTAACTTTATTTTCATTACTATAATACTTATTATCGCATGAGAAACTCGAACGAGTCGCGCGGATGCCAGCGGCGCCGCTGAAATTCCAGCGAATTAGCCGTGCAACTGCGCGAAGTCCCGAGAATGCTCGAGCGGCCGCTGGCAATATCCCGCCCCTCGCGCCCGCTCCCCGCGCACGTCTGTTGCGCGCGAGCATTCGCATTCATTCCTTGCAGTGCAACGAATACAGAAGTAGTGATGGAAATGGATGAAGAAAAGCTTATTTATTTGGTGCAAATGTACGACTGCCTATACAATATCAAATCAAGGCATTACAGCGATAAACACATGAAAAAGAAGAAGAGACGGCGCGCGGAGTCCCGCGACTTCTCGAGCATTCCAGCGACTTCTCGGGCAGTCGCTGGAATCCGCGCGGCTTCTCTACCGAGCGGGTCGCGGTGCTTCGTTGCCCTTCGCCGCTCTTTTGGTGTGAGTTGAGCCTAACGAGAACAGCCGCGCCACGCAACGGGCGCGGGAAAGTAAATTAAGACGTTGCGACGGAGGTTGGGTGTCACTGACTCTGGCAGGGCCACCACAATAAAGGACCATGGGCACTTTTGAATGAACACTGGGCCCACTTTTGAAAGTTGTGCAACAGTGATGAAACCTATGTCATATGACAGCTCTTGGCGTGTACTTTATTTCATTCTATGGCAGCTAAGTTCAAATCCAGCGCGAAAACTGTTTTTTTTAAAATGTTCAACATTGTGCAACAGTGATGAAACCTATGTCATATGAAAGCTCTTAAGCTTTCATATGACATAGGTTTCATCACTGTTGCACATTGTTGAACATTTTTAAAAAACGCATAAAAAATCCGTTTTCGCGCTGGATTTGAACTTAGCTGCCATAGAATGAAATAAAGTACACTTTAAGGGCTTTCATATGACATATAACTCATCACTGTTGAACAATGTTGAAAAAATGAACCCAAAATGACGCATTTAAAAAACGCATATAAAACCGTTTTCGCGCTGGATTTGAACTTAGCTGCCATAGAATGAAATAAAGTACACTTTAAGAGCTTTCATATGACATAGGTTTCATCACTGTTGCACAATGTTGAACATTTTTAAAAAACGCATAAAAAAACAGTTTTCGCGCTGGATTTGAACTTAGCTGCCATAGAATGAAATAAAGTACACTTTAAGGGCTTTCATATGACATATAACTCATCACTGTTGAACAATGTTGAAAAAATGAACCCAAAATGACGCATTTAAAAAACGCATATAAAACCGTTTTCGCGCTGGATTTGAACTTAGCTGCCATAGAATGAAATAAAGTACACTTTAAGAGCTTTCATACGACATAGGTTTCATCACTGTTGCACAATGTTGAACATTTTTAAAAAACGCATCAAAAAACCGTTTTCGCGCTGGATTTGAACTTAGCTGCCATAGTATGAAATAAAGTACACTTTAAGAGCTTTCATATGACATAGGTTTCATCACTGTTGCACAATGTTGAACATTTTTAAAAAACGCATAAAAAATCCGTTTTCGCGCTGGATTTGAACTTAGCTGCCATAGAATGAAATAAAGTACACTTTAAGGGCTTTCATATGACATATAACTCATCACTGTTGAACAATGTTGAAAAAATGAACCCAAAATGACGCATTTAAAAAACGCATATAAAACCGTTTTCGCGCTGGATTTGAACTTAGCTGCCATAGAATGAAATAAAGTACACTTTAAGAGCTTTCATATGACATAGGTTTCATCATTGTTGCACAATGTTGAACATTTTTAAAAAACGCATAAAAAAACAGTTTTCGCGCTGGATTTGAACTTAGCTGCCATAGAATGAAATAAAGTACACTTTAAGGGCTTTCATATGACATATAACTCATCACTGTTGAACAATGTTGAAAAAATGAACCCAAAATGACGCATTTAAAAAACGCATATAAAACCGTTTTCGCGCTGGATTTGAACTTAGCTGCCATAGAATGAAATAAAGTACACTTTAAGAGCTTTCATATGACATAGGTTTCATCACTGTTGCACAATGTTGAACATTTTTAAAAAACGCATAAAAAAACAGTTTTCGCGCTGGATTTGAACTTAGCTGCCATAGAATGAAATAAAGTACACTTTAAGAGCTTTCATATGACATAGCTTTCATCACTGTTGCACAATGTTGAACATTTTTAAAAAACGCATATAAAACCGTTTTCGCGCTGGATTTGAACTTAGCTGCCATAGAATGAAATAAAGTACACTTTAAGAGCTTTCATACGACATAGGTTTCATCACTGTTGCACAATGTTGAACATTTTTAAAAAACGCATCAAAAAACCGTTTTCGCGCTGGATTTGAACTTAGCTGCCATAGAATGAAATAAAGTACACTTTAAGAGCTTTCATATGACATAGCTTTCATCACTGTTGCACAATGTTGAACATTTTTAAAAAACGCATAAAAAAACCGTTTTCGCGCTGGATTTGAACTTAGCTGCCTTAGAATGAAATAAAGTACACTTTAAGAGCTTTCATATGACATATAATTCATCACTGTTGAACAATGTTGAAAAAGTGGGCCCAAAATGACGCATGGTCCTTTGTCGTCAAATATCAGAAAAAAAAACAAAACGGGTTTTGTAAAACAAATTCTCATATTTGGCGACAAATTTTTTGTAGTGGCCCTGCCAGAGTAGTCACACCCACAGAGTACTTTTTGTGGTGACACCATAGTTGGGTATATTTTCTCCATCACATTAGATGAGAGACCAGCCGGTCGATTCCTGTAAAAATCTCAGTAAGCGTGGAGTGAGCTGTCAATAGTGTCAATTCCTATCAAAAACAAACTCGCTTCACCTAAGTTTTCACGGTGAGATTTTTACAGAATCGACCGGAAGTTATTACTTTGCGAATCTGCGCTAAAGGCAACATTCTCGCATATATACTCGAGTAGGCGACCAGCAAGCGAGTACAGGCTCACAGACAGGCGCGACGAGACGTGTCACTGACTGGCAGAGCCACCATCAGGGATTTTAATTTTGATAGCACAAAAAATTAGTCGAAATTTGGCGCCAAATATCAGAATTTGTCGGTTATTGGTTCAAAAGTTATAAGGGTTTATAGGTGGCCGATCTGGAGTTTCCCCAGCAGGGCCACATTTATATCTCAAAAACTAGGGCACCTAGCGAAGATCTGTTTTCTCCCATATTTAGTCGCCAATTAGTCGGGATCAGTCGCCAAGTCACAGATTTAATCGGGTCTTAGTTTAGGAGATATAATGAATTCAATTAGTAAGGTATAATCCAAGAGCTAGTCGAAGTTTTTTTGTGAACTATTCGATCTAGCTCTTGGACTATACCTACACATATAAACCCTAATATCTTTTGAACCAGTGACCGAAAAATTCTGATATTTGGCGACTGATTCCGACTAATTGGCGACTAAATATGGGAGAAAACAGATCTTCGCTAGGTGCCCTAGCTTTTGAGATATAAATGTGGCCCTGCTGGGGAAACTCTCTCCAGATCGGCCACCTATAAACCCTTATAACTTTTGAACCAGTGACCGACAAATTCTGATATTTGGCGACAAATTTCGACTAATTAGCGACTAATTTTTTGTGCTATCAAAATTAAAATCCCTGATGGTGGCTCTGCCAGAGTAAGTGACACCGACGAGACTAGTAATATTTTCTATGAAAATTCATGGGAAATTGAATCAGAATCGCATCGGACCGTCGTCGCCGTCGTCGCTTCGCCTGTCTGCAGGAGCATTTACTCGCTTGCAGGACACCTACCAAGCGCAACGGTTCGATTGATGTCCGTGACTACCGCCGCCCCACCAACGCCAATCTCTTCCATATTTGGTAAATAATTAGTACTCAATTGGTACTAATTAGTACTCGAACCACAAAATTGGTACCTTAGGAGTTTTCGAGAAAATCGACTTTGAAGGTGGTCCGGCGGTAGTCACGCTCCCTTCAGCAGGACCACCATGAGCGTCGAAAAAGGGGGCACGTTACTGCTATTCTAAGTATACAAATAATTAGTACCCATAAATATGATTTATTTCGTAATAAAAACAGAACTCTAACATTTGTATTTACCGAGAAATCAACGATGATAACTTTCTCGCAATTGTTCAGCAGGACCACGATTTTGAATGTTGATTCCAAGTTAGAGAAGCTTGTCGCTTTCCTCAAACCTACATAAAAAATTAGTACCCTGCAAGATAAAATTAGTACCCAAAATTCAAAACTGGTACTCCAGTAGTTTACGAGATATACCATGCCATTGGTGGGGTGGCGGTAGTCACGGTGCCAAATTTTCATTTCAAGATTTCCCTATTAAAAACTGTGATTTCTACCCAAATTTATACAAAAATTAGTACTCCTAAAGAAGTTATAGCGATTAAAATTTCAGATTCCTAAGTGTTGTATTTTAAGAGAAATTAGCTTTCATTACTTTTCCATACTAAATCTCCGCGTATAACCCGACCAAATTAAGTTGTGCTTGTGATTGTGAACAAGGGAATCGGCGCCATTACCATTGACAACTTAATTTTTTATGTAGGTTTGAGGAAAGCGACAAGCTTCTCTAACTTGGAATCAACATTCAAAATCGTGGTCCTGCTGAACAATTGCGAGAAAGTTATCATCGTTGATTTCTCGGTAAATACAAATGTTAGAGTTCTGTTTTTTATTACGAAATAAATCATATTTATGGGTACTAATTATTTGTATACTTAGAATAGCTGTAGCGTGCCCCCTTTTTCGGCGCTCATGGTGGTCCTGCTGAAGGGAGCGTGACTACCGCCACCACCTTCAAAGTCGATTTTCTCGAAAACTCCTAAGGTACCAATTTTGTGGTTCGACTACTAATTAGTACCAATTGAGTACTAATTATTTACCAAAGATGGAAGCAATTGGCATTGGTAGTCACGGACATGTTCGATTGATATTGCCCTTATCACGACAAGGGTCCTAGGTTCGGTAACGGGAGATTCTTTTCCTACTAAAAGCAACCCATTGTGAAAATGTATAAATTGGATCAAAAGACAACACCGCATGTTTTTTATTATTTATTGCGTAAAAATGTATGCATGAAAAATACAGTAGGTACAATAATCTCACTAGATCAATTGACAAACATCTTTGGAAATATACAATTTGTGACACCAATGACAATAATAATAATAAAATTTAAGCGTTTAATATTTTTGGTACCTACATATTTTTTTCGATATTTGACGCCCTTTTTTCCTGAACGTATTTTAAGGGAGCATGCACACAGCACTTTCTGCCTCGAGGCGAAGTAATATGCCCTGTTAAATTATAGTTCAAACTTTTCTTTGAATATTAACTAAAATGTGTTTTTGTTATAACTGTTAACCCGCGTTTACACCATACACGTTATGATCCATGTTTTCAACAAGTCCTGTAGAAGACTACCAAAAGCATGTCGTGTTCTGACGTTTCAGACATGTCTTATTGTTTATCTAGTCTTTGCAACACATTTTAGGTGTAACGATAAACGAAAAGAATAGACACAACATGTAGAATACCATGTAACGAGGTGAATAGGGACGCAGGGTGAATCGGGACTAAATTTAAAAATGGATTTTAACGTTGATATAATATAATTTGCAGTTAATTACACGAGTACGATTAGTAACGGAAAAAAGAAGAATAGTTCGAGATCTGTGAAACAAATGACTGGAGGTGCAGATAGCACAGTCATAAAACCTGGTTAAAAGATAACGGTTCCAGTTTTCAGTAGCGTTATAACTAGTACAAGGACCGCATACTTAAATATGTATATCTAAACCGATAGTTAAAATAAAATTAAGCTTGAGTTTAAATAGACAGAGTTCTGAATAATTATGGAACAGCTTCAGTTAAGTTAGTTTGTAATGATGTCCATTTGATTTTAGCGTCACAAAGAATTGCAATTTAGTTTTGCTATTTTTTTTTCCTTCTAAATCTATGATTATTGTCAAATTATATAAAAATATCCTGCTACTTGGAATTGGAAGCACTTTAGTAATAGGTCTACACATCTTTGTAACGCTAACGTAAATGAAATCAGAAGAATAAGTAGGTATAGCATGTAAGGCAAATTATATTATTAATTCGGAGGTTTATTATTCTGTACCAAAATCTATCTTATATTTTAAGGCAATACAAAATGTTACATTTCAAACTATGTGTGTACATTAATAGCCACTAAGAAAATCACAATTTGTGCCTTCATTACATAACAAGGCATAACGGCTAATGTAAACATGTCTTAAGGCGTGTGGATTCTAACTAGCATTTTAGAGATTACACCATGTGTACAATTTCTTAAAATCTCATGATTACAAAACTTACGATAACTTTTGTATTTATCTCCGAGACATACAAATGTCTCTCTTACAATTTTTATTTGGTCACCCATTGCTAATTATTTTCCGTTCATTGTTTAAAAAAACCACGGCATTTTTTTTTAAAGCTACATCCAGAATAAAGTCGTTTCGCAGCAATTATTTTTGCACAATTTTACTAAGTTTGATATATTTACAGAATGTGGAGATTTTAACTTGGTGTTAGGTGTTTTTTACATCCTGTTCATAAAAAAAATAAATTTGGGGACATTTGGGAAAACGGGGATTGAGGTATTTCTTGGCAGGCACACCACCCACTTGCACACCACTCCACTATAAACATAGGTACGTATTTTTTTAAATTAAGTATATCAATATCTTAACCTCGACCATCCCGCCCTTTGCGACCATCAAACTTAGTTCCCAATCGATGTCTATTTACACAATAAACGTAAAATAATTTGCAATCCCACATTATACCTATAAATTACAATTTAAATGAACATACGTTACGTGCTCGGCGTACTTACCCCTGCAATACGTTTTAAATTACCTATCCTAAAATGCCTACCAAATATCAAGCCGAAATTACGTCGTTTTAGTATACCGAACTTTCGTAGCATAATTTAGGCAGGTCTGTCGCTACACAAATATTATTCGACAGGATTTAAAGATAGTCTTCCTGCTGAGTCGCTATGTTTCATCTTGTTTGTGTTATTTACGTATTACAAGTATTTACTAAAGACCTATTTTATCCAAAATATATGGTTAAATGTGAGTGATAATTATAAAATTATAGTTTTTAAAACTCGGCGACAGAAGAGGGTTAAAATTATGAATTTTAAATCTAAGTTACATAGGTGCAAATATAGGCACTTTGCTTTGGAAGCATACACAACGGCATAACAATAAATAAGACCATAATTTATGAATTTATGACTTAAATGCTAATAATAAATAATTTTGTTACAAATAACATTTGAACTTGCTTCGGTGTTTTTGAATATTAGACGTTACCGCCCGAAGTTTTAAAGAAAAAGAAATTACTTAATTTTAACTATTTATTAAATAGAATCGACAAAATTAAGTGCACTTTAAGTTAAAGTGAAGCACGATTTAGTCGTTGCATTAAAACTTTATAAAAGAGAGCATATTTAAAGGCGGAGTACAAAACATACGAAAGCTTACCGAATTATTAACAAATTAATACAATATTTAACAATTATTAATCTCTGCTCATAATTAACAAGCACTCAAAGTAATTAAGCTCGAGCATTTATTCTTCCTGCTATAAATGTAAAAATAGACACGAACTTAAATATTAACAATAATTTTGGCTGTACCAAATCATTGCCATTTTATCGAAAAATAACAACATTTACTTTTAAAAAAATCTGTCACAAAATTACCGTGCGTGGGCAAAGCAGTTATTGTTAATTTTGCCACTTTTATTGCCCAGTGTTGTGGCGCTTGGCCCAGCAGTGGGCGAAGAAGCGCGGCAAGCAGCTGGGCGGCGTGGGCGAGGGTCAGCGCCACGGGCGTCGGTGAGGGCTGGCCACGTGACGGGACACCGACACTCCGGGGCCATTGTCCTCGCTAAACGTCTCTGCGATATCATAACGGATATTTAATGGCCGGCTCACTAGGTGTCACGACGCGGCATGACTCGGCAAAGCATTTAAACTTTGTATGCCTTCTGCGGCATACCGCAGCTTCCCGCGGTATGCTCGACTCCGCTTGTGACGATATCAACGAAATAGTGCTAACGGTATGAAAATAAGAATTAAAATCATATCCGCTTACGAAAATCCTTTGCCATGCCATGTCGTGCCGTGCCGCCTGGTGAGCGCCGATCTTTATCAGCAGTTCTATTACACACGCTGGCTTTTCAGTGGTCTTACAGGACGACATATTAATGCATAATTTATATGAGGTCGATACATGATTGATTTCTAAATTTATGTTTGCTGTGTTTTTGTATGGTGCACAATTAACAGTTTATAAAACCACTAGAAAGCAAACGTCTCGGAAAACTTTTTGTTTCCTATAGAAACACACATAACGCTTGAGTACTTTGTGGCTATCAAAAATAATATTTTAGTAGGTAAAAACAGTGTCTTCAAAAATGATTAACTTAATATAATAAGCATCACTTTGAAATTGAAACATTCATGCGGGAATAGAATGTTAGTAGGTACTGTAGGTATGTTACCGTGCTAACAAAGGTGAGAAATAAATATGTTTACAACACCATTTAGTTTTAGTAATCTGGCAACTTCGATCAATAATAGTACTAGATGCCCGATAAGCGCTTCAAAAACGGCCCGAAACATACGAGCACGAATACTTTTGTGCTCTTATTTCAAATTAGTATAGTCCAATCATAGCCAATATTAAGACGTCAAAATGGCTCAGTGCGCGTTCAAAAGTTGTGTAAATAACCACCGTAACACCAAGATTTTGGAAGGAATATCTTTTTTTCGGTAAGTTTTATGTTTTTCATAAAATAGTAACACAGTTAAATAGTAAATATAAATCAATTCGCAAATATTATGATTGTTGGCCAATGTTTGCGACAACGCGCCAACTATTCTAACAAACATTGAAGCATTGAAATGTAATTCCAAGAACTACGTCTAGTTCCAAATTCGAGTAAGTACGAAATTGTCAACAAAATGTTTTTAACCTTATTGCTTAGACTTTAAGTTTCATTTTAGAATAAATATTTTTGTACTTATTATAAAAATGACTTTTTATTTTCAAGTGACATTTTAAATTTATTGCTTCGATGACAGAAGGACTTAAATATTAATAATTTGCAATCGTAATTAAACTTTATGTTAGAGTGTTAAGGTTTATAATAGTCTGAAGTTGTTAATATTATTAAACTTTTTTCTATAGTTCGTAGTAAGAAGTATAAATGTTTATCTGTGTGCAAACGTGGCCACTTTAGCGACTTATTTTTGTTCCTAATCATTCATCTAGTACTATTATTGATCGAAGTCTGGCAATGACAACTCAAAGATGAATAATGAGTCAAAAAGCACATGCTACTTAATTAGAAATTCAGAATTTTTAGCGGCTTAAAAAAATGAATTAAACATGGATGAAATCCGCTGCAGGCAGGTAGGTAACATGACTTTTCAATTTAAAACTTTCTAGGGCTTCCTAAGAATGTTCTGTATGCATGTCTCTGGGCAAAACAAAAAGAAAGCTGGCAACATTATGCTGTTCAGTGTTACCATAGTTGGACTGCGTCATCAGCGAGGCCGTGGTTGGTCGCTTGGTGCGCGCGGGGAACGCACCGGTGTGGCTTTGTGACATTAGGTCCCTGTTTTAGTATAGTTTTGTTATAGATCTTGATCATTTTTAAAATTTAAAGTCTTTGATGAAATCTTATGAATGAGAAATTTTTAAAATTCTGACATGATATTATAATAATGACATTTAGTTATTTAATGCCATCATAAGCTTGAAAGGTATCTTTACCCTTTACCAAAGACCCAACACCATTTAAACTAGTAAGTAGAAATAATCTCGTCATGACCTCTAAATCCTGAATCCAGCATATCATTGTCTCCTTGCCTAAAGTATCCAACAATTAACAGAATCTTCTCTAAAATGCTTATCTAGAAACATTCCCGAAATAGTGCTGCAGTTAATTTGCAAATGTCAATGCTGACTTGCAAAATCAAGAGCGCCCCATGAACTGAACCCTGCAAACAAATCTAGCTTTATCCGACCAGTGCCGGACATAATATACCCAAATGTCCTATGTTTGGTATTGTTCGTAGAGTCGTTGAGATCCCTAAGTTCTGAGTTGAGCTACACGATTACTGACAAAAGCGTGCACTGACTGGACAGGTCCACTCAAATCTGTGTGCTTCTTTCCTCAAAAGACTCTCATCGCAGACGTTAATCTGCATGGTCCCTCATATGGCCTGACCAAGATCATGTCTGAACTTTAAAAAATACTGTGACCTCTGAGTTTTAGTTTTAAAACAATTTATTTTTGACGTGAAAAGTGTTTTTTTTTTAAATAAGTAAATATCATTTATCAATTAACACCACTAGGCACTCGTGGTGAATTACGGCCCACTCCCTTTCACTGAGAGGAGGCCTGTGTCCCAGCAGTGGGAACATTATAGGCTGATTATGAATATGAATGAACACCAATCACGGAACACTATTTCGGGAACGCTCTAGATACAGCACATAAAAGGATTGTCTCACGTCTGTTTGAAAGAGCTGGTGTTGCTAAGTTGCCGCGCGGCGAGCGACCGGCGGCGCCCTCTGTCGGCCGCGATCATCGCGCAACGTTCGGCGATCGTGCTCGCCACGAAGGTATCGTGCAAGGTGTAACATGCTGCGGTGATCTGCGAAATATTTTTTTTAACTATAGGAACAAGCATCCATAAAAAGCAGTAGGTAGCCTGATTTTGTTTTGCTGGCAACAGTGCAACCATTGAGTGTAAATAAAAATGTTTCCAGCAGCACAAAATCATGTTGCGCACATTTTGTTTACGATGAATACCGATGCTTTAGGAACATCATCTACCTACATTAGTGTTGATCTTTCGAAATGTAAACGTTAGGTCGAAACCCTTTCGAGTCATCGATAAGATTTCTTTTAAATATTACATAACCTAAAGACAGACATATATTTATGTATGTATGTATCTATCTATCTATGTATTAGTATTTATTCTTGTATTTTATAAGTAGTCATTTCCTAGCTATTTATCCCGTATGTTGCACCTGCCATGTTTTGTCTCTGCACCACTCTAAGGTTGACTGGTAGAAAATGCCTCAGGCATTAAGTCCGCCTTTGTACAGTATTTCTTTTACTTGTGCATAAAGTTTTAATAAATAATAAATAAATATATTTGTTTATTTATTTCTAAGTAGAATCAAATAATATATGAAGCTAGATAGGTAAGTATAGGTAACCTCTAAGGTAATCTCGGAAATGGAATTCGAGATCAAAAATGTATAAAAAGGTGTTGCCAATTTGAAATAATCGTGTGAAAAGTACTATAATATAGTGCTTATATTGTAGGCATAACATAAACAGGTAAAATTTAATATCGCACACATCTTTCAGCTTTCAAGTTACGTAAACTACGTAACAGTTTGAAATAAAATTGTGCAAATTATTTTTATGTTAACGGCATTATAGCAAAGGCTCTAAACATTTGGACTTTAATTTATTATTTTCTATTTATTTATAAAATGGTTTTTCCTTCTAAATCAGAGAATCGTAAATAATATTGCGTTATGTATCCTATTATTGATTCAAATGGGCGGTACCATTTTTTTGATCATTCGATTCTGAAGTACCTCAGTAGTACGCCGTCATTTATAAACCGATTTGGAAAATTATTTTTTTATTTAATAGGATATACTTCCAGATTGGTCCCATTTTTATCAAAATCCAGTTCTGATGATGGGATCCATGAGGAATTGAGGGAACTCTTCAAATTTTATAGGCACACCTATAGCGATTTGGATATTTTTTATAGTAACTCGTGCATTTGCTCTCGGAAACCACCATTTGGTGAAGTGGAACTGATGAAGAAGACCACAGATGGCCACCGGAACTACTAAATAATAAGTATTTCACGGGTTGCGATTCGATTACTTTAATATGGTTGCTAAGCTATGCTCGTCACAATGCGAATGGTGAAATAGAGCTGATGGTGGAATACCAGGAGAACTCCTCAACAATTAACGTCCCCGCGTCGGGAAAAGCAATATTTCGTAAAAGGCGATGGGCGAGTTGACATTAGGCTATTGTAACTTAGATACTTTATAAACAGACCCACTAAAAACCTAGAAATAAAAACGTTTTAATAAAAAAAAACCGACTTCCAAAAAAAAAACACTACAAAGTGAAAAATAACTTTAATTTCGGAAGTCGGTGTCTTTGGATCTGTATTTTAGTTTTTGCCACCGACTTCCGTTTTTATTTATTTTGTTGTTGCATTACATTCGTGTTTACGCGTAATAAAATAGACGTACGGTCTACTTGGTTGCTCAGACAAGGCCGTCGACCAAAAAGGATATTATCACTCCCTAAAAAGTGACAACGCACTGCTATGTCAGTGTCTGAAAATCAATATTGGTATTTAGACACTGACATAATTAAGCCACAGAGCATGTAACATAGCGATTGATATTTTATTTTCATTAGTTTACGACGAGATCTTAGACTATAAAATGTTTAATTTTGAGACGCCGCTTCTGCGTGATTTCAAAGCACGAAATTGAATACCATTCAATAAATATAATGACATTTTTGATCTGGAATTCCATTTCCGAAATTAAGGGGGAAGCGCTAAGGTAGCCCGCGAAATTTAAATTTTCTTACTATTTATAATTCTGTAAATACATATTTGTTACGGTCGCGAATTATATTTTAATCAACGTACAACTTAATACTGACCAGCAAATTGCAAAAAACGTAAAAAAAAAACTAATTTCGCGGGCTACCTTAGCGCTTTCGCCTTAATCAAGAAAATTTAGAAATAATAATAAGTGTTTTAGAAATGTAATGAATAAAAATAAAGATTTTAAAACAGAATCATTAATTTTATGTAAACTATTTTAACAGGCCTTCAACGAGGAGTCTTCCACCCAAAACCAGTGCACCCTGAACAGTATCACGAAGCGTACCTGCTGGATCAACCGACGGTGCAGGCCCACATCAGCTCCCCTGATGCCCTCCCGGTCTTGATGCAGCTGCAAGGCGCACAGCAACGCATCCTTGATGGTCTGAACCGTCGCCTGCACCCGGTCCGTTCGCATCAGGCGACGGACCAGGTAACCCTTAGCCAAGGCCACAATTTTGGTCGCAGCAGCTTGCTGATTCGGACAGTACATAGAATTGTATAGCGACTTATGCTGAAGTGGCATGAGGGAACGGAAATAGGAAGCAGGCTTTAGGGATTGCCGAAATGCAGGAATTTAGAGGTTCTGGTTAGCAGGAATAGAAGGCACCAAAACAAGTAAAACTTAATTGCAGCACTTTGTTATAATCAAAGCATTTTAATGAGACCACAACCTAAAAATTGGAATGTGAAAAGCAAACAGAGAAGAAACTAATCTTTTGTTTCAGAAAATCACAAACAAGAAAATCATCCAGCTAAGCAAGCATGTAACGCGATAAAATATAAAGCAGTAGGTGGATGAAAGGAAAGGAAGGGATCATAAACATAAGGGTGGACAAGGACCAAGTAAATAAACATACAATAACCGCAAGGAAACAAAACAATTGGGAAATAGAAAACTGATAATAGGTGACACATAGAGCAACTCATTACTTTCACAATTTTTAACTCCACAATGTGCGTTATAATATAATTGCCTTGGATAATATTACTACGATAAAAAAAATCTATACAAGATTCCAGAGTACAGACTGAAGATTATATCCTTTCTGTAATTTATTGTTTAAATTCTCTACAGTCTAACAGACAGATTTGAATACTAAAAATATTTTATAATGTGACTATCTTACCTCTCTTGGCGTTGCTTGGATGTTGAATCTACCCTTACAGGCTTGCGAGTTACTATTTATTGAATTAGGTATAGTTCTCCCCATATGTAGGACGGCACTGTCGGCAGAAGTGCAGTGTATTTCCGAAGTTGCATGGATCGTTTTAAATTCTTTACCATAGACATGTCGGGCTACAACACTGTTATTTTCTTCATCATAAAAATTACCATCATCGTTGTCAGAAGGAAATGTAACATTCAAATCGGCCATCGTGTCGTTCGTTCGATCGGTGAGCATCAGTTCGTAATCACGATCAGATGATGCACTCGTCTCATAGTTCAGTCGTCGGGACGTCGGAGCGTTTCTTTGAGGAGACGTCGAAGTTCTACTCTGAGGGGAATGAGTTCGTGTCCTGGACCCCTCTGGTTGCGTCCTCGGGGACATAATCTTAGTCCCGTTCTGACTACGAGTTTTAATCGGCTGCTTTTTAATACTGCCAGTAATAACCCTGCTTTTCTTCAACACATTATCACACTGGTTTATGTAGTTGTTGGTATTGGTCAATGTGTTAGAAACAGGACTACTTTGATCAGGTGATTTGTAGTTGATCAGCTGACTTAGACTGACCGGACCTCTGTCACTCGCCTCAGACTGTTCTAGATGTTTGTCACCCCAAGCCTCTTTTATTTCTATCGGAGACGTGGGACAAATAGTCTTCAGCTGCTTAAAGAGCAAGTTGTTCTGCTCCTCAAAGACTTGCTGAAGGAGGACCTGTTCCCTTTTTTGCTTTTCCACTAAACTCGCCATTTGTAACAACTGTTGATTTTGTATCTTCTCATAGAGTTCTCTGACACGAGTAGCCGGGTCTTCTGACTCTGATATTAAAGGAGGAGGCTCGTGGGTATGCGACAACGGATCGAGTTTTTTACTTGTTTTAGGTGATCCTGGGTCTTTTATCATAGTACGGTTGCTGGTGTTTTGGACAGGACTGGTGAATTTTCTGGTTTTCGGAACTGGTTCAGACTTGGGTAAAGGATCTGAGCTGGGTGTTGGATTAGATTTTATCATTGGTTTTGGGGCAATAATGGTGCGTTTAGGTTTTTCTTGGGCTACAGACTTTGTCCAAGTGGGTGTGTTTTTAGGTTGTTGTTTCACAAAACTGTTATTAGAAGCGTTTCCATTAAGACCATTTGCCTTAGTCTGCTTCATTTCCAACGCCATGGATGACCATTTTACTTTGGCAGACTCCAGGTCCCAACTCCTTCGCTTCTTACTTGGGCTTAGGTTTGATAGCGATTCGCTCATCGAAATAGAGGTCATCGCAACACCAGTGTTCAACGATTGCACTTCTAGATGAGCCAAAAGTTGAGGACTAGGGTTTAGCAGCGTATAAGATCGTTGCCGTGCTAATGGCACAGCACTGTGCAAGTCCTTGAGACTGTCCCTGTGCAAGTCATTCAGCGATCCTGTGAAGCTTTTGGAACTAAGAGAGGCGGCGCCGTCTTGAGACACAGATATATTGTCACCAAAAGGATCTATTGAATGGTTATTATTAAGATTGAAGCTGAAGTTAGCAATTCCTGCAAAAGCACGTTTCTGGGTTTTACTTCTTTGCGTTTCTGTGATTACTTCTTTTTCTGTTATTACTTTTTGAGTAATTCTTGTTGTGCAGTTATAATCTCTCTCAGGAAGATCTATTTGAGGAGGTGAGTGTGCCCTTCTGGCACTGTCGCGATGCTTTTTTCCAGTTTCATTGTTGATACTTAGACTGAGATCTATAATGAGTTTCGGAGAGCTTGACCTAGAACTCGAACGAGATTTTATTGATTCCACAACCACATTGGAAGTTATATTGTTACAAACATCAGTTACACGAGACTGTCTTGGTGATGAAGGAGTATGTCTTGGCGATGAATCAACAGATTTTTTGCGATGTTTAGCATTGTAGCCAGCTATTACTACTTGATGGGGCAGTTCGTATTCACATTCGGGAAGTTCAGGAGCGTCAGTCTTATATTCAGATCCCGAGTCAGATTCAGCCACAAAGGGTTGAAGAAGGGAAATACGCTTATCTACTTCCTTGGCAAGGATCTTGTAGTATTGCATTTCCTTGCGACATTCTTTAGATAACTGAAATATAAAATAAAAATTAGACACAAAAAATTAAAATAATCATTAATAAGTACCAACAATTTTATTATTGATATTCAATCACCTTTGTAATAGATAACAACAGAAGAAAGTACAATATTTTTTTCATCTTTGGTATTAAACTTTTCTAACAAGCTCTTGAATAATATTTAATCTGCAGATGCTTTTTTAAATGCTTGAAATTCTGCAAATAAATGAAAAAAATAATGTAGATTGCTTGGGCCAGGAAACTAAGTCATATATTACAGAACCTCATTCAAAACTCAAACATAATTTAAAACTAGTTTCAATGAATAACAATGGCTCTGAATAAGTTTTAAGTAGGTAATGCTTGAGTCTAGAATGAGGGTCTGTAATACGGGCCTTAGAATAGGGATGTTAACTAATTATATAGTGTTCTAAAACTAATGTCATTTCAAAGAAGGGACAATAAATACAAAAATAAAACACAATAAAGTCAATGGAAATGTGATGGAGAAACTACACTCTTTGGAAGTTTTTATGAGGGGATTTTTTGTCCTTGTTGCATGCAGCTGACAATGAATGGCACAGATAAGTAAACCATAACAAAACTGTGCCTAGCAGATAATTTAAAATTTTTTTTTTTTTCAATTTTTCTGTTTTTAACCAACTTCAAACAACATTGGTGCCAAGTCAGAAGCAAAAAACGTAAAATGCAGAACCAACGACACTGACTTCCGAAATTGAAGTAATTTTTCACTTTGTAGTGTTTTATTGCAAAGAGCAGTGGTGGCCAAGTGGTGACGGCCGCGACTTACGAGTTGTAGGTCGTAGGTTCGAACCCAGACCGGCGCTTTACTTTGTGTAAATTATATTATCACCACTGCTCTCAAAACGGTGAAGGAAAACACCGTGAGGAAATCGGCATGTCCTAGAACCAAAAATTCAAAGACATGTGACATCTACCGAGGCCCGTGTCCCAGCAGTGGGAACATTATAGACTGATTATGTTATTGCAAAAAAGTTTTTTTACTATTCATTACACACACCCAAGACAAAATCAAGTTTCTCTGAAGGAATCGGCAACGGTGTACCTACATGCTACAGTACAACCATAGTTTGCCAGTTACCAATGCAACTTATTATTAACTTTTTTCAAATTTAAAATGAATAAATTCAACACCACTATTCATATAATTTTATTAAGTACCTTGCTGACTCTATTGCATTATCAAATATTTGGCTAGAAGTTGTTTAGTTGACTTGAAGTTGAAGCTAGCAAATGACTGCTACCTATTTTTTTTTTTTATGGTTTGTGTAACACAGATTTGGTCTTTGACTAACATCCAGAAATCCAAACTCAAGGTCTGCCAACAAACAATGGAGTGCAGTATACTTAAATTAATGGCTCATGTTTGAAACACAATACTGCTCCCCAAAACAAAGATATCTGACATGGCTCAAAAGACTGCCCAACTTAAATAGGACTGAGTAGTACATGTCTGCTGCATGCCAGACAACCTGCGGGACCAAATGGCACAGTACTAGTAGCACGCCCTGAGACAGTGAGGCGAGGTTGTGTGCAAGATGTGGCATGACGAGCTGAATAGGTTCAGTCAAAACTGGAAGGAGGATGCGCGGGCTCACGGATGATGGAAGAAGTGAAGGGAGGCCTTTGCCCAGGAGTGGGACAGCGTAGCATAGTCAATAATACCTAATACCACATATTCAAAATTAAAGTTTAAAATATTAGTCAATACTTACTACCTACTCAGAAAAAGACAGGACACTTGACATGATGTACCTACTTGTTGATTTTAAACTGCCCTAGAATTTTTTACCAGGTTGGGTTCCATAATGTGTTGTTTCCACCTTCCTACCTTGCTTCTGTAATAGTCTCCTAGGTCTGAGATGGGCATAGGGTTCAGTAGCTCACTAACTAAAGCAAGATAACAAAGAATGAACTGCGACAGAATGTAAATAAAAATTAATGTACTTACAACTGGCGGTAGGAGCGGCACCCCATTTATTTTCATACAGGACACGTATTGGTGGGCTTGTCGCACACATTTTACATCCCACGGGTCGTTCATCATTACCATGCACCCTACAAATGCTATTACTCCTGGACTCCTGATGTACCCCAGAAAGCTGCTAACATAATCAATTTCCGATTACTAACATCACTAAAGGAAGTTTCACGGCCTTTTTCAATTTATCTAATGTAATAATCACAGATTTTGAACCTTATGACGAGGGAAATTTAATTTCATTACGCCGAGGAACTTGCATCGTAATGTAGCAGATGGTGTCATGCACGATTACGTCAGTTAATAGTTATTGTAACCGGTCTAATGGCGAACACTTACTTTAATTTACTCTACGGTATGCGGTTAATGCGACATTGGTTGAACTAATATTTGTTTTTAGCATTATCTAAAAGAATGTTGATAATCGGTACTCGATTAACATGAATTTGAAAATGATCAGACTTTTCTCAGTTACGTTTCTTCTAGATAGATTCAACTATGAATTTGACACCAATCACAACAGCTTGTTTATTAAAAATATAGTTACATAGCCAATGGAAAGCCTGAGTGAGCAAAACAAACTTTATAGTTTGTTACATTATTGCTATAATCAGGATTTGTAAAACAGTCTTGCTTGCTTTTAGTTGTCAAACAAACATCGTGTTGCCATGGATACACATTCAAAAAATTAAAAAAATTAAATCTAAAGCATCAATATTTTTTAGCCTCTGGTCTATTTTTTTTACTTGAAAATAGTACGAAAGTTTTGGAAACATTTACAAGAAGCCATAGTAAAATAGAATAAAAATTATTTGAAATAATTTTTAACAATTTTAAACCGACTTCAACAAGAAGTAAGGTTCTCAATTCGACTGAATGTTGTTTTGTTTTAAATTATTGGATTATAAATTTCTCTTTTTCTTGTGCGAATGAAAAAGTAGATATGCAGCAGTCTATAGATTACTCTGTCTACGGTATTTCCACTATTTCCAGTCCATGTTTTTCCGCCTCGGGATACACCAATCAAACGAATCTGTTCGAAGACTACGTAAAATTACAACGTGTTATGATTGGCTAACACTGAGTCAGAAGGCGTCACGACACGACACGACACACCCTGCGTTCCGAGTTGGGAAATAATCGATGTGAGCGTGTTTAAACCCGTACCGAATTAGCGTGAGCGCGATAACGACGTTCCGTGAATCGTCATAGATGATGTCATGACATGCGCCATCTTGCGATAACGCCGACCATGCCCTAGAATAATATCACCGTGAGCGCTGTCAAAAATGACAGTGCGTGTGTGAGGATGTGTCAGTGTGTGTTTTGTTTTGCATCTTATCATAAAATTAAACTAACGTGGCATTTTCGAAATTGTGCTTCTGGCTGATAGTCGCCACCTAACCAAAGAAGAAGAAATGTGGTGTTTATACAAAGAAATACTGTAATAATATCGTTTTTACATTGAGTAAGCACTGTGAGCGCGCTCACGGGCGTTCCGAATTGTTGACAGCTCTCAGCTGTCATAGAGTCTGTCTATTGAAAGCTGAGAGTGAAAATGAGCGGCAAATTTAAAAAAAATAGGTCGTGTATCCCCGGATCAACTAGGAAAAAACATATTTGATACTTGACTATCTTAAAATTTCTTGAATATCTTAAAATATATTAAAATTTCTATCAAATATGTTTTTTCCTAGTTGATCCGGGGATACACGACCTGTTTTTTTTAAATTTGCCGCTCATTTTCACTCTCAGCTTTCAATAGACAGACTCTAATCGTGATATCTAAATCGGAACGCCATGTGAGATGATGTGAGCGCTGTGAGCGATTATAGCTAATTCGGAAAGCGCCCCAGGTTTGTGACACTGTTGACAGCAATGTTGACACTTGACAGCATGACAGTGACATTATCATTACCAGCGAAAGGTAATAAATTAGCGTGTTCTCATGTAAATTTTGGGACAATTTTACAAATTTTCAATGATTACTTCAAAGAAATACTGGTGTACATATCGGAAATAGTAGCAAAATTTTATCAGATACAATCCCATACTTTCCAACAACTTGAACTCAAGATAATGGCAATTTCAAGAACGACAAATATTTGTCCCGCCGGAAAACAGGCGTTATTTTGTTTTTTTCTGTCCGTATTTATTTTTACGGTATCATTCTTTTCTGGAAGAGTCCTAGGATTCTCTTCGGAGCTATGGGCCCTGACATGTTGGGGCCCAGCCCTGTATTTCTGCCTATTTAACTTCATATTAAGATACTGTTACACAGGCTTTATTTACGAGGTAAGGTCTATTTTATTTCATTAACATTAACATTTAATGATTATCGCTTTGTTTTGTAAACTTCATTTCACTTTACTTCACTTCCAGGCTTAATATTTAAGCACAAAACTTTGCTAGCAAACATTTTAAAAAAAAATCTTATTGAATAAAAACTTGTAGGTCAGCATGACTCACAATTTTAACAGTAATCATTATATTTGGAATTCTATTTCTGGTACTTATGCGGAACAATATTCAACATTTTACAAACAGATTTTTGAATGAAGCAAATCATTACTTTTGTTCGGGATATAATTAAATGAAATTTTAATTTTCTTTTACTTGCAGGTATCAATAAGATCAGCATTCCTTGGTGCAGTATTCTCGCTGGGTATCTTCCTTGTTACCTTTGACAATGGCTGGAGAGTGTTTGGTCTCTACACCGTAATACTATCATTTTTCCATTTCTCCGAGTTTATGTCCGTTGCACTCACGAACCCACGGACTCTGTCTGTTAACTCGTTCATATTGAACCACAGTGTACAGTACAGTGTGGCTGCTGTATCCAGCTGGATAGAATGGGCAGTGGAGTACTATTTCTTCCCTGGTAAGTATTTTACTTTATTCTAAATTGGTTGTTCCCCGATCCACCCAAGATTCCTCAAGAATTGGTTTATCAAATGCAAATGGGATTTTTCAAATCTGAGGGGTAGTTCCGGAGAAAGATTACCCCCTACATACAAACTTACAAACAAACAAATTTTACCTCTTTGTATGTATATTATAAGTGTAGTCATATTGCAGATGGATTGTCAAATCTGCTGTTTTACAAAACAGCTCTGTTATGTAAAACAACTGAAGAATGTTCAGCAGTTTTCCATAATTACTGAACTTGAACATGTAGAATTGTATAAACGTTTTTCCGTTTTTATCAATGCAGCAGATCAACAAGTAGCAGTTTTGTATAACAGAGTGGACTTTTGCAAGCATTTCAATATTAGCACAAATTATTTTATCATCATCATCATTTTTGCCCGAAGTCACCCACAGTTGGGTATAGGCTTCCCTTTTTCTGCCATACTTCCCGGTTCCGTGCGTGGCATCCAGGTGTTTCCCGCGACTTTGACAATATCAAAATCAATTCTTTAGTTTTAGTGTGTTATACATTCATTCATTTTAATTAATATACCATTACCATTTCAAAGTATTGTCATTAATATGTGCATAGGTACCTTATTATTTATTAGAAAATTTAATATAATTGAGAAACATTACACATGCGTACCATAAACTTACGCCTTCCCAATTGGGTAGCTAACTGCTACGACCCTCACATTCTTTTTTGCTTCTAAAAAGATTTTATTATATTAATCTACATAAATAAAACAAAATCGGGTTAGTTTAATAATAATAAGTTTATTTATTTCATAATCAACAGGTTTTAACAAATACATTTTAGAGGTCTTCTTTTAAGTATAGAGATACCTGTAACAGAAGACCTCACCAAGAGACCTCTTTACACCAAATATGTATAACTCAAGAACGGGCGGGGCCGATTTTTATGATATTTGATTTGTTGGATTTGTCTCCGCCCCGAATAGCAGAATAACTATTAATAAATGGGAAAATTCCCGAGCAAAAAAAAATGAAAATAATTAATTTCCTCATACATTCGTTCTTATTGATTAGAAATAGAAATCATTTATTTGCCAATTCTGATTCTGAGGCAGTACAAAGTTCACCTGGTCACTGGTCAGCTATTAATTAATATTACCTATTATTGTTATTGCAGATATGAAGACTTACTTCTGGCTGTCATATGTGGGGGTTGTGATCTGCATCACAGGAGAACTGCTCAGGAAGACTGCCATGTTCACAGCTATGACTAATTTTAATCACACTGTAAGTAATTCTTAATTTTTTTATTATTTTCATTAAATACCTAAACCCATAACCATAATCATCACCATAACTGGTGAAGTGTGGGTGTAATACAGGTACACGTCATACTAAACCTTCAAGAATTACAGGCATGATATTATAAAAATAGTATATCCCAGCTAAATAATCTAACTAGGTACTTAACACCACACATCTCATGTGAGCTGCATGCAGTTCAGCTGCAGGCAGTGCCTTTCATTCATCCTTTAGGTACTTCTTCTCTTATATAATGTAGCGATGTCTGTCATCACATCACTCATCACCTTTTCTTTTTGCCATTTTGTATTTTTTTTCGTTTTTATTTAAGCTTTTTTCTGTCATCTTTACGTTTTCAGTGTCATCATTATCCAATCAATTTTATAATTGACAAATAGAGAGCTACATTACGCTGATAATGTAGCTCTCTATTAGTCAATTATAAAATTGATTGGATAATGATGACACGTTTTTTGTTCAAATTAGTCAAGAGGGAGAGATTCAATTTTATGCGCTTAATTCCAGGTGCAGTTCGTGAAGCGCCCCGACCATGTGCTGGTGACTCATGGGGTGTACTCCATCTGCAGGCATCCTAGCTACGTCGGGTGGTTCTACTGGTCAATTGGTACACAGGTAAGATCTACATAATAAAAAAAATAAATTCACCGCCATACGACGTACAGCTTAATCCGCTGGTTCTAGAAGAGAGAGCACTAAGGAAAGTTTTTGAAAATTCACCCCCAAAGGGTTAAATTGGGGATGAAAGTTCGTATGGAAGTTCATCATTTCCGAAGTTAGAAACGTTGAAGTTGGTACTTAGACTTCTGTCTGTAATTTAAATAAGCAGTATTCTCGTTTTTGGGAAAGTCATCCCCTAAGGGGTTTAACTAGGGGATGAAAGTTTTGTATGGAAGTTCGTCATTTTGGCCGATGAGATAATCCATCGGATACACGGCTTGTATAAGAATAATCTTTTTATATCAATGTAAGCTGGCTAATGCACTGTAATGCGATTTCGTTCGTTATAATCCGTTTAGTGCCATGACATACACATCCGTTTATCATTCACTAGCAGCGCCCCGCGATTTCACCCGCATAAGTTTCGATCCCGTGGGAATATCGGGATAAAATCTATCCTATTTCCTTCTCCGGGATGCAATCTATCTCTCTGCCAAATTTTATCGAAATCCGTTCAGTGGTTTAGGCGTGAAAAGGTAACAGACAGAGTTACTTTCGAATTTATAATATTAGTATGGATTATACGGTAATACTTGTCAAATACTACTCAAATCATCATCATCAGCCGACAGTAGTCCACTGCTGGACATAGACTTCTCCAATTGCATGCCATTTAGCTCGATTATCGGCAAATCTCATCCAACTGCAACCGCGAAGATCGTCGCTCCACCTAGCTTGACCTACCTTATGTTTGCCGATTTGCGGTCTCCACTCAAGAACACGTCCACCCCAACGGTCATCGGTTCTACGGCTAATATGGCCGGCCCATTGCCACTTCAGCTTGCTTATTCTGTGAGCTATGAGGTTTTGTGCCGGAACACCTCATTCCTGATTCTATCCCTCAAAGAAACTCCAAGCTTAGCTCGTTCCATAGCTCGCTGAGCGACCTTGAATTTATGGACCAGCCAACCGTACCGTGCGTGTTCCACGTTTTGGCTCCGTAAGTCATAATATGCAGGACGCACTGATTGAAGACTTTAGTCTTTAGGCTCTGCGGAATATGCGACGAGAAGACTTGACGAAGCTTCCCAAATGCTGGCCAGCTGAATTCTTCTATTAGCCTCCTTCTCAAAGTTGTTCTTATCAAAATGCAGAGTTTGTCCGAGGTAAACGTATTGTCGACCAACCTCGAAAGCACCGTCGAAAGCATGCGTACAGAAGAATCAACTAGGCCGTCCAGCATCTGCTGCAAGTCATGCAGCGATTCAGCGAGTATGACGATATTGACGATGTCATCTGCAAATCTCAAGTGTGAGATGTGCGCGCCGTTGATGTTAATGCCGCGTCTTTCCCAGTTAGCGTCTTAAACACATCCTCCAATGAGTTAGAGAATAATTTCGGGGAAATTACGTCCCCTTGTCTCATCCCTCGACGCAGGGGGATATGTTCAGTTCGCTGGTCCTGAGTTTGGGCGGTCATTGTTGCGTTTTCATAAAGTCGTTATCTCAGCAGAGGACTCGACAGTGTGTCCAAAAAAACGTAATACTTTTTTTTTTGTTTCTGTATAATTTGGCGCACTGAGTGGATGTGGTCTATGTTGCTGTATCCTCCTCGAAACCAGGACTGCTCTGGTGGCTGAAACTCGTCGAGTCTTCGCGCTAGATGACTCGCGCCGGCTCTTGAAAACAGCATATATACGTGGCTTAGGAGCGAAATGGGCCTGTATTTTTTTCAATGGGTCTATTACCCTTTTTAAAGAAGAGAACGTCATGCTCCTTCGCCACGCTTCCAGAGTTCTCCCAGAGAACAGGACAGAATTGAAGAGCTCCCGAAGCTGTTTCATTCCAGGACTTTCTCCCGCTTTCAGGAGCTCGGTCGTAAGTCCGTCCTCACCCGAAACAACAACAACCACAAAAAACCGCAACGTTTAAAAAAATAATCCTTCATGTTTCAGATTACGCTGCTAAACCCAGTGTGCGTCATAATCTACGCGCTTGCTTCCTGGATGTTCTTCCGAGAGCGGATCATCGCCGAGGAGCTGACCCTCCTCACGTTCTTCGGGCCGCAGTACGTGGAGTATCAGAAGAAGGTCGGCACTGGTCTTCCCTTCATCCCGGGGTACATCCCTGAGAATACTGGCCAGAATGTTCGGGAAAACCATTGGAGTTACTGAGGTGAGTGGGAATTAAAAAAAAAAAGGGTTATTTGTGACTATGGGCCGGCGAGATCTGCCTGAGTGTAGAGCGCGGTTGTCACTGCCCAACAAATATTAATATTGCATTACTTACATAGCGTTATTTTGCATCACTGTAAAGTTTATTTATTTTCAACTTTTTTTAAACGCCGCGAGATAACATTTTTTGACAGTGAATACCGTTCTACCGATCGGTTTGTGGCATTTCTATTTTTAAGGCTTGTATTCATGCCAACGACCTTGTGCATTTGGGCGGAGCTAACTACCCCTCTCCGCGCCACTCCGCCACCCGCATGCACCCGCATGCCAACGCGTTGCCTAGCAACACGAGGCGCCCCGCACTGAATTCGTGGACGAGTGCGGGGATGATATAGACACGGACTTTAAACGATCGCATTTTTAATTTATTATATTAAAAAATATACATGTTTTTAAAAAGTAACAAAACCAAATCATTTTCGTTTGTATTGCAAAGCACTAGATATTTTTTTTATATTCTTTTGATAAAAAATTAAGGAGTAAAATGGTTTCATCTCAACGATTTGGAGGTGATTTGGTGGTTTTTTTTCTTAATAGGTGATATCGATAGAAAAATTATGGCTAAACCAAATTACGATTCATATCATGTAGATTACCAACTATTTTTTCAGATGTAATTTCTCTGTAAGTTCCGGAGAAAAGCTGCTTCATCTGCACGCTGTTTTTAAGCTTTTTTCGAAAGAGTAGCCTTAAAAGCCCCCTCCATTTTTTCTTGGATCTTTGACGCATTACATGCTTCAATCTTCTATTCGCAAATGGACAAGTTTGAATTGTTTATAATATGCGTTAATTTAAAATGGCTTCCTTAGCAGTGGGACAGCCCACTGTTAGCAGTATGTGGTGTACAATACAGGCTAAAATTATGTTTATCTTTTTGCAGGTACTTCATTCCTTTCGAGAATTGCTACAACAGGCTCAAGTCAGTCATCTAGTCTTATATTACACTAAGCGAGAGGTACATAACTTTATTCGATAATAATAGTGACGGTTAGGACTACGAAAATATTATGGACTTTTTAAATTGTTGTAGTTAATATAAACGACCTTTCATTCATTTACGAAATATTCAAAGTTGAGGTACTTTGAATATTTCGTAAATCATAATGTTCACATTGAGTGATCTCAGATAGTCTGATTGTATTTCCATACCAAAGTAACACTCGCTTTCTGAAATGTGAATTCGAAGTTGTCAAGCATCAGGTTCATCATCGTTTCAGACGATAGACGTCCACTGCTGGATATAGGCCTCCCCCAAGCACCGCCTCTTCGACCGGTTCTGTGCTTGTCGCATCCAGCGGATTCCTGCGGCCTTCACAAGGGCACCGGTCTACCTTATGAGAGGCCTTCGAATGCTACGTCTTCCGGTACGCGGTCGCCACTCCAGAATCTTTCGGCCCCATCGGTCATCTGTTCTGCGAGCAATGTGCCCTGCCCACTGCCACTTAAGTTTGGAAATTCTTCGGGATATGTCAGTTACCTTGATTCTCGTGCGGATCTCGATTCGATCATGTAGCGAAACCAGGCATAGCCCTCTCCATTGCCCTTTGGGTGACTTTTAAGGCTTCAAGTTGTAAAGGAATGTCAATCAAATCAATCAACTCGGCCTATTGCAGTCCACTGCTGGATATAGGCCTAACCCAAGTAGCGCCACAACACCCTGTCCTCCTCCGCCTTACCTTTTTAAGGTCATCGGTCCATCTAGCGTAAGTAGCCGAGCCCGCAAAATTCATTTGTTACGTTTTTTGCAAAAACATATTGAATTTCGCGGGCTTTCAACTTAAGAGGGCGCCGACCAAACGCCGACCGCGCAGTGGCGCCCTCATCGTTTGATTGGTTATTTCTTTTAGAATGAAAATGCAGAAAATAAGCACGTTAAGTTGTGGTTAAACGGAAAATAGTGGCCAAAGAAACTACTGTTCATCAGTTTAAAACTTCATAATATAATGTAACTTCAGGTTATAATGAAAATAATGCAATTGTGTACTTACTTATTTGTAAATTAATACATTTTAAAACTTTACAAAAAAAATAGCAAAACTTTACTAAAATTACTATTAAAACTAAGTATAGAAACTAAGTATTTTACTAGAATTTCGCTACTATTTGTGGTAATAAATGTGTAAATATATTCCAATATTTAATAACTTATGTACATAACGACTGAGATGCAAGACGTCTTTTTTACATCCTCTTCCCTTTTATGTTTATTGGAATAGACAAAGCCAAAACCTAGTGTACAGATGCCAACTCACACTTGCGTGCCCGCACGCGGTAGGGTAATGTCCACTAAGACCGGTACAGACAAGCTCATGTTGTGGGATTTTACAAAAAACAACAATCGCTGCCACAATTAAAATGCAGGTATTTTAAAAATACCCTTTATTACCCGACTGCGCGACGGCAATGACTGGGTTATGTATTTTTGTCATTTTACTGGAGTTGCGGGCCCGCATGCGGGCATAAATGAGTTTGACCCCGCAATAGTTTACACTGAGCAATGATTGTGATCGTTATAAATGCTTGTGTTTGTGTAATGTAAAGGTTGTGAATGTACTGAAAAAATGTTAAGTAAATCAAAATAAAACTTTTTAATGATCGCGTAAACTTGTTATTTTTTGGTCCTCAACTTTTCTCTTCGTAAAGTAAACTTGTATTTAGAATCTTACATAGTTATAACGTTTTGGAAATACTAAGGCTCAACACACACCAAAAGAGCGTCGAAGCGGAACGCAGTTTCAGTGTCATATGAATTTTAACTTTATTTTCATTACTATAATACTTATTATCGCATGAGAAACTCGAACGAGTCGCGCGGATGCCAGCGGCGGCGCCGCTGGAATTCCAGCGAATTAGCCGTGCGACTGCGCGAGAAGTCGCGGGAAGTCCCGAGAATGCTCGAGCAGTCGCGAGCGGCCGCTGGCAATATCCCGCCCCTCGCGCCCGCTCCCCGCGCACGTCTGTTGCGCGCGAGCATTCGCATTCATTCCTTGCAGTGCAACGAATACAGAAGTGATGGAAATGGATGAAGAAAAGCTTATTTATTTGGTGCAAATGTACGACTGCCTATACAATATCAAATCAAGGCATTACAGCGATAAACACATGAAAGAAGAAGAGAAGGCGCGCGGAGTCCCGCGACTTCTCGAGAAGTCGCTGGAATCCGCGCGCCTTCTCTACCGAGCGGGTCGCGGCGCTTCGTTGCCCTTCGCCGCTGTTTTGGTGTGAGTTGAGCCTAACTCAATATCATACACGTCAAAGTTCAAATTCCATCGCAACCCACATTTTTTTTGAACTTATTATTACAAATGGTCACTGGAAAATCAACTGAGACTACATAACGGTAAGGTAGATAGTTGAGTACGTGGCGATGAATGTAAACAATTTAAGATTCTAAATTTAAGTGGAGCACAAAGTACTGCGCAATTTAAAAGAAAGAAACAATTACACGAGTTGCTTTACATAATGTTTTACAAAAGCACGATAACTTAACGATGTTTACAAAACAGTACTGTTTAGTGCGAAAACTAACAGTCTAGGCCAGAAATCAAGCCAGAGCAGTCACCACCGAAAAACCTGAAATAAGCCTGAAACAACGACGAGAACTGAAAAGATATTGTTAAATCAGATACTTGTAACAAGCCAAGATTTATCTACAAATATTGCAAAGACAAAATAGTCTTCAAGGTGCAAAGAGCTTTAATCAAGAAACTGTAAACAGTGCGTATACGTAACACACACACATGCAACAGGTTGCGTAACACCAAAAAAAAAACAATTGCTATCAAAATGTCGACCGTAGCGGTTTTTGTGTTTCTTCTGGATAATCTAGCAGGTAAAGCATGTTCATACATAGATACATAAATCGTTACTCTTTATTGTAAAGTCAAATTTTTCAAATCCGACTGGTAATTTCATAGAAAAGCGCGTTCAGACAAACAAACTCTTCAGCTTTATTATTAGTTTGCTTGTCGACTGTAACTGTTATAAGTCCAGTTTTATAGCATAGTAGTAAGTGACTTCTGGGACCACAAGGCCTATTAACAATTTTTCCTTCTATTAAAAACATTATTAAGTATTTTATAAGAAAGTGGTTTAGTGGCATTGGAGATATGTGCCTGATTTAATGAAGAACCGATGGTTCTGCCCACCCCATGTGCCTTACGGTCGTTGTTTCCGTAGCATAGTTACAACATCTTGTTGAGCCGAGATGTATTGTAAGTACCTTCTCCCAAACAAAGACCGGTGTGTTTACAAACAATAGAAAATGGCCAACATAATGTTTATGTTTTTAATGCGTTCTTTCATAACATACTTCAGAGCGAGTGTTTGAATTTTCATGCCTGAATGAAACCGAACAAAGCCAAGTCTCTTTCGGAGTTTATTGGTAAATTATAATGAAATGATGTTTATTTCTGCACCCTTATTGCGTAACAAAATTACAATCTAAATAATTTTGAAGGATGTTGGTAATCCATTACTTCATATGTTCGAAAAATTTGTCTCCTCAGCAACGTAAATAATGCAATGAATGTTGTTGAACTGTCAAAATGAAAGCCATTGTTACCTACTGTGTGTTACGGAATGACCCCTCTGAAGAAGATCAGTCTTACTTGTCGCTTACGTAAATGTTTTGGTCGATTTTAAAACCGTCGTAATAATAGTCCAGGCAGAGGAAATTATATTGATCTACTTATTGGAGTTAACTTTTTTCAACTATTTTAGGTTTCAACTATGCCCTAAACGATACTCTGTTTCAAAACGCAAAGTTCACAAACAGCGACGAGACTCCCGTCATAGGAGACTGTGATCCCTTCACCACTGACCAGATCCTGAACGCCGTGGGCCAGGACCTGGACCTAGTCATCGTACCTTCCTTTAGAAAAAATGACAATCAATTCGAGAACGAACAACTCGATCAACAGGCGTCAGAGGTCTTTGAGACAGCCGCAGCCGACAGTTCTTTGCCCGAACCAGATGTTTCGAGATCGTTTGATGAAAATAAGTCAAAATTCGACAACGATCTGACTACATTCTCTAGAAAAAGTTTCGTTAGAAGTAGAGGCGGAAATAATACAAAAAATATCCATGAAGTTAAAAATGAGACGAAAATAGAGTTTCCACACAGCGCGCCATTTTTGGTCGCCATCTTTGAAACGCTTGCTAATGTCACCGCGCATACTTGTGCGGGAACTCTGCTGACCCCTGGATGGGTGCTCACTGCTGCCAACTGCATCAACGTCTTGAGTAATTTGTACGCCAACAAGTAAGATTTTTTTATGCATTAGCCATCCTATAAGCCAACAGAATCTTGATGAGCAGCAAAGTTATCATTATGTTGATTTGACCTTAGTACTGTAGAGGTAGAATCATCATCTGGATGTGACTTTTGAGAGTCAGTTTATTGCCGAACCAAACTGTTACTAACTAAGTATTGAAAAGTTACGCTTATAAAGTTGCTGTTTCGTTCGGGTTTTTCTGCCAATTTTTACAACCTTAGTTCTTCCAGCACAAAAATGACAGAAACAAGCCACTACACCATAGTGGCAGAATCCTCAAATCCACTGCTGGACGGTTCAGCGCACAATGTGACGACGATTATCCTACACCCTGACTCCAACTCCTCACGAACAACCCTCGAGGAAGAAGAGGACATGGATGGGTCGTACTTGGCGCTGATGAAGATCGAGCCGGAGGTGGAAGTTCCTGCATTGGAGCTGATGAAAGGGGAGGTGGTGAAAGGTGACGTTATGGCGTATGGATGGATCTTGTCGGAGGTAAGAAGGTCAAAAAGTCTTACGTTTCCTGCTTGCATTGCCATTTTCATGATGGCCATTAGGTAGGAGAAACCCAAGTTCAACAGATACTGATTATTCCAGAACAATTCAGCCACAGAGCACGACACGATGGAATGCACATCAGCTGCCAGCGAAATCCTGAGTCAGGCGGAGTGCCAGGCCATGTACAGCTTTAAGGACAACGATGTGCTATGTCTCCTTAGCAAGGATATGGACAACAATAATGTTACGCAGGTGTGTATGAGGTCCTCTAGATAGAATGAAAAATGTTTTATTGTCAAAGAAAAACGCGTGCATACAGGTTAGCTCGAATACCCTAGGTTCCTACTTAGTTAAACAAAAGAAATACCGACAGCGCGTATAAGAAAGGCGTGGCGTACAGACCATCAAACTGAGCAACTTTCTCCATGGGACCAACATGGTAGTCGAGTACCTACGTATTGAAGTTGTGACAGTTTAATTTTTTGCTATATGGACCTATAGCACTCCGAACACCCCTTGGAACGCCACAATGAACGGACCTGTGCTTCTACATCTACATCTACATCTAGCGGATTCCGGCGAACTTCACCAAGTCGGTTGGTTCACCTTTTGGGGGGCTTACCGAACCAGGTCCTGTCGGTCCACCTTTTGGGGGGTTTAGTATTATTCGAATCAGAAAATGACCGAACATTCAGCCGACACAACAATCAACCACTTCGCAGTAGACCCCCAGGTCCCGTCGGTCCACCTTTCGGGGGGCTTACCGAACCACGTCCCGTCGATTCACCTTTCGGGGGGCTTTCCGAACCAGGTCCTCTTGATACTTCTTTAAAGTCTAGGTAACTAGCTGGTCCTAGGTTTGTCTTACAGACTAACCACGTTTAACTATCAGAAGATTTGAACATCATTGTTTTAAATCTAAACCAGACTGACTTACTGTTTCGTCCCAATGCCCAATCACAATCGCTGAATATTTGGTCCTGCAGGGTTCCAACCCCTAGTCGGGCGAAGTAGGTATTAATGCTAATGGTTTAATGTTGTAGACGAAGTATGTTTTTTTTATTTTTAACTACAAACATTTAGTCAAAAATAACATACCTACCAACTTTAACTGGGAAAAAAATAAAATAACATATTATTTCGTCTAAGATATGTATGGCTCAAAATGCTCTAAATGGTGTCAACTATCACCCCCTTAAGGCTATGTATCCAGCTTCCAAACTTGACAGCCAGGAATATGAGATAATTTTCAAGTTATGGAACAATAATCTGAATGTCATACTTGACAAAGTTCAAATTCCATTGCAACCAAAAACTTATTAGGACATTTTTGTTACAAATGGTCACTCAAAAATCAACTTAGAATACTTACATTTTACTAAAGTAAAGTGGCGATGCAATGCAATGCAATTATCTGAGACTAGCAGCGTCCCGCGGTTTCACCCGCGTAAGTTTCAATCCCGTGGGAATATCGGGATAAAAATAATCCCATGTGTTAATCCAGGAAATGGTCTATCTATGTGCCAATTGTCATCCAAATCTGTGCAATGGTTTACGCGTGATTGAGTAACAAATATCCAAACATCTTCACAAACTTTCACATTTATAATATTAGTAGGATTATTCATATATTTGCTCATATCAAAAATACTCATCATCAGGTTGGGTTGCTTGGTAGGATAGGAGGATTATGAACACTGTTTTAGCAGTTGCCCGGTTTATCCCGGTTACGATAATGGACTCTCCCAGCCGCATGGAAGGTCTACTTACTTAGCAAAATGTGGTTTTATCTACTACTACACCCATACCAACTCTCCCTGCCTATGCCATCGGGGATTCAGGCGTAATGTTATGATGTTATTTCAGCTAAGTACGGGCGGCCCCGTGCTGGTCATTAACGACGGCATAGTGAAGATGTTGGCCGTACTGCAGACTGACGAAGAGGTGTTCGTATCGTACCCGGTCGCGGCGCATTACGACTGGATCCTACACACTATTAGCAATAAATGATATCTTAGTAATCGTGTTTTATTGAGAAAACAAGTCGTTTACATGATCAGCCAAAATGTTCCCTCTGCTGGGACACTGACCTCCTCCCTTCAGAGGAAGTGGGCTGTAATCTACCACGCGGGCCCAGTGCGGGTTGGTAGATGTCGCATGTCTTCGAATTTTTGGTTCTAGGACATGCCGGTTTCCTCACGATGTTTTCCTTCACCGTTTTAAGAGCAGTGGTGATGAAATTATTTACACAAAGTATTGCGATGCCTATGGGATCGAACTTACGACCTAGGCTGCAACTCGTAAGTCAGGGCCGTTACCACTGGGCCACCACTACTCCTTGCCGTCTACCCGGTGGGAATTGGGATTTCCCATTAGCAAATAAGACGAACTGTCATTTGAATTTACTGATAAAGAAGCCCTTTTGAAGAATTTTGGGATGCATGAAGAAGCCTCCTCGTGTAACGCAGTTTGTTCCGCCAGTTACTCAACTGAATCGAGCGCTCGGCGCATCCTGGACAGTCACACCCAACACCCACGCATCGACGAAACACAGCAGGCTGATCCTGCTGTGTTTCGTCGATGCGTGGGAGTTCCAGTGCCTTAGGCATCTTCTGGTCACGCTCGTTCCATCATAGACCTCATCCATCGCTTTCAATTAAGCGTAATCGAAGTCAAGAGCGGGCCCATTCAGCAATAAAAAAAAAACCATCTCCTATTTAACCCATTTGGGGATGAATTTTGAAAAATCCTTTCTTACTTTCGTTAGGAAAACTCATATTTGTTTACATTTTTGGCAAATAAATCGTGAATGCAGACTAACCCGTCGCTCGTGCGTCTAATTAATAACAGACACAGTAGAAATTTTATTGTTATCGGTACACTTGGTGTACTGTATCTACACTCGACGTGTGAAGAGTTCAGTAGATTGTTCCTGGTAAGTACTGAAATAATTTTATTCTAGGAATAACTTTCCAATCAATAATTCTCCAATCTTAGGTTGCCTAGAAGAAATTGCAGAAGGCACCCAATGTATTGTACCTACTGTTAACTTTTAGGGTTAGGGAGTTTGTAAGTGGGAGTTTGACAAAGGAAAACCTACCTTACCTACTCATCAAAAATATCCCATACTTTAAAGAATTATTATTTATGAGGTCGTGACACTTCTGTCTACCCAGCAACACCGATTGCATGAAGAATCTTCATTATACAACAAATCACGCCACCTAGCGACGAATAGCTTACACTAATTATTACTCCTCTCACCGTTAGATGGCGTTGAAATGCTCAACACAACGTCAAACTAAAAAGTATTATTCTGATCTCATTCCAACAGATATTTTATTTACAGTAAGTGCAGGTAAATAAAACATCTAATATACACAGTAACTGTTACTGTGTATGTTATTGTGTATTGTTTAGCTGAACAATAATGTGACATAATGGCTTACTAATAACGGATGAAAGAGAGTTCTGGCAAGTACAGAATTTAAATAGAAAATTATCATTCACAAGTATTTGCCTTGTTAAAATATTCTATAATTACTTCCTAAGTAGTACCTACTACCTACTAATCAGTCAAAACTCAGCAGTCCACTGCTGGGCATAGCTTTCTTCAAGTTGCACCATAACACACGGTTTCCCGCAAAAACATAAGACTATCCTAATGCATGGTTTGGTGGATCAGGCACCGTCAGGCGCGGCTGCTGAGGTGCTGGGTTTGGAAAGAATGATCGATGAAATGAGGTACCTACTTACCTTACTACGTGCTGAAGTAAAGATTGAGAATTGAGATTATATTAAGAAATAAAAGTACTATTTTTTTTTTTTTAAACGTCGCCCTACACTAGGAATTTCTCCTGTATTGTGGGTGCGTTTACAAACATTTAAACTCACATACACAAACAGCCAGACCCGGAACAACTACTTCTAGGTCATACAAATATTTGTTCCGTGCGGGAATCGAACCCGCGACACGCAGCGCAGCAGTCAATCGCTTAACCACTGCGCCAACCGTGCCGTCTATACCTACTATACCTACCTACGCATTCTTGTAGTCTAGTACGGTCAGTAACAAAAGTCGATTAACACTTCAGTGTTTTTAATCTCAGTTACAGAGCAAAATATTTGTTCAAAATTAATAAAACGAGTGTTAATCGACTTTTGTTGACTGATCTAAAGCCGATCCATAGAATATTCATTTCATTCAAAGAATCATTTATTTTGATCTGACTTGGTTTCCGAACGTCCTTTTCGTGTAAGCACTGAAAATCAGCGATGTACGTGCTTTGAGTCCCTATAGCGCAGCATCATGCTGAGTGGAAGCCTTCTTGTCACAGTCATGACCGTTGCACGAGTCATAATGCGAAGCATTAGAGAAGGCTCTACGAGCGAATTTTTTTTTGCCTCCCTTCTGCAACTTTCTATTGTTATACTCTTGCTAATACACATAACTTACTTAATTTGTATACCATTGTATCTAGATAAAATTTAGTGGAGATTAATTCTGTAGATACTTTTCAAAAACTGATTTAATGCAGAAGAAACGAAAACATCAAAATATTTCTAAAAAAAATCCCGCCAATCAAGTGTGAAACCTGAAAACATTGTAGCTTGCGAAGTTTTTACAATTAATTATGTTTTTGTATGCACGTGTTTCTATGATAAATAAACCTATTTTTCTTTCTTTCTAATATGCGAATCAGAGTAAATAATAATGTCTACATGATCTAAGTAGATTGGATCCGTTGTCATGCGCATTCTTATCCTTCAAGAGGTAGGACGATCTTGATTTGTGATTATCCTAGCTGTGTTTTAAAGTAGGTACACCTCATTACCTACTTACCTAAGTACAGCTAGCTTCATTTATTTAAACTACGAGCTATCTGCAAGGTATGCCGCCTCCCTTGAGGTAAGCGAAATACGTCAGAAGCGCTATTGTAAGGCTTCTTAAAACAAAACAACATGCATTGCGTAGCGTAAGGCTTCCACACACTGGCAGTTTTTATTTACTGTACCTACTGTATATTATTAATAGACCAAACTAATGGGTACAAATAGGTATATCACCAAGTCGGTACCTAGGTAGCTACCTAGGTACTTTATTGCGGTCCTCATCGGGGCTTACCCCGACGAGGACCGCAATGACTCAAGGTCAGGGTCGAAGGCTATCCACCACCTATAGTGGATAGCCTTCGACCTTGACCTTGAGTATTTACCTACCTGCATAAGCGCAATATGGGTAGTGACGTCAATATTAAAGTGTCCATGAGTGCTAACTTTTTTATGCGATGGTTAAACCTGTAACGCGTCTTTCGTCACATGTGTAGCTAGAAACGCTAAATATTTAGACTTTCTCCACGTCACTTTGTTTGTCCCGACTTTCCTTTTTTTCTAGACATACAGCAACGTCACCTACCTTCACCCATGCAGTCACTATCTTCTCTTCTCTCTTCATCTTCACTGGGCCCAAACGGTGGGTGCTCTTTCCTTCTCATAGAGAGGAGCCCTGTGTCCCAGCAGTAATAATTATGTTTGATTATGTCCTGACTTCCGATTCGCTTTCTTTCGCATTAGGTGAATGAACTGCACTGCGACAGCGTTGGGAATGGATACTGTCCAATCTGATCGCCAGTCAGTTCTCCGGTTTACATATGAAACCTGTTATTATACAACACAAGCATTATGCAATAACAGCTATTAAGATACCTCTTCTTGCACATGCAAATAAAAACTGTCCATCTGTAACGAGCTTTCTGTCATTTATTTATTTATTAAACATTTTGTAGACTTAACAGGTTAACCCAAGGCGTCTACAGACAAGTTACATTTAGTAATATACGCGTACAGCTATTTGTTGTTAACTTAAGTAATATTATTATTAAATACTAATGCTTTTTTTTTGCGGATGGGAAATCATCAAATAAATGACCCCTCCGCTCTGGGTGGAGCGGAAGGGAGTGTCAGACTCTTACTGACTAAAACCCACCCATGTTCCTTCCTTAGCCCTTTATGTTCCGGGCCAGCGGTAACCCTTTCGGACAATCCCGCTGACCCGGCAGGCTTCGGCCCTAAGGGGCCCCTTGCTCGATGCTGACATCTCTTTGAGGCGCGCGTGCAGAGAACACGCGCCGTCCGGCACAGGCCTGGTTGGATCGGACGGTGAGCTACCCAAATACTAATGCTTAACTACTAACTTAGGTATAGTGATTACAGCATTTATAGCTTAGCCTAAATACATAAAGTTCAGTCATGTAGGAGACGCTTCACAGATGTGTGTTTAACCTACTTGTTATTACTTAATTCTATGCAAATATTGATTTCATCTTTCTATGTAAAAGGAGCGAAAGAATTCGCGATTTGTGAAGAATAACTAAGCAACTATTATTTCATTCATAGTATTCATAGTACTATTATTTTTGCATATTTTGTTACGTAATTTTATGTTATAACTTTCACGGTTATTTTCTTTTCTTACGTATAATATACGTAACAGAATATAATGCTGACCTCTGTGAACTTTTGCTGGCAAACGTTCAAAAGTACCTAACTTTCGGACTTACGGAATTGTACGCAAAATACGCGCTTGGACGTAGAGTTGCGCCCATCATTTTACAATACAATACAACTTTCAGAGCTACCTATTCGATGAACCAGTAACCAATAAGATGGAAATCAATGTCAGCCACTTCCTAGCAGCACCATACTTCCTTCTTCGCTAGTCTCTCCTGAACAACTCACCGATCCACCTATAGTCCGACTTTTAATTAGTTGCAGTAAAATGACACTTCATAATAACTCACTTTGGACTCGTATGTTCCCAGTCGCCCCCGCGGGGATTGCCACCGGAGGCAAATGGGAATAAAAATTCCCAGTCGCCACCGGCGGCGACTGGGAAGTCACTACCCCCACTTCAGTTTCGCTGTACATTGCTTTCTCCATCGTAGAGAATAAAAGGATGAGACAACTTATCGTAAACCTGCCTCTAATCTTTTTATCTTTTTCTTTCTTTTCTTTTTTTTTCTTTTTTTTTTCTTTTAGTCCGCCTCTGTACATTTATGTGCTTGAAATATTAAATAAATAAATAATAGTAACGGAATAAAACTCTGATTTTATCTGTGATTTAATGGTGTAGGTACTTGAATATTTTTATTATTTATTTTTATAATTGACCATAATATAAAAAAAGTCTGTTATCTATGAATATAGAATATATATTATACAGCCTTGTTTATAATACGTATTTACTAAGAAATGATTACTATGTATTACTTTCCTAATTTAATTACTGTCTTTAAGAGTCTGATTATCTGTGATACAAAATACCAGTTTAAATGTTTAATTTTAACAAGTTTATTGATTTCGAAATCAAAATAAAAAAATATTTCAATGCACTGTCTTTTTTTTAAAGATTATTATTATTTATTTATTTAATACTTCAAGCACATAAATGTACAGAGGCGGACTAAAAGAAAAAAAAAAAAAAAAGATAAAAAGAAAAGATAAAAGATTAGAGGCAGGTTTACGATAAGTTGTCTCATCCTTTTATTCTCTACGATGGAGAAAGCAATGTACAGCGAAACTGAAGTGGGGGCAATGACTTCCCAGTCGCCGCCGGTGGCGACTGGGAATTTTTATTCCCATTTGCCTCCGGTGGCAATCCCCGCGGGGGCGACTGGGAACATACGTTTGGACTGAGTTTAGAGATATGCATGCCAAATTCGTGTGTTACACTATTCTGTACTAGAAAAACAAGATTTGGTTGATGGCCGCGAAAATACAAAAAGACGCCAATTGTAGAAGTGATTAATGATGGTAATTTACGTTTGATTTTGGTCCATCGAGCTCCTTAAAAAGTATTGGGACATACTGATGGCGGAAAACCGAATGTTGTAGTGCGACTATAGGGTCCAGCGTAGACCGTGAAAAGCTGAGTTCATAGATCGTTCCGAATTCGAGCCTCAAACGTGGCTGTTCCGTCCCTTACGGAAAAGGCCCTCTAAACGTTCTCTTCTAATTCCAAGTTTGTTGTAATGTTATAAAATGGTTCTAAAGATGCTAGATAAGCGTCAGGTCGGTAGCCCAGTGCCTTCGCCCACTAGGTAACATGGCAATAAACCATTTCCTTTGACATTGACACTTACAATACTTATAACATCACATTCTTTATTTGCGTAGAGGAGTGTCATTCAGTTCCATTGTAATTTTTTCCCGCTACTATTGTAAGGAGAACGGAAAAATCGTTTGGAATAAAACGAGGAACTCGGATGATGGATATAATTCGCTATCAGCTTCATCCATCAATAAACGTTCTGACTGACTAGACGATTTGTTCAATAATTCTGTAATCTTTATCATATAACGGTCAGTGTCTAGCTATCCTCCGTTATTCCTCTCTCTACGGTACTTAGCTGATCTAGGTCACTTACTACCGAGCCGGGCCCTAGACCTATATTGATGCACCATGCGGAAGTTAGAACACGCGAGTGAAACCACCACGATCGGCAGACACTGACCGCCACGTGACGTCACTGGAGAAGAAAGTGCTGATCGCTCAGCAGCGGGGCCGCCGGCGCCAGTCCACGACATACGCGCGCGCGGGCCGCACGCTCGCGACATGGGCGAACGGAACACGCCTTAACCAATAAAAAGTTTAATTAAAAAATACAATATGTCATTCCGACGACTACTGAGCGCGGTCCGCTCTGCGCGGGAGGCTATCACCCGAGGTGCTCCGATGGCGGACGGACTTTTGAAATCCTTGTTATCAGTTGTTGTTATATTTTGCATCGCGGTGTCTTCGCCGCCGTCGGCGTCTGCGAAGCCTTTTGCGTTCAGTTTCCCTGCGGGATGGTCGCTGGCTGGCCTGGTGGGGACTGTGGGGGCCAGGTCCGAGGATGCGGAGCGGCGGGAGCCGGCGGCGGGGGCAAAGCCCTACACGGGGCGGCGCATCGGCAACGACACGCTGCGGATGGTGTACCACCACGACCTGACCGTGGCCGTGGTGGAGCTGGGGCTCAACAAGCTGCTGCTCAACTGCGAACTCATTGAGACGCAGTGAGTACAGTACCATGCTTCTTTTAGTGTTAGTGCCCAGCACTTCTTAGCTGACACGAACCTTCAAATCTTTTCAGGACTTAAATTAAGCAACAAACATTTAAAATTAAGATAAAGATAGATTTTTTAAATACCATCTTTGACAGTTGATTTCTTCGCACTTTTCAAAACAAAACGTTTTCAGGAAAAACATGTCACGCATGAAAAGAAAAGTTCGCTTTCAGTGTGAGAACGTCGACACGTGATAAGTAACTAATGAATACTTAATAACCAGACATTACAGGCCGGTGCTGTACGTCCGCGTGTTCCACGAAACTTTAATAATACCGATCAGGTATCGATTCCGACAACCGGTGTCCACTGACAACGGGAATTAAAAGTTTACACTAATTAAGACTGATTTACATTGATCCAGTTTTATAATCCAGCGTGTGAATCTAGTAAGTAGCTCTGAATCAAAATTTGTCTTTAAAATTCAGCGCTAGATTCGGAATGCTGGACTGGATTGAACGTTAAATATCGATCCTTATCATCTGCATAGCCTATTCCCAACTATGTTGAGGTCGGCTTCCAGTCTAACTGGATGTAGCTGAATACCAGTATTTTACATGGAACGACTGCCTATCTGACCTCCACAACCCAGTTAGTGCGTAGGCAATACGATAATATCCCTTGGTAAGACTGGTTAATCCGTAACGATTGTCAAAGATCCACGAATGACAGCCGGGACCAACGGCTTAACGTCCTTTCCTAAGCACGGTTAAAATATCGATCCTGTGTCACTGAATTCCAGCGCTCGCAGGATTGAAATATTGATCAATATAGGTAAATCAGCCTGCCTACCCTATACTCAAATGCTAGCGCGACAATTTAATATAAAATATTGAGCAATTTTATCGTTACTGCCTAGTTTTAGCTGCTCAATTGTCCAATTACAGACAATTTCGTCAATTACAAAATTATTTCTTTAACAAGGTGGAACGCCTGTCTTTTTTGCTTTAGTTTATTGTAGTGAGTCTGTTGCTAGTCGGCTAGTTAACTTTAACCTGTCACATTACGCTGTTTACACGCTTCTAGGGAATCCTAATCCAATGCACTCTCTCTGGAAAGTAAAAACAAATCGGTAAATCTGTCAGAGACGTTATATTAAACAAACGTTCAAAACAAAACTACTGGAATTAGGAATTTGTCCAATGGACTCGAAGCTTATGTCCAGCAGTGGACGTCTTTCGGCTGAAATGATGATGATGACTCGAAGCTTTGAAAAGTGAAAAACAAATCAAAAATCTAACAGAGACTGTTCAATTAAAGAGATGCTATACTGGAGGCGGTCCAGACTCATTTTCTTTCTTTTCTTGGGCTCATTGATGACTCAAACTCAAAGTATTTATTTCAAATAAATCAGTTATTTTGAATTGCTAAGGAGTCGGTACTGGTTGAAGACATTAGTCTTCAAACACTGCGGGATAGGCGACGAGAAGACTTGACGGAGTTTTCCAAATGCTGCCCAACCCAGCACAGGTGGCTGGGGTAGACTGGATGTGGAAGGCGGAGGACAGGTTGCTGTGGCGCTGTGGCGCTCTGGGAGAGGCCTATGTCCAGCAGTGGACTGCGATAGGCTGAGTTGATTGAAGGAGTCGGTTAGTCAGAAAGATGAAGCAACTCGTAGTTGCCGATTTCAAAGCGTAGGTAGTAGGTTGCTACTACAGAAGAAGAAATCAATAATGCAACCGTAATTTCAAAGCTACGCTAAAATGAACTCTATACTCCTTATAGCAAAACTATCATAGATATTAACTTTAAACTCCTCATAGCAAAACGTTTCCCTCCAATTAGGTACCTATGCATATGTGTAGATATAATTAACTTTCATAGAGCGAACTTGCACTAGCGATATTTAAATGCCACTTCACAATAAAGGAACTCGGTGCAATCAGGAACTAATTACCTTCGCACACCGCACTGCGTTACCGCTGCATGCGCTGTGGGCACCACGTTTCTTGAGGATTATACGTCATAGTTTCCACGTTTCAGTTCAGCTTTGCTCTTTCTTTTCACATCCATACTTTATATTATAAATACAAAAGTAACTGTCTGATTGTATGTCTGCTACCTTTTCAATCCCGGGAGTACTCGTACGTTCCCGTGGCATAATTTCTGACCTCCGCGAGAGTGAAACCGTGGACCAAAGGGAATATTATAAAATTTTATATATTCTTTGCCGTGGGCAAAAGCAAGTAGGGTGCATATAAAGAGGGTAACAAGTTATCGTCGGCAATAGCTGCATTGCGACTACGTGTCTTGACAAAGACACTAAACTTGGTCATAAGAAAACACATAATTTGGCTCATAAAAATTAGATACCAATCGTATAGGTACCTCCAAGCGGAGCCCAGATGAACTTAGAAAAAAGGTTTCTCGTAACAGCAGAGCCCCCAGCGAAGACCAAAATCTAAAAATAGCCCAAAGATAATCGTCTATGGTTCTTTGGGTCCGTTTAGTTTTACGTAAGCAAGGTTACGGGCGGCTACGGCAGCCACTTAGCTACTTAGGTGAGTAACTCGGTGCAGTCAGGTGACCCTTCCTGCTGTCCCCTATGCTCAACAAATCTAGATGCCAAAGTATGTAACAGATAACAGCTGTGTTGACGGATTTGTTATATCTTATTCTATGTGTGAACTGCCTGATTAAGGCGAAAGCGCCAGGGTAGACCACTAAATTAAAATTTTCTTAGATTTTTTGCAATGCTGGTCAGTATTAAGTTGTACGTTGATTAAAATATGATTCGCGACCGTAACAAATATGTAAACAGAATTATAATAATTAAAGTCATCAACACAATTCTCTAAGACCAAGTAATCCTACTGAATGACTATTTCATGAAATCTTAACATTTAGGATTATACCTACTAACTTTACAAGTTGTATTACTGATTCTAATGATTCTAATTCTGTAAATACATATTTGTTAAAGTCGCGCATCATATTTTAATCAATGTACCTACACCCAGACCACGGAATAGTATCTGTTCCGTGACCCAGACACTGAGCTGCAAATTGCAGAAATTGTAAGAAAATTTGAATTTCGCGTGCTGCCTTAGCGCTTCCCCCTTAAGGAGGAATTTAAAGCGGCTGATCCCAAGATTTAAGACAATTTTATCATAATACAATAATCAGCCTTTTGTCCCACTTTAGGGAAAAAAAATCTTGTGAAAATAAAAAATCGAGTCCTGTGGCCCATAGATGAATATATCAACCGCCGCCCTATTACCCTGTTTTCCAGCTAGATATTTGAAACTAATCAATACTTTATCTACCTAACTTACACTTTATCGAGGGATATTTCGGATAGCAATATTTGCAACTCTATTAAACAACGGGAAAGCTAACCGTTGATACTTAGTTGATTAAAATACTTTATATTCTTTATTGACTTGACACAAATACCTACTTATAATATCTGCTTTAATCGAGTCACTAAAACTTTGGATAAGTTTATCTAGATTATTCACTATGATTCGCAATTTAGGTTTTGAATATTATATCTCTCTTTTTGGAGGTATATGTTTATGTCCACACCTTCCATAGATGATAACGTAAAATTCTATCTAGTATCTACCCTTGCCAACCCACTGCTATTCTGCAATGATCAACCCAAGCCCCATCAATCAATATTAGCCAGACCACAGTGACACAGCCACACACAAGACGATGGTATCCGACCACTTCCTCCGTCATCATGCGCCAGAGTCGTTTATCTTTGTCCGTCGATCACACATCCTTGCGCATGCCCATTTCATTGTGTTGATCTCATGACTCGTCGAGACGATGTGGTGTGATGTTTCGAATTCGCTAGATGGATGCAAAAATCTTTTGGTTGGGAAATACGCAACTTTTTAAAAGTCACATCTTTTGAAGAGTCATTAATTGTGGTTTACATTGCAATATACAATAGCAGCGGTAGTGGATGGAATTTGGTAACCCTAATGATGTAGAGGAGGTATTATTGTACCTATTACTTTCAATAAATGTCTTTGGCGCCAATGAATATCGTAAACGACAGTTTTGAAGTCTTTTTTAACACAGTTTATGAAAGTTTAAGAATTAGAGAATCAATAGCCAAAATGATTTTGGCTATTGATTCTCTGATTCATAAACTTGAGGTTTTTTGGTAAAATCCACGAACTATAAAGGTCATACATAAGCAGTGCCAATACTATTATTTCTGTCCATTCGTTGAAACTCCTTGAACTATTTTCGAACAATAAACAGGACCCATTAGATTCTCATTATGTGAAGTGTGATTATCACTAATATCATCTAGTATTACCAAATGATAGTGTATAATGCAGGTGTAACCCAGCTATGCGTATTTCGGCCAGGGACAGCAATTATTTACGTATTGATTCAATCAAAGATTGATAAAAATGAATGGAGTATGTGTCACTAATGTTAATGTGTGGGTCAGAAAAACTGTTGAGTAGTTATGCAGATCTAACTATTAAATATTATAACCCGTTTATTTATTTACTTATTACATTTAAATACATTTTTACATCCATATTAATATTATAAATTCGAAACTAACTCTGTCTGTCTGTCTGTATGTTACCTTTTCAGGCCTAAACCACTGAACGGATTTTGATTAAATTTGGCAGAGAGGTAGATTGCATTGCGGGGAAGGACATGGGATACTTTTTATCGACATACCTAGTATTTTTATAAAAAACATTTAAAAACAAAAAAAAATAGTAGTCCGCCGGTATCGGGAGCAGGGTCCAAGCTACCGTGGTTAGGGCTCCAGAGACAGAAATATTATAACTATTATTTTTAACTACTACCTATCGGAAACTAAAAAAAAAATAGAGGATGTTACAGAAATTTTAAATTAATTTTATGAATTGAACTAGGTAATGTTACAATTCTTTATTAAAACATTACTTTGTATTAAAGTACACAAAAAATGTTACAATATATTATTGTTATTTTTTACGTCTTCTTCTTCTCGTCTCTTATTATTGTTATTTAAACTTTGACGTCTCTCAAGCCTGAAACTCAAGTTACAACCGTGTTCACACGCTCCAGTAGTGAAATATGATTGATACGTTACAAAAACAGTCCAATCCGCTTCTACTCGTATCCGTCCAAAATAAAATCACAGTGATGTATGTGAGAACTAATCGTAAGGAAACTAGTTCAAGCTGACTTTACTACAATACATAATGCGGAAATGTCTATCGCTTCATAGGCACTAACCGAACCTGCTCCACCAGGCCAGAGTGAAGCATCTGATCTTATGTGATTCAATCTTTATTTTATCATTATCAGCGCCCTACGGTTTCACCCACTTATGCGGGTGAAACCGTCGATCCCGTGGGAATATCGGGATAAAAACTATCCTATGTCCTTCTCCGGGATGAAATCTAATAATTTTATCGAAATCCGTTCAGTGGTTTAGGCGTGAAAAGGTAATATACAGACAGACAGACGGAGTTACATTCGAATTTATAATATGTGGTATGGATTAGTAGTTATAAATCTACCTATTGATATAGGTGTTGAAGACACTGTTACCATCCTCGCGTATTTTTCTACTTGATATTCGTACGCCGTTAACGGCAAAACTTAGAGATCTCTGTACTTATTATATATGTATTTATATCACCTATTTTTACACTTTGACTTCTCCCAAGCTTTTTATTTATTTTTTTACCTATTATATTTTTACAATTAAAAAACATTGACTTAACCTTTCACATAATCCATCCATCGGTCTTCCCCTCCTCGAGTCATCCACATACAAAACGTCCAAAGTTAAACATCTAGGTTTACTTGCGAAGTTGCGGCCTTAGCTTAATGTGCAGCGCAATGCAAGCGGTGTTAGTAGGTCAGAGCATTATCCCGTCGACTCCTCGCCTCCGTTCAAAGGCCTCTTAAAGTTTATAACCGCCGCGGTATTATAAGGTCAACCTGTGTTTGGATTGCGTTGTGAAAGTGGACTAGGCTAGAGTACCATTGGGGTGAAGGATACTTTGTACGTTGGTATAAGTTGAGGGAAATAACACGAAACATCATGCATGTACTGCCTGAAAAGGAAGGTAGTGGTGTATAGTACCTGAAACGGTATTCCGGAAGTTTACATTACATAACATCACGCCTGTAACCCTCGAAAGGTTAGGCCTATTACCCATATAGTACACCCACATTTCATCATGCACTTATGTTTAAGTAACCCTATTGCCATCAACTTGTCACAAATCCAGACTCCGGGCTGCGGCTGACAAATTCCTGATGGAAAAAACCCAATAACACAGCCCGACCACTCGAACCCAGAAACTCAATCTCAGAAGCGCGCGCTTGCGACGACGACTAGACCAACGAGGCAGTTTAGTCATAGTAAAAATTTGTTTTTACTATGGTTTAGTCCTCTGTAATAGGGATTGATTGCTTGAATTTGTGGCCAAATGCCACATACCTAACAAAACAATAGCGAGAGGAAAGTTAAAGGAAATCGGATAATCATCATGTTAGCACAAGTGTGTTTGACCATTTTATAATTATCAATTAACATGCATGATTGTTTATAATTACTATAAAACTCTAAGTAGGTAGGTACTTGTCCCCAGTAAACGCGCAGGCACAGGGTAATCGTAAAACTATCGTAAATCATATTAATGGTGTACTTGCATTCAACATACTTAATACATTTTTCCAGATTTCGAAACAAAAATATTTATTTAATTTTTTAGTGCAACATTTGAAATTTTTACATGGTTTTCGTAATCATGAATGCACCTTTCCAAAATAATGAAGGTCGTCAAATAATATTTTTTTTTAATATAGCTATGTCTTCCTATGGGAATCTCACTTTTTGGCTTCGAGTTCATCAAATTCATAATTATATGAAATTCAGATATACGAATGGGCAACCATATAAAAGTGAGAAAAAATAAAAATATACAAAAGTGCTTGGTTTAATTGAAATAAATGCTTTGAGTTAGAGTTTGAGACTTACCTACTTGGTATCGTCTCTAGAGCTATGTTTTCAATTCACTGCCAAGTCAATCCTATGGATAATAGCATATCATAATCGGTATTGTTATTATTCAATTTCTGTATGATGTTTTCATTCGCCATTATGGACAAATTCATTCATTTAACATACACACCGTCCATAAACAAACCAGTAACATGGTATGAAATTCTAATTAACCGATTTTTTTTGACATTTAACAGCTGTTCCCAAACTAGACAGCTTGCATCTTGTTGACACAAACACTATACTATACTACACAAAGTTAATAATTTAACATTTTCTGCTAGCACAAGATAATTCAAAGCATAAATTAACGCAAAATGTGTGTACAAAAAAACTAATTAACGATATAGAATCAATTATTAATAAGTAGTAACGACCTTACCCATCCGGCACCTCCAAAATAGTCAGGCTGTTACACAATCTCTATAGCCTTCTTATTGTAATTCGACCTCGATTAAAATATCATGTCGCTACTCGCTAGCCAGTACCATGACATGTCAGAGAAGATTGACGTCATACGTGATAAGGTGACCTACCTCACCTAAGTTGTGGTTGTAGTACAAATTATTAAAAGAATATGGCACTGACCTGTATTAATAGGGTTGTTGGTGAAACATTAACAACCTCTTAAGAGGTCATTGTACTCATCATTATGAACAACATTTACTACGGGACCAAACCTGAAATCGCGAAAAAAAAAAACAGCTGTTCCCTCAATGATTTCAAAAGTAAATATACAAAGTCAATGTGTTCCCTACATTTATGTTCTAACTCGTCAAAATGTAGGGAACAGCTGTTTTTTTTTTCGCGTGCTAGTAACACAGCTCTTTTATCCTCTGAATCGCCGCTACTGATCTGAAGCCGTGAATACGTTGAATGGATGATGAGGGAGACTCCGGGCATTATTCATGCTGGTGGCATCTTTCAAGCCGTGCTTCTAGCCGCGCTGTCTGTGCTGTTAAAGGTGGCATTGCTTCCTAGAAAGGAGAATGTCTAGATCTGGTAAGGTCATCAACAACTTGGTAAACTGGCAATGATTCTGTTTGCGTTAGTCATTGTCATCTTCCTCATCTTACCTAAAATCGTAATCCTGAGCCAGAGCTCTTCAGTTTTAAAGTTCAGAATGTGAGGAACAGGGATCTCTTTTGGATGACTTGAATCTTTTTGTTATCTAAAAATTACAATAACAAATCAAACTCAAACCAATCTCAATGTAACGTGTAGTTTTATTAAATTTAATGATTATTTGTCGATGTCAACAACATTGTAACTTTGACATTGTGAAGACAAAAAGATAATTCAGTAGACAACACAAGAGTTCAATAAACCAACACAAAAATTTAAATAGAACAGTATTCGATACATAATCCTACTTTCTTTACTTTACAAGTAATTTTTAAGTTTCCTTATTTTAAATATCTATCTATCTTCCAAGAGCGTGCAAGAAATCATAAAAAATGCAATTAGGTAAACAAATTACTAATTAGATTTTTGGTATTCTACGCAGCAACTTCGTTGAACTATTCAGAATTATTAATTGACCCTGACAGTCTCAAGTTTCATGATCAGTTCAAATCATCATTATCATTAAAACAACGAATGCGTATCGACCTTCTGTAGAAATCATGAATATATCCAACCATACGTCACGAATGGAGATAAAAATTTAACTCTAAACAGTCAGCATCAAATTCGCCACCACATTGACCATTTGGTCGCTATATAGCAATCTGTATTTATACAGAGATCTAACGATAATGAGTGAGAGCACAAGGTTATATGTTATATACAACTATTATATAGGTACTTACCTACCTATTACTGGCAATATACCAAATGGACTGTCAATATTGCTAAGTAACGCCCTTTTGTGATGTGGATGTGGATTTTTTTAGGATGTTAAATTTAACGATTTTATGTAGTGATGAAATAGAAAAACATTTATCTCTATAATTTGGGGCATTAAAAGCGTTGTCACAACATAACGGGAACACAATACTTAGTTTGCAAGTTATACCTAGTCCAGAAAAAGTGTCTTGTGATCTGAAGGTCAATTCCATTAATTAAAAATGTTCAAAATCTAGTCGCAATCTCATCTCAGCGACAATCCATTTTCAATGAAAAACTTGTCAAAAATGTGGGGAAATTAGAGGTATTTTTGACAGATTGAGACAGATCAGACTGTGAACTTTCTTAAAATTAAGAGAATGGCCCAACATCAGCTGGAATGACAGCTTACTTCAAGTGACAATATTTAATCACACTTAGGTAATATTACTATTTTCAATGATTTGTACTTCTCTGATATTAGAAAATAATTTGACAGAAATATTTTTTTTTCTTGACATGAACACAAGAATGGACAGCGTGCACCAGCTTGCTAATAGTGTTGTTATTAGCAGCGAGGGTAAGGGGTTAGGAAATTAAGATGGCTTTTTCCTTGTACATAATTATTTTGGAACAACTTTTCTTCTCCATTCAAAATCATCAGACGTCATCCGAGTATCGCCGAGCTAACCTCGTTTAGCAGTCGGAGCGCATGCGTCGGCCTTTCAAGAGACTGTCGCAAGGACATACAGACGTGAATTATTTAGTGGAAGCCAGTCGCCCTTTTAAAGACTGAAACACACTTTCTACGTACAATAAGTTGAAGAAGACGTGACCGTTTTTTTAAAGGTTTCCGAAGAAAGCTGGGCTCGTGGAACAAACGGCTTATATTTGTTGTTTTATGTTTTTTTGGGCTTTGTCATAAACTTTCTTTTTACTTTATTGAAAATTGAATCCAAGACCCAGAAGCAGGCGTTTGCAACCAAAATGAAAGATGATTCAATTTTATCAAAACCTTAAAACAACACCACACCAGACACCAGACCACCACACCACCACCACACCAGAGCGGCAATTCTCGTAATTTTAAGAACGTTCAAAAATACCTCTAATTTCCCTACATTTTTGACAAGTTTTTGACATTGATTGTCGCTGAGATGGGATTGCGGCTAGATTTTGAACGTTTTTAATTACATGAATTGTCCTTCAGTTTTCACACATTTCACGAGAAGTTCTTTAATATATGTACTTGCATAAAAGGGGGGCAATAAACATAGGGGGCCTAGTGAAATTGGACGGCACGGTTGGCGCAGTGGTTAAGCGATTGACTGCTGCGCTGCGTGTCGCGGGTTCGATTGCCGCACGGAACAAATATTTATATGACCTACAAGTAGTTGTTCCGAGTCTGGCTGTTTGTGAAAGTGAGTTTAAATGTTTGTAAACGCACCCACAATACAGGAGAAATTCCTAATGTGGGGCAACGTTAAAAAAAAATAAGAAAAGAAAACCACAGAATAAATAGTGTCACCATACCTTTTTTTTTTTTCGGGGGGAAACCTTCAAAAGGCACCTGGACTTTACTGAGAGTACCTATCCTAATAGATGTATTTCCGTGGGAACAAACCATATACCTACCAAATCATATTGATAAGCTAGACTTGACTAACATCGAATTACGTCTAAGTACTTTCTCTACCCTTGACCACTTTGACTGAACGATCAGACACGGATACTGATTACAACACTAGTTGAGTCAATCAGAGAGTCAGGGGCCGCTACTAATACGATAGATTTAATCTATGTCTATATCCTAACTAATATTATAAATGCGAAAGTAAGTTTGTTTGTTACCTTTTCACGCCTAAACCACTGAACCGATCATCCTGAAACGGCCGTTTATGGTACATTTTCATCCCGAAAAAAAGTTCTGTTCCCGAGGAAAACAACAATAACTTTATTATGATAATAGATGGCGCCACGTGTCTATCGAACGTGATCGACACTTCATCATCATCTGCCTGCCTTTTCCCAACTATGTTGGGGTCGGCTTTCAGTCTAACCGGATGCAGCTGAATATCAGTATTTTACATGGAGCGACTGCCTATCTGACCTCCACAACCCAGACAGACGGGATTGACACTTTTGCGGGTGAAACCTCGGGGCGCTCCTAGTTAATAATAAAGCTGAAGAGTTTGAACGCGCTAATCTCTGGAACTGCTGGTCCGATTTGAAAAAATCGTCGGATTTTGCATTTGATAGCCCAATTCTTGAGGAAGGCTATAGGCTATTTAACAACACGCTATGACTCTTAGGAGCCGAACAAAAAGGAAGGTAGTCAGAAAGAACGCTAAACGAAAACCCAACCACAGAAGTGATATCACGGGCAGGTGATGCGATGCGATGCGGAGGGTCGGGGGAGCAAGAAACTACACACGGACGAAGTTGCGGGCAGAAGCTATAGTTTATTAATAACTAGCGACCCGCCCCTGCTCCGCTCGACACAAACCATCTAGATTTCTTTATTATATGTACAGACGCCAGCACATCAAGCTACTACAATCTGTCAAATTTCATTAAAAGATTTTCAACTTTATCGCTAAAGCATAAGGTTCAAAGTTGGTTGGGAAAATTTGTCATTTTTCGGGTAGCTTGATGTGCTGGCTTCTGTAGAAACAATACGACTGACGTAACTTGGCGAGCCTGAACATAGGCACTAAGAACTTTCGCGCATGTTCTCTCACTCGCACTCGCCTCATGTCACCATTTGGTTCCTAAAAAATCATACTGCGCAGCCTTCTGCGCAAAGTTCGGGTTCGCCAAGATACGTCGGACGTATTTTATGTTTAATTTATGGTACACATAATATAAACCCTCCGGAATAAATTTAGTGAAAATCGCATCAAAATCCGTTGAGTAGTTTAGAAGAACAACACGGACACACAGGCAGACGCGAAAATTTATTTATTTAATACTTCAAGCACATAAATGTACAGAGGCGGACTTAATGCCATAGGCATTTTCTACCAGTCTACCTTTGTGTGATGCAGAGACAAACAGCCTAGTGGTAGCACCAATCATAAAAATTGAGGAATAAATATTTTAAATATAAAGATACGCATAAACCTATTAAAACTATAAATTAATATGATATAGGTATACTTAATTAAAAATCAACTGCATAGATTTATTATACTTTCTTAACAGTTTATATCGAATGAATGTTTCCTAAGCAAGATTTTACAAAAATAATTGGTTAATCAATTAAGTAATTTATTCAAAAGACATCAACGCGTTTAAGTCAAAGTCAAAGTCAAAGTCAAATCATTTATTTCAAATAGGCACATTAAAGGCACTTTTGAACGTCAAAAATAAACTAAATAGAAATGATTCTAGTCGCCCATTCGCAAAGGTAGATTTCGTATGGAGAAGAATGGGCAAGAAACTCCACCGTTACTCTTTTAAAATGTTTTACAAGGTCTTGTATACATAATAAAAATTATATGTGAACACGATGCACCCATAATAAAATTAGTCTACCACAAAAGGTAAAAAGAATTAAAAATTAAGCAAAGACAGGTAAATCAAATAAGTGATAGATACATGGTGCTCACATATTTACAAGTTATTTAAAAAAAAAAAATGCAAAAGTAGTTGAACTTTAACAAGTGTGTGAGCCACTGTAGTCGCAGATTGTAAAAAAAAAAATAATTAAAATAAGATGTCATATTAAAAAATAAATATATATATATATAATATAAATTAAATTTGGAACAAGTTTGATGTTGTCTAGACTTTTAGATTGTCCTATGGAGCAGGACCAGCATGTTTCCAAACATTCTTATCTTGGATATAATCCTCTAATTTGTAATATCCTTGTTTACAAAGTGTACTTTTAATATGAGTTTTAAATTTTCTTTCATTTAATTGCAATATGTCACAAGGTATTTTGTTGTAGCATTTAACACAGTACCCCATAAAAGATGTATGTACTTTAGATAATCTGAAAAAAGGTTGATCTAATTTATCTTTATTTCTAGTATTAAAATTATGCCTATCACTTATTTTATTAAAAAGATGTTGATTTTTTCTTACATACATAATATTTTCATAAATGAATTGGCAAGGTACCGTCATGATATTAACCTTTCTAAATAGTTCCCTAAGAGATTCGCAACGACGTAGATTGTAAATGGCTCTGACAGCTCTCTTTTGTAAAATAAAAATGGATTCAATGTCAGCAGCCCGACCCCATAGTAAAATGCCATATGACATAATACTGTGGAAGTAACTGAAGTAGACCAAACGCGCGGTTTCTACATCTGTTAACTGTCTTATCTTTCTAACAGCATAAGCGGCGGAGCTTAGCCGCCCCGCAATAGATGTTATATGAGGTCCCCATTGTAATTTCTCGTCTAGCGTGATTCCTAGGAAAACTGTCTGATCAATAAATTCTAGTTTTTGGCCATTCAATATGATTTCACATTCGCTACTTCTAACATTCGGTAATTTAAATCTAATGCATTTGGTTTTTTTTTCATTAAGTACTAAATTATTTACCGTAAACCAATCTTGGACCTGAAGAATACAGTTATTCACGTCGTCAAGATTTTGTGACCGTCGGTCTATTTTAAAGATTAATGATGTGTCATCTGCAAATAACACCATCTTCGGTTGATTTTGAAGTAATTGGGGTAAATCATTAATGTAAACTAAAAAGAGGAATGGACCCAATATCGAACCTTGAGGAACACCCATTGTCATTTCAGACCCTAATGAGTTTACGCCGTTTACTTGAACTTTAACCTTTCTATCTTTCAGGTATGATCTTAGCAAGTCAAGTGCTGTTTTTCTAATTCCATAGTGCTCCAGTTTCATCAGAAGTGTCTCATGGTTTACGCAATCGAACGCCTTAGAGAGGTCGCAAAAGATTCCAATGGCATCTTGTGCTTCTTCCCAGGCGTTAAAAATGTTCTTTATTAGGGTAACACCGGCGTCAGTAGTGCAACGCCCTTTGGTGAAACCGTACTGGTGTTCATGAAAGATGGAATTTTTATTAAAGTGACATAACATTTGATTGAGCATCAACTTTTCAAACACCTTACTGAGAACTGGTAGAATTGACACAGGTCTATAATTGTTAGGATCTTTACTATCACCGGATTTGAACAATGGTACTACTTTACTATGTTTCATAAGATCCGGAAAGACTCCTTGGTCAACACTGGTGTTAAATATGAAAGCTAAATAGGGCGCAATAGTTTCGATGAAAGATCTACATACTTTTACAGACATTCCCCAGAGATCTTCTGTTGATTTAATGTTAAGATCTCTAAAAGCTTTTATAACAGCCTGGGGGCTTGTATGCTGAAACCTAAACTCCAAAGGGCATGCCTTTACATTATTTTTAAGTAAGGCAGCAGAAAGCGTGGGGGATGAATTTAAAGCTTCAGTAGTTTTAAGGGGAATATTAGAAAAAAAGTTTTCAAATTCCTGAGCTATTTCTACATCTGAGTTGATGGGGCCATGTGCAGTCTCTAAATTAAATTCAGTGTTACGCTGTTTTTTCCTACCTGTTTCATTATTTATTATTTGCCAAGTAGTTTTTATTTTATCATCAGCTGATTTTATTTTATTGCTAATATAAAGAGCTTTAGCTTTTTGGCACACACTTTTAAAAGTTTTTGAATATTTTGCAACATACCGATGAAAGTTTGTGTTATTCATATGTTGCTTTAAGCCATAGAGTTCAAAAAGTTTTTCCCTGCTTTTACGAATACCTGGAGTCGCCCAGTCACTAAATAAAAACTTTGTGTGAATATTTTTAGTTTTTAGTGGAAAAGTGTCATTAAACTGCGCGTTTAATATTGAAAAGAACTCGGCGTAGAATTCATTTGGGTCACCTATATTATTAAAATTCTGATCACATAACTTACTGGCCAAAGAATTTTTTAATTTCTCTAACTTTTTACATGTAATTGTCCTAAACCTTATTTGAATTTTTTGTAAAGGCATGTAGGAGCTAAATGTTATTTTTTGTCCACTGTGATCAGATGGCAACTTATTTACAATTTCTTTGTGTAAGTAATCACAATTACAAAAAACATTATCAATACAAGTGGCAGAAGAAGCTGTCACTCGGGTTGGTTCAATAAAAACATTTGATAAATCAAATGACCTAAAAAGACTTAACAATCTGACAGTATTCGAGTTATTTTCCAATAAATTAATATTAAAATTAAAGTTTCTTAACTTAGATCAGATGAGTGATTGTGTTCAACTTGCCTCAATACGAAATCGATGACTTTAGGTGATAGATAATGTTGCACAATCTTAAGAGGTCGGAGTTAGACTATTGTTTGGGTAATCGAGGCTATTGCTAACTTCTAAATTTCACATACATCGACTCGAATACGTTCTCGAAAACGATAAATAGTCATAATAGCTCCTCTTAGTACAAGGATTGGTACAAAAACATGAAATGACACGCACTTACCTATTAGTATTACACTCGCAGCTGAAAATCAGCGTCAGGTGGTACATCTTGTGTTGAGATTGACATTATGCTGACATTATGCTGAACCTAGGCCCTTTTGGTATTTTAACCATTGTTTTCTGTTTTTATAGTTTTACCCCCTTAATAATAAGCGTATTATATCAGACGAATAGTTACACACCGATTTCTCTCTTCCAGTCGTCAGTAACCTGACTTTCGAAAGAAGAAGACAAAGCGTTGTGTAAAGAACTATATACAAACGTTATACAACGTTTATTATTAAGGGGGTATATGTATAGTTTTGCTGTAATGCTAATAAACGCATTTTTCTTTCTCTAAATCCCGGTCATATTCCTCGAAGGGATAAAGGAGTGCCATGCTGAAAGATGGGGCGAGGTTCTTGCCATAAACTGCGCACCAATCCAGACTAAACTCAAAACTGCTACTGAAAGATCCTTAAGAATCCAATACCATTGGTCGACCCGGGAATCGAGCTCACGACCAGACGCTTACTTGCGACCACTGGACCAACAACAGTCAAAGTCACAGCATTTATTTCAAATAGGGACATAAAAAGGCACTTTTGGACGTCAAAATTTGCAATAAAATAGAATTGATTCTAGTTGCCCCTTCCAATATAATAGGTAATTTCGTATGATGAAGAATGGGCAAGAAACGCCACCGTCCACCAAGAAACTTGACAATTACGCCATCAGCCACTACCGAAGGGTTAATCTGTATAACAGTATTACCTGTTCCTAAATGATAGGGTGCAAGCCACGTCATTTATCATAGACCTAATGATCGACTGACCCCCCAAGGGCACACCACGTAGAGTCGACCCTGACATTGAAGCCTTCATTAAATTTTAAAGCGATTCCCATATTTCCTATCGACGCCATTACCTAGAAACAATCGATAAATAATATATATATATGGCACCGACATTAGACTTCGTTGCGTGATCGTGATGTTAGAAACCCATTTGATAGCCTTTCGATTATTATTTAGATTGGTTTTTTCCAGAGCTTCGATCGGTTAAGGGTAGATGACGATCGTGCCATAATTGGAGAATGATCGATGAAATCGGCTTTGGTTTGGTCGATAGATTAAGGGTTGATCTGATAGATTACCATTCGCTAAGTAATCGACATACAATATTAAAAGTCGCAATTATCGAATCTATTACTTACATTCTAAAGATCAATTAAGTATACACGATGAAATTGAATAGGTACGACAAATTAAAATACTACTTATGATTCTTCTTTCTTCAGGGTTGTGCATCATTCGCTGACAGCACTGCTTTATATGTATGACCGTTTAAAAAACTAGCTTAGTAAAGTTTTCTTCATAAATCACGTAGGGCGACACATGTAAATGATGTGTAACTTGTTTGCGTGCACGAAACAGGAATAGCTGAGTTCACATGAATCAACAAACGTTACAATAATACCGTGGCAAATGAGATGGTTGGCCGTGACATCTAGGCCTATGATTATAGTAATCAGGTATTCTGTAAGACAGCTTTCCCAATGAATAATAGCTATGAATGGTAGTCTAATGTAGTAATAACATCGAATAGTAGCCTAATGTCAATCAGTGGTAGCCTAGCCCCCTGCACATAGTGTGGAACTCTATGCCAGCGTCTGTGTTCCCTTACACATTTAACCCGTTTGCATTTTAAGCAAGAGTGAACAGGCATCTTCTGGGCCCGCTCGTTCTATCATAGACCTCATCTATCGCTTTCTATAAGGCGTGATCGAGGTCAAGAGCAGGTCCATTCAGCTATAAAAAGAGTAACTTCTACAAACATGTTCAATTCAATCTTCGTTCTTTTTCTATCTTGTCGATGGTACTGGTAATGCGCTAGTGTTGCCAGCAACATCATCCTCTTTGCTTTTAAAGACAAACCGTTTATCTTTGGGTGTAAGATGGAAGTTTATAAAGCCGACATTGTTGATGACGAATCCAATCATAGTCTACTTCTGTCATGAATTTCCTCGTTGGTCTAGTGGTCGCAAGCGTTACTGCTGAGCAGGAAGTCCTGGATTCAATTCCCAGGTCAGCGAAACCGTTTTTAGGTTTTTCCATCAGGAATTTCTCAGTAGCAGCCCGGAGTCTGGATTTGTGCCCGGTTGATGGCAATAGGTTCGCCCCCTATTACATGGGACTTAAACATAACTGGGGAAATGTGTGTGTATGTACTAGGTATAGATGCACATCTGCCTAACCCTTTGCGGAATATAAGCGTGATGTTTAGTCGTGGAGTTTTGTTTAGTTCTTTGCTAGCTGGACATATCACAACACGTGTGTAGCAAATTATGAGGTACCTAAAGCAAGGTAGTGCCTGTAAATGGTTTAATTGGAATAAATGCTTTGAGTTTTTTTTTGAGGTAGGAAACTTATCTCGAGCATTCTTGTAGGTCAGACTGTTAGGTGGGCTTACACAACATCTTGGCCAATCTACTGCATATGGTATGAAGTTCCTGAAAATGTTGTAGTACCTAAGTATATCTATGTAGTAAGATCCGGACTTTTTCAACCTACTCTACAGCTGTTTTAGGTTAGTTCATTTCGTATTCCACAGCCGTTTGTATTTATTTAGCGTTAATAATTTTTATAAAATAGGATATTACTTATAACGAAAAATCATTTTTTTTTGTCTCTCAAAGAAAGACTTATCTCCGAAACGGCTGGACCAATTTTGACGGGACATTTACTGGCAGATCTTTTATGGAGTAACTTAGGTAACTAGCTTTTTTTTATTTGGGTCCCGCGCAAAAAATTAAAACCTATACAATCCTATTTGTTTTCCGAGATGCACGCACACAAGTTGCGGGCACAGCTATAGTATCTACATAATTATGTGTTTTCAAAACCTAAAAACATAATGGCCTTGCAGGTGATCTTTTGTCCAGTTTTCTCCCAACTTTTCTTAGTTTCTTTCCATACAATAACACGTCAGAAACAATATTATCTCATAGCAGTAGGTACTGATTAGGTACACTCATTGTGTAGCTCTCGAACATCGACAATGATAGCCCGTGGTCTCTTATAATTTGATAATGATTTGGAACAATAAGCAGTCGCTGAGGTTGCGTTGCGTGTGCGCAGCTTATGCGATGATCACGGAGATTTAGATGGCAAATTATTATCATTAGAGGCTATTTTGATTGTAGTAATGTAATAAAAAGCTACTGTGGTTTTTATTTAATTTTGATTTAGTTAAGTAGAAAAAATTCAAAGGATGGTAGTTTGAAGATTAATTTTGTTGGATTTGGGGCTATCAGTTGTTTCAACAACGAGAGTCTTACTAAGGGGGTATCGTGTTACCCAGTCTCTGGGTTGTGGAGGTCTGTTAGGCAGTCGCTCTGTGTAAAATACTGGTATTCAGCTGCATCCGGTTAGACTGGAAGCCGACCCCAACCTAGTTAGGAAAAGGCTAGGCAGATAATGATGAGTTGTTTGTTTGCAAACCTACATTTTGGTAAGGTATACCACTGACTTCTTTACCTTGCCCAGATCCATTCGAACTTCTCCCTTCTGAGGCCCTTCCGGCAATTTTCCCTTCAATGCGAATTAACATGTTGAATAGCCAGTTCATTGACTCCCATTATGATATTCTACGGCATCCCACCATCCATCCATTCATCTATTACACATCCATGGCCTTTAGGTTTTTTCCACTAAAAACGTGTTTGATAGCTTTGAAGTATTTAAAACCTGCCTCCTGTCCTTTGAAAACGATGATTCTAAACTTTTAAATTAAATAAAGCGGCTATTTCATAGAAACGAAATATTTTCCATTGATAGCTGTTACTGTTTTTAATTAAAGGTTTTAAAACTCAGGCATATCAGTGTTCATAATCTCAGATAATTACATATTCCATCACCACTTAATCTACTTTATTGAAATGTTTTCTAGGTTGATTTTTGTGTGACCATTTGTAACAAAAAGGTTTTATAAGTCATAAGTTTTTGATTGCATTGGAATTTGAACTTTGTTTGCTGTGAACATTCAGTTTGTTGTTCCATAACTTGAAAATTATTTCAAAATTATTCAAATATACAAAATGTTTATTTTGATGGTGACTCTCCCACTATTTCTATTTTGAGTGGCCAAAGAAAACATAGCCCTTTTCCAACTACGAGCATGATGAGGTCGGCTTCCAGTCTAACCGGATGCAACTGAAAACCATTATTTAAGATGCGAGTGACTGCCTATCTGATCTCCACATCCCACTTTACTGTGTAACACAATACCTCTTGGGAAGACTGGTTGTCAGACTTTTAAGCTTCTGCTTATTTAGCCACGAGCCAAAGTAAAGATCATCAGCCAAAATAATTGCAAAAAAAGAAACGTCATATTGTTATTATGTGACGTTACTAAGTCTTGAACTCATTCAAATATATTTTGCATATAAGTTTGCTCCATTATGCTTTCTCTTTCACTGCTTCTTTTCGTTTCATAATACATACATAGGTACATATGATTTACATAATAATAAGTGTACCTACTCTGAGACTGAATTGTAATAAATTGCTTTCTAGAATAATAACATTTTTATTTTAACAAAAACAAGTGACTATCAGAGTAAAGTTAGATTATCGTTTCACACTTTCACCCACTAGCTTTTGCCCGCGGCTGCGCCCGCGTGGAGGTCAGCAGAACTTATCCCACGAGAACGTCCTACCGGGATAAAAGTATAATCCTGTGTTAATCCAGATTATAAACTTTCTTTGTGGAAAATTTCATCCAAAGTTCAGCCGATTTTACGTGATTGAGTAACAAACATATTATATAAGTACTTTTATAAACTTTCACATTTATTATATTAAGTAGCGTATGTGAAGTCCTTATTGATTTTTATGTATGACTTGCAATGTACTGGTAGGCCTAATACAACCATACCCTTCTTAGAGCTACAAACCTAGTCCAAAAGCTAGTCTAGTCCGCTAGTCTCTCAATCCATTAAAACCAAAGATTTCGTTCGCCAGTCGGACCATTGACAAACGAGATCTATAGCGGAGGTATATTGTGAGGTGTTGGCTGCCGCTTGCTGAGCAGTTGCGCACAATACACAATAGACGATAGTACGCTTTATATGACACTGGATTTGTACACGTTGCCACGCAATTGTACATCACGCCACTTATTAAGGCAGGTAGGCAGCACGTGGCGAGGTTTTTGACGAACTCGACTGGTGTTACTTTTCTTGTTATGTTCTTCTTGGGAAGTCCCCTGCTACCAAGTTTGGGGACAGTGCAGAAAAGAGAGAAATAGAAGCTTATTACAGTGTGCCCTTCATCGCATTGTTTCTATATCCTATCAACTACTAGGTATCTACAGGGTGGCAGGGACATCGTCATCGGAACATGTTGACATGGATTGTATCTTGTAACACCTCTACAACATTATGGAATGCAAATAAATATGATTCAGAAGATTATTCTAAACGAGCTGTGGGCCTAAAAAGGCTACTTTGGCAGAATCATAAAAGGATTATTATTAATCATAATATGGCGAAGACAGTCCGTGTTTTTCTTTTTTTCGCTACACTACGTAGGTGTTTCAAAGATATTGGGATTGGATTTGGATTGGAAAGACAAAAAAAATTACTGAAAAATCCTTCACCAGTTAACTGTCCATTATGATTCATAATGTTATCCTTTTATGATTCTGCCAAAGTGGCCTTTTTAGGACCCCTGTTCCATCATTTTCACCGCGTTCAGAATCATGTGCTGAATCCTTGATAATAAATAGGTTGCGAGTCGATGTCCTGGCATCCTGTATGTTTGTTTGAGTCGATGTATTGGTCAGTGCCAGATGCTGCTTATTTGCAGAGAGATTCGAAGCTGTCGACCTTCTTGTTCCAATTAAGTTAACTGAAAGGTTGATCCACGGTCTGATTTTGTGGTTTCATTACTTAGCAGCCTGTGGTCCTAGGTTCGATTCCCGGGTCGGGCAGTGTTATTGGGTTTTTCCATCTGGAATTTCTCAAATTCAAAGTCAAAGCCTTTATCTCAATTAAACCCTTTACAGGCACTTTTGAATTTTCAAGAAGTCGGTCAGTCAGAAAATATGAAGCAGCAGCCCGGAGTCAATAGCAGCTCTGAATAGCAGCCCGGAGTCTGGATTTGTTTTTTGATGGCTAACGGCTCGCCCCATTGGGACATAAACATAACTGGCGAAATGTGGATGTACTGGTACACCTCTGCCTCACTCATCAGGGATTACATGCGTGATGATAAGTTTATTACATAATTAGCAGCTTATTGTATTCAGAGAAACTGAGCCCGTAGTTTGACAATGTAATAAGAACCATCTTCCATCTACGGACTAACCACGGATACCATATAAACCAAAAATTCAAGCGTTTTCCAGCCCATACTAAAAAGATTAGCTTGTCATACAAGATGGTATCTTGACTGACTGTCCAGGGCGCGCCGGACATGCCTAGACAACGCCACTAGGGGTAGGCAGTTTCCATGAACCCTTGCGTCACTCACATGACTAGTACTACTTCACTCATAGGTATCTATAACGTCAATGATGCAGAGTTACTTCGACGTGCACTGACTATGAAATAGGAGTCGCTTGCACGCTGCTTCCGCATTTTAAATGGTCGTCACGCCACTGTTGTTGGTCAAGAAGGAATGTGGCATGATTTCAGCTATTGTGTTATCTGTATCGTACTTTACAGTTTACTACACAAAAACCGTGTCTCATCTTACCTAATGTATCCTTTTAAAATTAGTTGCAATCCGGTTTTGCGTAAATCAGTTTTTTTTTCTGTTTTGCCATAAAGTCTATTATATTTTTTTTTGTTTCATAATTATTTAAATACTACACATGGAAACTTGTAATTGGCCTTATTTTGCATAAATTTATTACTTACTGCATTGGTTTAGCTGTAAGTTTTCCTGAAATAAATAAAATTAAATAAATAAATCTGAATCTAAATATCTGGATTATTACGAACATCATTATAACTATGTTAAGGGGGATGCGCTAGGTAGCTTGCGAAATTAAAATTTTCTTACGTTTTTCTAAATTTTCAGGTGTCAGGTTGTATGTTGAACAAAATATAATTCGCGAGCGTAACAACTACAAGCATGTATTTAACAAATTATAATCAGTAATACAACCTTCTAATTTCACATAGTCCTATTGATTATCATTTCATGAAATAATCATTCAATAGGATTGTAATATGAACTTAGAGAAAAACCAAAACCAAAAACGTAAGAAAATTTGAGATTTGCGGGCTACACTGGCGCCTCCTCTTAACACTTCATGTAAATCGATTTCCCAAAGTCATAATAATTAGAAAGTACGTTTAATTCCCAATTAGATTTATTAAGATTAAAGCACACGTGGAAAACATTGTTCTGTCAATTTTCATTCAAGGGATTATCAGCATTCTAAAACATCAGAAGTCAATATCGTACGATGTTAGTAGTAAGTCGTCGCCCACACTGGCAGCACTCGATCTAAGTGAAACCAATCACTGCACAACTGGAACCATCAATATATCGGATTATCTTTTGTTTTCCAGCGGTAGAGTAGAGCAAACAATCAAACATACATACATATTGCACTGCTTCTCCTCCTGCGCCACCGATGCACCGTCAGGGAAGAAATATTGAATAGTTTGCTTTGTCTTCTTTAATCATTAACAAATTATTGACATTTTTAGGGTATGCTACATGAGTCTGGAGCTCTATATATCTAATGCAGATTCTTCTGTGGGGTAAAAATAACCCCATAGCTAGAAGAAGTGTCAAAATGAAGGTAAATTGTCCTATCCCTAAAACTTTCTGATGGTTCCTACAATATTATGAAGTTAAGACTTGAACTTGAAGCTATCTTTAACAATGCAATAAACATCATCAAAAATTGTAGCAAGAAATATTAATTCAGATGTAGAAACTTCTACAGAAGAATCTGCATTAGGTAGAGTCAGTGAGTACCAAACTACCCATGGATATATCCTTTTAAACAAAAGAAGATCAAATCGGTTTCTTTATGACGGAGTTCTGAGGTGACAAATATAAAAAAATACAACCAAATGGAGAACCTCCTCGTTTTTGTTTAAGTCGGTTATAAATATATTTAATTGTTACAGAAGCACGTGCATACAAAAAAAATATAAAGAAGAATAACAAAAATAATATATAGATTATAGTATTGATGAACTAGTTTCGTGAGGATTATGGAGTGAAGGGAGTCTTAAGTGTGACCCGGTAAGAGGTTATTAAATACCACCTCTCAAATAAGTAAGTCAATGTTGAAGGCCATCGCCTAGCGATTACTATCAGTGGTAAAACAGAGCGGTCCAAATTTTCTTAGTATCGGTACAACTGGTTTTCCCTTGAATACTTAGTTTTACTCTCGCAGTAGCAAGTTCAGGACCTAGCTAGGTAAATACGTACCCAAGTACCTAAATGCTGTGATTCAAAAAGCAGGGAATCTTCCTAGAGACAGCACGTTTCGCCGAAAACTTTGTTGATAGAAAACATTGTTTGTAGATATCTCGGTTCATAGGAAGGACTGTTGACAGAGATCTCTGTTCATAGATAGCACTTCTTGCCGGAAACTTTGTTCCTAGAAACCACTGTTTCCAGATACCTTGGTTAAAAAAGCGCAACGTAGGATGCAAGAGCCAGCGAAGGGCACCCCGAGGTTCGGTTTGGTTAGGTTACTTTAAACCCTTTACACAGAAATAGGAGCCCCGCGAAGCGGGTCTCCGTCGACATAGGATGCAAGAGCGAACGAATGGGAATACAGCTTACTTAATTTTTTTTAATAATGATCTAATTGGTTTCCGTGAACCAAAGGCGCTTTCTGTGAACCAAGGTAAAACAGTGGTTTCTAGGAACAAAGTTTCCGGCAAGAAGTGCTATCTATGAACAGAGATCTCTGTCAACAGTGCTTCTTATGAACCGAGATATCTACGAACAATGTTTTCTATCAACAAAGTTTTCGGCGAAACGTGCTGTTTATGAATAGAGATTTCTATTAGCCATGCTTTCTGTATGTAGTCATATCGTACAAGCGTGTTTCTATCTTAAGTTCCACACTCTTTTTCCTCCAATTTACAGAAGGCTTGCCACATTTTTATTGTGCTCTACAGTATTCCATTCTTTTGTTCTGTTTAATGGCAATCTTGATTCATTGTTCTAACATCGTCTGAATTGTTATAAATAGGACCACAATGTTTGACAAGTTTGTTTGTCTTCAAAATGCCACATGTGAACGAGTACAAATAGAAACATATAGAGCAGTTAGCAGGGCTTCGCTAATAGGAGCCGCTTTCTCCGTCTGCCCGTCTTCCGGCGCTCCCAGTGCACGGCCAGCAGGGTACTGCAGTTGACCTACACTACTAACATTGTAGCTGCACAAAGCTGCTCTATTTCATGCACTATGATATCTGTCCTATTCCCCAAACAGAAGGTCAAAAGAGCCAAAGTTGGAGGTCATACACAGTTGCACAGGAGTGCGAAAGTTTACTGACACTATAGTGTTTTATTTTCCTACTGGACAGTTATATTCCGGTCTGATCCCCTGAACCACCCCTCCACCCTCCCCTCCTCGATCCCTTGCTAGTTCTTCTTTGGACATATTTCCAAATTCCGGGTCAGATTACTTAGTTTCCTAGTACTGGAAAATAATGAAAATGACAGCTCCAATTATATTTTACCCAACCCAGCAAGAGGAGGTTTTTTACCTTCAACAACAACATTTGACTAAACTTATTTCTGAATGAAGTTACTCCTTATCTCATCTTCTGCCTCCCTTTTCCCAACTATGTTGACGTTGGCATCCAGTCTAACCGGATGCAGCTGAATACCAGTATTTTATATGGAGCGACTGCCTATCTGACCTCCACAACCCAGTTACTGGTACGATACTATAGTGTACTATTGACTAAGTTCAAAGTTACCACTTTACTTCTTAGCTACGCCAATCATCAGTCGTGCCATTGTTGATAATCGATTGATGCGAATCAATCAGTGAAAGTTGCGTTAAATTCCGCTCGGATAGTAGATCGGTACTATAAAAGTGTAAGTAATACGTGAACGTGATAGTAACATTTCATCGGTCTTATGGTAATTGATGCCACTTTCGTTAACTTTTTTGTGCTAGTTTTCATTTCGGACAAAGTTTTGTGTTGTGGTGTGTGGTTGGTATATGCAACAGTAGCACCAGTCTAATGTCAAGTTGATGTTTTGGTCCAACAATCGCCACAAAATGACTATAATTCAGTAGCAGATTGACTTATTTCTTATCTAATTATTGGGGTTCTAAAAGGCGAAGGAAATAAGTCCATCGAACTCCAAAGGCCTTTTCAAATAAGGCCACAGCCTAGTTAGTGACTTATTAAGATTTATTTGTTTAAGTTATTTAGAAGACTTACATACATACAGCAAGCAATATATCACTCTATCAAATAATAATGAAGTAGACGTAGTTGACAGATATAGATTCCACAATTTTCTTGTGCTTATTTACTACGTAGTAAATAAGCACAACAAAATTGTGACCTTTTCCTCGGCCGACTTAACGATTTGCGTGGGATGTAAGCAGGTGGTACCGTCATTAAGTAGTCATGTTCGTGGAAGCCTTATTCTTGAACCTTTCCAATGACAGTAAGTTATCGTTGAAAAGTAGGTTGGTTGCACGGAGTAATGCTCCGTGGTTGGCAGTATGAAAACGATGGATGGACTAACTGAAAAATGATCTGCGGGGCAATTGCGTAACACATTATCAATCGGAATCGGTTTCATTTTGACAGTTCAAAAACATTCGTTGCGTTAATTAGGTGTTGAGTAGACAAATTTTACGAAGTTATGAAGCAATGGATTAGCAATTTTCTTCAAAATTATTCAGATTCCGATTGATAGCGTGTTACGCAATTGATGATGAGGTTGGTTGGCACTTCAGCAGTAGCTACAGATAGACCGTAGTAGAGCCGAAGAAATACATATTTACCAGCACGCCTATATCTGCCGCCAAGCAGACGTAAACGAAACGCACCTGAGGGTAATCATAACACACCTACCCTGGCATTGTCTTTTATTTTGACAATTCAACAACATACATTGCGTTATTTACGTTATCGAGCTGGCAAATTTTCAAGAAATATGAAGCAATGGATTCAAAATCCTTCCAATTGTAATAAAAAGTGTCTTAAGCAATAGGGCCATGCTGTGGCCTGTGATGACTCTGTTTTTGCAAATGTCCTTAAGTGGTCAACTGCCAGTAACTTCGCATCAGGTGGGCTGCCTTCTTGTTTGCCACCCAGTACCAATTTAAGCCTTACACTATTACAGACAGATCTGTAGAACTTGAAGTGAACATCAACCAGTCTCAGTGCCCATTTAGGCGAGTCAATGACATTACAGAACATCTCAAATCTCGACCAGATTTTACCTATGAAGATGCCTAGGAAGACGTAGTGGAGGGGGGACGTGCGGGGCTGCGTCCCGAGGGGGCAGATCTGATTGGATCATTGAGCAATTGTTATAGGTCCGCGTTATGCCACAGTGAGTGAGTCATAAACTTAAGTAATAAGATGTTGAACTCTTGACAAGAATGACTTGTGTAAAGTGGGTTTTTACGTGCGTAGTATTCGAAAGTTTCTCTCAATGAATTAAATTACGGGTTACGGTGACGACGTAAATCATTTAAATATTTTGAAAATAAAGTTGTAGCTTATCGTTGTTTTCAAATTTATGTAAATTGTCAAAAGTTTTATTTATTTACCGTATGTACCTATGTTATTATAGGTAATATCACTTAACGGTCTGCATTACGAATGTGCTTGATGTGCCTAATATTTAAATCAACCTTGGATTGCGTTCTAATGATTCATTGCAATCTAGTGTGGTATTTTATTTCTTGTATTATTTTTTATGACCTGTAATGAGTAGGTAGGCAGGTAGGTAACTTTAAAACTTTGTCTCTTTGGCTCTCTCTTTATGCTTGTGTTACTCCCAAACGAATGAACCGATTGCAATGCGGTTTTTAATCGATGATAAAAACCCTATGCATCGAAATACAAACACAGCCATACTTCTTTGGCTAAAATACTACATTCACAAGATTTTCATGCCAGCTTTCAATAAAACTTCAACCAGCAGCCTGGTTCCACCAATTGTACTCTGCATTCCTTTCTCTAATATTTTGCACCACAACAAAGACATAATTTCCAGCTCATCGGCTATGTGTGTCAATACCTAAATACATTAATTATCAACAAGATACTCACAAACTAATAAAATGCACGCCGATGCTGCGACCAAGTCATGCGTATAACCCACTTATGTATAAGTCAGAATGGCTCCTAAGAGCATTGATTCTAATATTATATGAGCAGCATTAAATATTGCAATATTTTATCCGGCCTGCGCCTGCCTAGCGGCGGCTGCGAGCGGCCTATCCCTTGCTGCCCTCTCCCAGGGACGCCCTAAGCCGAGGTCCGTACTCCATGCCCTTAGCGTGTAGTCGCTTAGTTTTTAGTTTTTTAAGCCCTGACTGGAGGCCTTAATTTAGTGAGGCAAGCACAGGCAAGTCCGGGTCAGCAGTCAACAACCTCCGTTGAACTGCGAGACCACATTAAAAAAAAAAATGGCTCACTCGAGAATGTGACCATCCCGAATACACGTGCGGTACTGGCGAGTACAGAGTCGTTTAAACAACACAACAACAATAATATGATGATGTGTCCTACTAGAAACATAACGTTTGAGACGCGTCTGTCTGTCTGGTGATGCAGTTAGTACCTACCTACCTACTCCATCTTAAGTAATTTTGCCTGTTTGTTTTCAACTTTCTGATTTACTGACCAACTTTCTTGACGATTTAAAAGTGCCTGTAAATGGTTTAATTGAAATAAATAGTTTGAGTACTAATCTACATGGATTAGGTTACTGGTTTGAAAGATGATGTAGCAGCACAGAGGTTACTAGAATTCGGGGTCCGTGAAATAGGTATGGAAAAAATATTTTTGGCGGAAAATTAAAATTTGATAGAACAGCAAACGTGTTTCTGTCAAAAGCCGGAAAATCGTAGTTTCTCAGTATGCGCTGTTTGTTGCCCATTCTCCAACATCAAGTCGTTGACTGGCAATGATTTGGTGTGTGAGTGTAGGTATACTTACAGTAAGATTATTCAGATTAGGTTGTTCTCGAACCTCCATATTAGTTATGACGATATTTTCCTTTCTACAACGGATGTATCAAATAAATTCAACGGCAATAAGTGAATTATCATTTGGAGAGAATAATTAACAGTTTTTTAATTTAAATTTTAGTTTGTTCGGATATATATATTACTAGCAGCGCCCCGCGGTTTCACCCGCATAAGTTTCTATCCCGTGGGAATATCGGTATAAAAACTATCCTATGTCCTTTCCCGGCACTCAAGCTATCTCTTACCTCTAAATCGGTTCAGCGGTTTAAGCGTGAAGAGGTAACGTACAGTACAGGCAGACAGACACACTTTCGCATTTATAATATTAAGTATGGATTGTATTTTTAATAAGAAGTTTATCCAATGCATGTAGGTTATATTTGTATCGTAAATATTATTATATTTTTTACTACTCATTTCAAAGTAAATAAATAAATAAAGTTGAATATTTTATTGTTTTGCAGTGCTTACAAATTCAAACACAAATCCTTTTCTTACTTGGCAACATCATCCACATTCACATATGCGCGATGATAATAAACAATATTAACGCAAAACTTCTCCAAAAATAAATTATATTTATCCAAACGGACAAACTAAATTGCTGCAACTGAAAACGTTATAACTTACAACATAGAGTTAAGTTGACACTTCGAAGTTTTAGAACTATGAATCAGAACAACTTTTACGGTAAATACACAAGCAAAACAAGCTGTGTGCTGTGCAAGATATATACAATACTAACGCTTCATGGCTTTGCCTGTATGTAAAGCAGACTTTCTCATATTTTTTTTTAATATACATACAAACTCACTAATTTTATTCTCTTTATAAATCATCTGCCTGCCTTTTCCCAACTATGTTGGGGTCGGCTTCCAGTCTAACCGGATGCAGCTGAATACTAGCATTTTACATGGAGCGACTGCCTATCTGACCTCCACAACCCAGCTACTGGGTAATACGATACCCCTTGGTACGACTGGTTGTCAGACTTTCGGGCTTCTGACTACACGTAACGACTGTCAAAGATCCACGAACATTGAATTATATATTACTCAGCCGGGACCGTGCTTTCCGAGGCACGGAGGGTCACGGTATGTAAAGATGGTCACCCATCCACAGACCAACCGCGGCAAGTGTAGCTAATCGACCACGGGCCCCTCATAGTATAGATTTGCTTACTTGTCTAGTAAAAAAAAATAGTTGAATAGACAAAGTGCTGCAAAAACTGCAGACTTAGCCGATGCAATAATATACAATAACAATATTATCATACTCATCTTCTGCAGAGTTATGTCTTTCTCCTAATTGATTTGTGGTCGGTGCTGCATTATTTCTTTTTCCATGCATTTCTTTCAATCGTCATCTCATCGTCTAATTTTCTTTTATGTACAGACGCCAGCACATCAAGCTACTACAATCTGTCAAACTTCTATAGTAGATTTTCAATTTTATAGCTAAAGTATAAGGTTCAAAGTTAATTGGGAAAATTTTACAGTTTCGGGTAGGTTGATGTGCTGTCGTCTGTACAAAAGGTTTGACAAAATGTTATAAAACTATATCACGTATGAGCATTTTTGTTTGTCGAAAAGTGTCACAGCCTCTACCAATCAGTGTCAGCGAATACGGGGAAATGGAGAAAATAGAAAACGAAGTGTTTCTTACCAATCGGACGACCGGAAATAAACACTCCGTCCTAATTCTTTCCATTGATGAAATGCTTTTAACTTTGCTGATTTTATGTGAGCTTTATATCTAAACTTATGTAATTATTATGTATTGTGTTATAATATCTAAAGTTTTTATTGAGCTACAATATAATTATTATTTCAGGGCATTAGATTTACCTATTGCAAAAAATAAAACTGAAGACCCTAACCATCTTGTTCCAATACTTAAGTAATTAAAAACTTATCTGTAAAAAAAACTTTTCTTTACAGATAAGGGGTTTATTAAATTTATAAACTTGTTAAAAGAGACATTCAAACGTCAAAAATGTTTGGTGAAACCGTGGGTGAAACCATATGGTGAAAAAACAGTAGGTGGATCATACACTGCAACGCGCTACGCGATGGGGCGCGGGAAACAGTCCCAATAACCCGCCGCAGAAGCGCGTTTTTAGGGTTCCGTACCCAAAGGGTAAAAACGGAACCCTATTACTAAGACTTCGCTGTCCGTCCGTCCGTCTGTCTGTCACCAGGCTGTATCTCAAGAACCGCGATAGCTAGACAGTTGAAATTTTCACAAATTATGTATTTCTGTTGCCACTATAACAACAAATACTAAAAACAAAATAAAATAAATATTTAAGGGGGGCTCCCATACAACAAACGTGTTTTTTTCTGCGTTTTTGCCTTGTGGTACGGAACCCTTCGTGTGCGAGTCCGACTCGCACTTGTTATTGAATTTGTGATGCGCGTTATCCCCGACGCGTAGCGCGTTGTAGTTTTTGATCCGCCTAAGCAACGTTTATAAATAAAGGGTCCCTCTAGTAGTGGAACTACGTAAATAGAAAAAATAACTACCTACTCAGCGGCTCAACACCTTGACTTTATAAGTGCACTGGTTAGAAATATGTAACAGTGCCAAGGTCACGCGCAACACACAGTGCACACGCTTTAGTCATACTTAGATCACCGTTCCTTTCTCTACTTCTTGGTAAACAACTAGTTCTGACTCGCCAAATATGTTCAAAGATTGCAATGCGACCTCGTTAAAAGTTTTCCTGTAAAAACATGAAAAAAGCTAGTAAAAACCACAGCAATTACAATGCCCAACTGCTGTCAACGAACTAGGAGTAGGAAACGCCCTTTCTTGATGCATTTATGCGGTCATTTTCAAGGGGTATCGTGTTACACCCAGTAGCTGGGGTGTCGAGTTAAAAAATAGAGGTAAAATACTGGGTATTCTACTGTACCGTTAGACTGGAAGTAACCCCAACGTTACGAAAAGGCTACACTGATTTATGAGATAAACGAAAATTCCATACGGACATTCATAGACAACTATATAACAACACCTGTGCCTCACTACCATCTCAAAAAGCTAAATGCTAAATAGCTGGTTAGCTTAACTAACCACTAATTTATTTTATAATAATTATGTGCAACGAATCAGAAGCACAACTTATCACAAAAACCCATTTAACCACAGCCACTTCATCTCAGTTAGCCAAGTTGTGCAACAGAATGTGGCACAAGGATGCGCCTGCGCATAGTAGCCTAGCAGGTCAACTGAAGCAGTCACGGCGCTTACAAATGACGTGTAATTGGGCTGTTTCATGGACCATAGTTAGATAATGGTGACTATGTAGTCTAATCACAGTGCCACAAGGTCAATCAACAAATTGCTGGGATTTAGAACCTTCTGTTGCTGAATTTTATAGTGAAGCAGAGTGAACACATATGCTGATGATCTATATCCCATTATTTGGTGTCGCACTGACTATGAGGACTGAGGAGGCTGACGACGATGGATGAATAATAATTGGGTTATTAGTGGCAATCATCAGGATAGTGTGCTATATGAGGTCTTAGCGACTAGATGCGACGTTGCTCGTATGGTTTGTTTCAAAAGTATCTGGTGAAAATTTAAGCATATGGATCAGAAGAAAAAAAAATAATCTGTCAAATCCTTTTTTTTTCTCTCTTAATTCTTATTTGTGTTAATAAGGAACAATCCCTGAAACTTATCCAAATATTAATAAATATACTTATATTTTTTTTAATAATTATGTTTTTATATTGGTTTTAATAATCAATTAGTAATGCTAATCTAGTGGCACTTTTTACCTTATCCTAATTGTGTTAACATTCGGATAATGTAGTGGGCTGCAATATTGTTAATAATATTTAGGTGTCTAATTGTTATTTGTAAACATTTTCTATTGTAGCTGTTTATTGTTCCATAATAAAATAAAATAAGACATACCTGTGGATGCCAATCTGTAGTGTCACTTACAAATTGAGTGCTTTGATTTGATTACTTGGATACTTTCTAATTCTAAATCACCTTAAATATGTTATTCATTTTACAATGCTATGCTATGCTTATTAAATCGTTATCAAAGCACAGATTTTTTACGATTAATAATGGCGTATAAATTAATAGACACGTTATATTAGTATTGGTATAGATGAATGCACATTCGCTTACACATTGCGCATAATTGGATGCTGGGTGGTGGTGTCCGTATGGTGTGTGCAAGGTCAAGCAGGAAATGGTTGTTTGCATTTGAAAACCACGAATGAACATGACAGCAGATATTGTAGCGGAATTGGTAGTTTGCAGCTTAGGTAAAGGGAACAAAATCCATAACTAGGTGTGATCAATATGCTACCGCGTATTGATCACACCTAGTTATGATTTTGTATGTTTTATATGCAGACGAGTCCTGGTGTGGAGACCGCGTATCGGCAAGAGCGTAGTGTGGGACGCCCCCCAGCTAGATGAACCGACAACCTAATGAAGGTAGTTGGGACAGACTGGCTGCGGAAGGCGGAGGACAGGGTGTTATGGCGCAGCCCGGGAGTGGACCGTAGTCCACTGCTGGACATAGGCCTCTCCCAGACTTATATTCAATCAACACAGCCTATCGCAATAGCACCAAATCCAGAGAGTAGCAATAGGTTGTGTTGATTGCATATGCGGTAAGTCAAACTGGTTTTTGTTGAACTGCTAAATACCTATCAACCTAGAAAGACGAAAACAATACGCCGAGCAATCATTGGGTGGAGGTTTAGAGCTGGCTATACTAAAAACGATTATGTGCAAGCTACCGTTACTGCTATTATAAATATCAAAGTCAATCCAAATGAACTGGGTCAGTGTTAAAAGGTCGATGATGGAGATAATGAAGAGGTAACAGCAGCCGTAGCAATGCATCCCAAATAGTGTTGTAACAATACATCCGGTGGCCGTAGCAACACGGATAGCGGCGATGCGCAACACTCGGCATGCATACATAATTGCTAATGATGACTTTATCATATTGACAAGGAAAGATTGCGGTAACTTGGCTCTTACTTGTTACTCTTTTTTTTGTTTTTATTAGATTCTGTCTAACTAATAGGATTGTGTTCTTGTAGGATTAGCACTTTATTCCAAAGCGTGAAATCAGTTGTTCCTTTTGATGCGTTGCTCCTGGTTATTAGGTTACACGCCTTTAATCCCCGGTGGGGTAGACAGAGGGGTACCTATACACCACATTTCGGCAGTCACAGGGGCCCAGTCATTGCCATTAACTAGGCACAAATCCAGACTCCGGCCTGCTATTGAAAAATAAGTTTAAATTTATTGCACTCTAGAGCCTTTTTTATTATTTTGTCTTTGACATATCTCGGGAGGACCCCGGGGGTCCTGGACCTTTTATTATTCACATACTCTACATATTTTTTATTCTTACAATTTCTACTTGGCAAACTTTCTAGTTTGATCGCGAGAAGCATTCTTCTTCCCAGCATTCCTCAACTTCTCTCGATTTCATCTCAAGGGTCATTGAAATTAACATTGATTCCTTTAATTTACAAATGTAAACCAACCTAACTTAGTTTTGCGTAAGAGTTGTTAACTAAAACAGTGATATTTGTATTGTATCTTTTTTCTTGTCAAGTGCTCAGTTTCACGAGCCCTTAACAAATCGTAGTGTTTATCCACAACGCCGCGATAGTCACAATAATAGCACAACAACGTACAACGCAGAAGTTCCACGATGCGTATTTAACAGTTATGTATTTGCATTTTCTTTCTTTAGAAACGGGATTGGTACTCTTGAACTAGGTTTATTTATGTGTACAGTCACGAGCACTAATATGTCAACAATTGGCAACTTTAAATTGCTATTTTTCACGAAATAACGAATGCGACGTTGAAATAAATCGATTTAAATAAACCTATGAGTTCGAAAATACTATGTTCCTAATAATATAAAATTTCATTCAAAAATAAAGGAGAAAATCGTACATACTTATGCTCGTGACTGTACACTAGCAGCGCCCCTCGGTTTCACCCGCATAAGTCTCGATCCCGTAGGAATATCGGGATAAAAACTACTATCCTACGTCCCTTCCCGGGACTCAAACTATCTCTATACCAAATTTTATCTAAATCGGTTCATCGGTCTAAGCGTGAAGAGGTAACAGACAGACATATCTACAGAGACACTTTCGCATTTATAATATTAACATGGATTGTAATATTAAACTAACATAAAAGAAATCCCGATGTTTTGTCAAGTCTTAATAACCTTTCGAAACAGGGGCGAGGTGGTCGCTAGTCACACTAATACATATTATAAAGGCGAAAGTTTGTGAGTGTGTGAGTGTGTGTGGGGGTGTGTTTATATGTTTGTTACTTCTTCACGCTCAAACGGCTGGACCAATTTGGATAAAATTTCGTATGGAGGTAGCTGACACCCTGGATTAACATATAGGCTACTTTTTATTGCGCTATTCCCACGGGATCGACACTTACGCGGGTGAAACCGCGGGGCGCAGCTAGTAAATTATAAAACAACAAATAACTATAGGCCGACCGCTTAACTGAGACGTTGCCTGAGGTAGCGCGGCGCGGGAGGGGTGTGGTGACGTGATGCGAGAGCTCAGTGATTCGTCAACTTGTGACAACTATCACCCCTCCCGCACCGCGCAGCTACCTCAGGCCTATAACATTCATGTTAACGGTGTTGGCCTTCTACCACATCTCGTCTCATGTTATAGTTTCCAAGTAACACCTGATTGAGGTGAAAACTAACAAGGCGTATAGAAAGCGGCTCGCGCGCAGTTTCCACAGGCGCGGGAGCATCGTGAGAGCTCACAATGTAACACTCGAGCGATGCTAGCCTTTGACATGGAAAACTAAGTATGATTAATAGAATTAACTTTCCAGTAGATTATAGATTTGTTTTGTGGGAAAATCTCACCAAGAAGAGAATGAGTAAATGGCTTAAGTACCTATTTTCCTTTTGTCGAATTGAATTGACGAAAGAAAAGTTTGGTATATTAGATACTAGTAGCGCCCGCGGTTTTACCCGCAAGAGTGTCGATCCCGTGGGAATATCGGGATAAAAACTTTCCTATGTCCTTTCTCGGGACTCAAACTATCTCTACCAAATTTCATCTAAATCGGTTCTAGGCGGTTTTTAAGCGTAAAGAGGTACCTAAGAGACAGACAGACACACTTTCGCATTTATAATATTAGTATGGATGTAGTTGTCGAGGCGTACATTGATGATTTTAAGGATCCTATCTCACTAGGATACTAATACGCGGCGCAACCATGGGCGCACTGCCAATAATGTATGCTAAGGCACGATACATACGGCGGCGGGGCGGGCCGGGCCGGTCAGTTTGACCGCGAACGATAGTGCAAAGGGAATCTATACTACCAACGCACAGAGAGGGCAAAAAGACCGCGCCGCCGATGTTTGTCGGAGGATGTCTCGCGGTCATCCGCGGATAAAATGACCGCCGTCTGCGGAGCGCCTTTTTATTTTGTGGATGGGAAATCATCAAATGACCCCTCCCGCTCTGGGTGGAGCGGAAGGGAGTGTCAGACTCTTACTGACTAAAACCCACCCGTGTTCCTTCCTTAGCCCTTTATGATCCGGGCCAGCGGTAACCCTTTCGGACAATCCCGCTGACCCGGCTGCGGAGCGCCTTAGTTGCGCAAACGATTGGACGCCTGGTGAGATACCCACCATAAAGCTGTGTATATTTTGCTGGCAGCACGACCATGGTTTCCTAGTGAGATATAAGGCTAAGGCCATTGGCGATTACTCTGATGTTTCACTTGCACCACAGGCGCTTGTAACCTAGGTACTAGTCGGTTGTCAGTAGGTAGTACTTAAAACATTTCAATGATATGGTTTCATGCCATGCGTGCTAACACAGTTTTCTCAAATCTGTAACTTGCGGAATCGAAATCGATTAGTTTTAGTGCAAAAACAATCGGAAATACAGTCGGCGTGTGGTTGCGCTTGCGCACCCGAGTGCATCGATCATTGTACTTTAGTCCGTGTTCATGACTGAAGCCGAAGGCAGCGGTGGTTGCAGTGATAGTATTCGAAGGTTTTAAACTTACATCAGAACCTTGCTTCCTCAAGTGTTACGCAGAGGGACAACCGTAAAACAGTTTGTTGACTAACTATATTGACAACATACATAATCTGTGAGCGTCACGTCATAGTGATTAATGACTTTAGCCGGTCGATTCTGTAAAAATCTCACCGTGAAAACTTAGGTGAAGTGAGTTTGTTTTTGATAGGAATTGACACTATTGACAGCTCACTCCACGCTCACTTCACCCTTAGGTAAAGTGAGCGTGGAGTGAGCTTATTTTCACGGTGAGATGGTTACAGAATCGCACTGCAGTATCCATATCCATAATATTATAAATGCGAAAGTGTCTGTTACCTCTTCACGCTTAAACCACCGAACCGATTTAGATGAAACTTGGTATAGAGATAGTTTGAGTCCCGGGATAGGACATAGAATAGTTTTTATCCCGATATTCCCACGGGATCGACACTTATGCGGGTGAAACCGCGGGGCGCTGCTACTTCTATATCATCCTGAAGTATTCAGCCAGAGTCACTGGTGCAAAGCATCGAAGTCTCGATTGCCTCTTCACCTCCGTGGGTGCCTTAAATATGCTCATCATCATCATCCACAGCCCAACTTTACCTCATGTGCCTCTTTTTTCTTTTGCCAATCCCCACGTTCTTTTGCCAGCCTCATCCAGGTTTTGCCCGCGGTGGTAACAATGTCGTGTGTGTGTGTTGAGTAACCACGCTCAATCAGTCGTAATCAAAATCTTAATTTTAATTGTACGATAACGATCGTACAATTAAAATTAAGATTTAGCCAGAACGCTGGCAAATATATTAATATTTTCCACGACAGGAGACTAATGTTCGCCCTCTAAATTAGAGAAGAAGAACTTTTAAATTAAAGGATCGCAGACCGTGTAAACACCCATTACCCGGTATATAATAACACTAGCAATAAACACTATTTAACGCACACGTTTCCAGCCAACATGTTCAATAACACTGTACAGCCCTTTACCTAAAATTGACCGAAAAGTTACACAACCGAACGGTGCTGAAACTATTATAATATAAGTAATTCAATTTGCCGCCGGACATCCAGCTCACTGGATGACCGGCCAGAGCTGAGCGAAGCCTTTCTTTCAGTGCTAACTAGTTTATTGTTTTATTTATATTTCGTCATTCGCGCGTATTGTTTACCAAGCGATATTGTTCGGACTACGAATGATTCTTGCTTCTTCATTCCTTATAAATTGAACGTTCTCATAAATTCGCCTGTGCTCTTTACTATAAGTACTTCTTCTTCTTCGTGTCGCTGCCTCGACAGAAATTTTGCTGGCCCAAAACTTCGCCACTTTTACAGCGAAAAGGGCTAGTACTAACTAGATGTTAATCTAACAACATTACTTTCTTCTTTCTAACAAAGGATATAACCTACTTAAATGTACTTGTATGTCCTTGACCAGTTAACTAATTCTAAAACCGTTCTGCTGCTACAGCGATTGCATTATAATTGCAAGTTTTATAGGTACCTACCTGCTTTATTTTTACGATTGCTTATTTGTTTAATTAATGTGCTTTCATCTACAGTTCTTCTACTTATATAAGTAAAGGTAGAGCAGATCAGTAGTGATAATAATCCAAATGATCGGTCTTTCATTTTGTGACAACTTTTTGACTTCATTAAACCTTAATAACTTCTAATTCAGCAAATCCCCGATATCCATGAGCCCTGTAACGCCAAACCTGCGAAACTTTCTAGAACTTCTCCCGTCTAAATCCGGGCATATCTACAGCCACGTGACTCCGTCTCCGCCTAGCCGTTGCAAGCACAATGGGCGCTCGGCACGGCCACAATGCTGGACAATGGACCGCTTATTGATATGTCCTGGTATGCACAACGATCGCACGGCTATTTCCCTTGCCTGGCCAAGTGGCCAGTAGCCAGTAGGTATACCTCGGGATGGCGATAGGACGAGAATGGAGGGTGGCGTGATCGCGAAGGTGATATTAGTAATACCTTTGTGGTAGTACGAGTTAGGTAGAGCTTGGATAATATCCAGGCGCAAGGTAGACGATATTTTTTTAATGACCACTCATGTTGCATATGGTACTAACAATGGAACAAAAAGAGACATTTTGCGCCGACCCCAAGTAAATTGGGAAGAATAAAAGGAGATTGATGATATAATGTGCACCAAGTTACAGATTGAGACTAGGCTTAACTAATGAGTAGGATGGAGTCAACAAAAGATATAAGTATGCAGAATCGTCGGATAAAGTAGAAGTTTAGTAAGAAACCGATGGATGTCCTCGAATAAATATAATTTTATTAACAGAAAACCAAAGAGATTTAAGATATTTAATGTCTTTGCAGAAAACAAACAGCTCATTTGTCAAATTAAATTTCAGACGACAACATCCATCGGTTTCTTACTAAACTTCAACTATATCCGACGATCCTGCATACTTACTTATCTTTTTTGTTGACTGTACATGACCCTGTCAGGACGCAGCAAGTTAATTATCGTAGAAAACTTATTACAAAAGGGTCTATCTCTGTGAAAGAGTTAGTCTAGGAAAGTCATATAATATATAGTACATATTTCCGTCCGCGGTATGTTTTCCGTCAAGTAGCACTGCTGTTCCGGATTAAAAGCTAGGCCGGTGAAATTATAGTCACGTGAGAGTTTACAACCTTGCCTGCATGGTTGGCAACGCAATTTTATTCAGAAGTTCATTGACTTGTTCCAATAACAATAAACATTTGAACACGCGCAAATAACTATGTAGGCTTAGTACTAGAGATTCTCAAGTAATAGGACCAAAGGGCCGCCCTCAAAGGACCTTGACAAACACGTCATAGACGGACTAGGTCAACATCCCAGTAATAGGCGATATACTTACGTAATGTCCGGTCAGTGACACTAACCACTAGTGGTTGGTAATCAATGGTCTGACCACTTTCTCCTCACGACCCACAGAACCAGTCCCGAGCAGTTGCTCGTCCAGGTGTGAGGATTTCCTACGTTTAATTACGGAAGCGTTAACTGATTTCTTTTAATTAAGGAAGTGGAAACTGGTAATTGATATTCCAGCGATGTGATATCTACAATTCTACATGTGTCGGATTTCGTGACAATTTGTGTGATGAGTTTTGTTTGACATAGATATAGTATACGGCATTATACAGTGTGTCTTTATAATGTGCACATATCGAAAGGAGGAAAACTAAGCTTCATTTTATCGACGGAAAAAATATTAGAAAAATCTAAAAAAAAAATCTTTACCTGCTAAAGTACCTATTGTACGTAGCCGAGTGCAAGACTTTTCTTTAAAAGTTGATAGGAAAAGTTGAGATTGAGTAAAAAAAAAAAAAAAAGAAAGAAAAAAAAAGAAAAGATAAAAGATTAGAGGCAGGTTTACGATAAGTTGTCTCATCCTTTTATTCTCTACGATGGAGAAAGCAATGTACAGCGAAACTGAAGTGGGGGCAATGACTTTTTATTCCCATTTGCCTCCGGTGGCAATCCCCGCGGGGGCGACTGGGAATGAACGGGTATTAGGGTTCCGTACCAAAATAGTAAAAACGGAACCCTTATGGTGAGACTAAGTCTGTCTGTCTATCTGTCTGTTTGTCTGTCACAGCTGGATATCTCAAGAACTACTAATGCTATCAACTTGAAATTTGGAATAGTTTTAGTTGACGTTTGCCCAACTATTTTGCAAATAAGAAATAAATAAAAATATATGTATATTTTTTGCTCGTCAAAATGTAGGGTACCTACAGCTGATTTTTTTTTTTCGCGATTTCAGGTTTGGTCCCATAGTAAAAGTTGTTCATAATGATGAGTAATACAATGACCACTTAAGAGGTTGTTAATGTTTTACCAATAACCCTGTCTAAATGTTTATTTCAGTCTATAACAGACATGAGAGTCCTCTCTTTGTTTAAAAGCCTGTCGTGCTCATCATCCTTTCCTTTTGTTTCCAGTGACGAGGAGGACACGGGCCGCCTGCTGCGGCAGCTCAGCAGGATCAACAGGCCGCTCGGCGTCTCCTTTCCGCAGATGGTCAGACTCATGGCGCAGTGCCAACAGGTAAACCCACATCTATCTGACCGATACATTGATAATAATTATAGTGTTAGGGGTAAGGAAAAAGAGCGCAACTGGCTAGGGACCAACTGTAGGTTAAATAACCCAAGAAACCCCGCGCAAGATTTTCCGTCTGCTCTCTCGCCGCCATTGGCATGGAATAAAGAAAACAATTTCTATATTCTTTGCATTGACATATATATTACTTTTTGAAATCATTGATTCTTTGCCATTGGGGAAGCTTGCCTATTACTGATGAAAAAGTACCTAAGTAGGTAAGTACTGCGGTTAAGATATTCACAATCTGTCCAACAATACTCATGATGGTGATGTATCTTGACAATACTCAGTTTGTGGCGAGTACCTGTTTAAGCACACATAATATATTGCTTTTTGACATACATGTGACCACAGACTACAATATAATTAAGGCATGTGACACTTGAATATGGAGCAGTGGTGGCCGTGGTGACAGCCGCGACTTACGCGTTGTAGGTCGTAGGCTCGAACCCAGACCGGCGCTTTACTTTGTGTAAATTATATCATCACCACTGCTCTCAAAACGGTGAAGGAAAACATCGTGAGGAAACCGGCATGTCCTAGAACCAACAATTCGAAGACATGTGACATCTACCAACCCGCACTGGGCCAGGGTGGCCCACTCCCTCTCACCGAGAGGAGGCCTGTGTCCCAGCTGGCAGTGGGAACATTATAGGCTGATTATGTAGACAAATTGCAAAAGTAGGTATCCGGCGGATCACACACTAGTTCACACTACAACGCGGCACGCGACGGGGCGCAATGACGCAGCTATAGTAAGTAGGTACCTACCTAGATACGTTTTTACGAAACTTTCTTCCAAACTGATAATTACATGGGAAGAAACAATCCATGGTGTTCCACGGTTCTTGTCACTTTCAGTTCAGACTAGGTAATTAGTGTACTTAATCAAACAAAGACATTCATAAAACCGTAACACATCGTGAGCTATGGACTGGTAAAAAAAAGAGAGACGGAGTTCGCGTCAGAACTGTGTGGCGTCGAAGTGATTCAAAAGTATACTACGTAGCAAGTATTCTAAGTAGTAGTACTTCGACGCCAATCAGTTCTGACGCGAACTCCGTTCATTAGTATTGAATTTCTGATTTTGATCATCTACTTTTGCTGTTGACTATACAAGATCGTAACTTCTGCGTGGTTCTCAAAAAAGAACTCGCCATTCATTTCCATTTCCTACCCATACGTGGTTAAAATACGAATAGATTCATTCCTTGCCTTCAGTTTAGCAGCATCAGCTTTGTTAGTCGCAAAGTTAACATTTTCTATTTGGCTATTTCTATCTCCGCTAGGAGTATATGTGTTCTGTGATTTCTATTTACTTATACTTTTCATGAAGATAATAACAACCAAAGATTTCTCTGCATCTGTCAATCACCGTCCACCGACCACAATGATTGCCAGTTGCCACTACATACTTGCCAGTAGATCGTGTACCCCGATCATAGTGACATTGCGCAGACAAGTACCTAAGTATTAGGAATTGACTAAAGGCAGGGATAAAATTGTAGGTTTTCTCTCATTCTTACCTCACTTTCTTCTTGTTTATTTTATACTTATTGTGCGTCTTATTTAAGCAGAATAAACATGTTTTTTCGGTCTGTACCTATTCTTTTTGTTTTATTCGTACGTGATACGTGAGTCTAATTGCCCTTCTGATAGCGGGAACCTCCGTCTATTGCAATTTCAATTGACTATAACCTCCGACTTCATAGATCGTCCTTCGGGTCATTGCTTTCTCCTAAAGTCGTGACTTGTTATAAATAATGAAAGGGGTTGTGGTTTGTTCACTGAGGCACTAGCTCCGTATTATCTGACGGCATGTCACGAAACGCACGTCATCTAAAGGCATGTCACGAAACGTACGCTTTTATAGTGACCTCTACTTTTGTGCTACATGTTGTGCTGACTGTCGCCTGTCAGCCTTAGAAGCAACACCGCATTGTAGATACCTACCAGGATTGTCGTGAAAAAGTAAAATTAATTATCATTTCGATATTTCCGACTCAGGACGCAACATCCGCAAAAACGAACCGCATTAGGGTCAGCGCAGACCGAACTGCAAAATGCTCGCGCATGGTCGACCAAAATGTAGAATGCATACTAAAACACGCAGTCGGCTTGCTCGAGCATGGTCGAGCATCAAATTTGGGTGTATTAAATTTTGCGAAGTATGATAATAATCATTAAGATATTTTTTTCAATAATCTCAGAAAATGCTCTGCTCTGCTCTGCTCTTGGTGTGCGCTGACCCTTATAGTTTCTTATTATATCCCACAATTTTTTCTACCATATCGACCTCAGAAACGTCCTTAACCCCATATTATTGTGCTGTCAATCAATCAAAATTGAATATTATATTTATTTTTCATTTCTCATACTCGGAAAGTATCTAGGAAGTGTTTTTTTTTTTAACGTTGCCCCACACTAGGAATTTATATTATTTATTATTGTGGGTGCGTTTACAAACATTTAAACTCACATACACAAACAGCCAGACCCGGAACAACTACTTGTAGGTCATACAAATATTTGTTCCGTGCGGGAATCGAACCCGCGACACGCAGCGCAGTTTGATCCGAATTGCTGGTGGAATACGCTGCTTCCCACTTTTGGGCGGGATTGACTCATAATAATTGCTTCCCTCTCTAGGGCGAGACTGAATTTTAAAAATAGAACTAGGTAGTCAAGCTGCTCTACGAAATATGCTGCGGTCTTGTGAGTGTAGGTATAAACAGCCAATGTGAATAAAAAAAAATACCTATTAAGCGGGACGGCCCGCGGGCCGCGGCGCGCCGCGGTCCGCGGGCCGTCCCGCTTAATAGGTATTTTGTGTTCCATATTTAAAATTTAAAAAAGACTATTATTAGGTACCTACCTACTATTAATCATAATATTATTATTATCAATAAATATTTTAGAAAAACTACTATTTTTTACTTTCCTTTAGTCGAAATGAAAAGTAGAGTGTTCAACACGGGTAGCCGGGTAGGTATAACATAAAAATCTACTATTAATTTATCTCTTTTACCCAATGACGTAGGTAAATTTATCTAGGTATCATTGCTGTTAGGTACCTATAATTATGCAGGACACTGCGACCAGGGTAATGATATGTCGTGTCGAAACTAAACACCATTGAAATATTGAAATACTTTTATGTGCTATCCGTTAGATCAACGCGTGATGTGATCGAAATTGTGATATCACGAATGTGATGCACGCAAGTATGTTACATAAATAGGTAATTCATTTCCTCATTCCTTTGCTGGTTATATCAGTAAAACAGAAAAGTTAAAAGCATTTATTATGTCCTATCTATATGAATATACTCTGCATACCGGTTGCGCCATCTAGCTGCGAATAGCTAACCTAGATTTGAAAATCTTTAAATTCACAGGGTCAGAACCACTTCATAGAGAGGCCCGTTTGCATAAGAAACAAATCAAAAATCAAATCAAATAATTTTATTCCTTTGCAAACATGGGTAGGTAAAAAGACATAGTTGTTTCATAATAACCAAGTTCTCCACATTTTTCCGTCACATGGGCATGCAAATAGTGTAGTGTGTGTGTGTAGTGTAGTGTATGTGAGGGGGTGTGTGTGTGTGTGTCTGCAATTTGGTATAGTGGACACAGATGACAGTAAAATGAGGATTTTTAGAACCAAGCAGTTTTCAGATTCATATTGATTCTCACGCAAATTATTATGTTCTAGGTGGCAGGTGTTGAAGTTTTCGAAGAGGGCCCCGACACACCCACAACCCGCAGCAGTGGCGGCGGCTGGCAGGAAACTGGTGCAGCGAGGGCCAGGCTGGACGCTGGTGGGGCTCATGCAGGGCTACTTGGAGGCAGTCCACTTACCCTGTTCCAGGGGATCATACCAGGTAATCATGGAAAAAACGAAATATTTTTTTGCGCTAAACGATAATCACAAAAAAAACAAGTTGCGAATGTATATACGGCACATCGACTACGGAAATCGGCTATCGCTCATAATAATACTGTGATGTGAATCGTGAATTGCGATGCTAAGTTAGTCAAGACACAGTGTTGGCTGGTGGGTGACCAGCGCGTCGTTATCCAAAGCTAATAGAACAAACTACTGACACGATACATCGTTAGGATTAAAGAAATTTAAGAAAAATAATGCTTTATGAGCATCAAGTTGGGACTCATTCATGTGCATAGGAAGCTAGGTATACTATAATGTACTCTGTGAAGCTAGGTCATATATATCACTCGCTCCATGTAAAACAGAAATTCTATCCTTCAGTCAAACTGTAATCAAAATACACCATAAGAAAATGTACGAACTGATTATAATCTTCTGTTTTATAATCTGCAGGGTAGACTGTTGAGCCTTAGAGATTATGTTAAAAATAAGAACAAAAAATGTAGGTACTTACACAGTTATGCTAAAAGGGGTGTTTGGCGTTTAAACGTCTCTTAACTTTATGCAAGATTTATAAATAAATATGAAAAAATATATAAATTATTTCACTCCAGGTACAAAGTGGTGCGGTACAGGTGACATAGCAACAGACTACCACGACCTGGGTGCCGACAGGCGCCTGGACCGCTGCTGCCGCACGCACGACCTCTGCCCCACCAAGGTCCGCGCCTTCTCCGGCCGCTACAACCTCACCAACAACTCGCTCTACAGCAAGTCGCACTGCACTTGCGATGATATGCTCTTCGAATGCCTGAAGACCACCAACACCTCTGCCTCACACCTCATGGGACACATCTACTTCAACATCGTCCAAGTTCCCTGCCTCGAGGACGTCGACGACGCGCGACGGTTTCGTAATGCAAGGCTCGGCTTTTAACTCCGTCTAGCGGAGAATAGGGGAATTAAACTCATCAGCGCCATCTAGTAGTCACGATAGTGTGTCATGCATGCACAGATTTCTTTCGATGCTGTAAATTTTGCATTTTATTAATCTTCGTGTTATTGTCTGATTGAGATTGTAAATAATTATTAAATTTTAATAATGTTCTTATAAAACATTAGACATCAAGCTGTGATACGTCTGTGCCTTTAAATGTACTAGAGAGTATTTTTGTTAAAGGATGGCGCTATACAAATAAAAAACATTGTTTTAAATAGCTACTAAGATATTTATTTATTTGTTACAATAATTAATGACAAAGATGCAGATTTTTGATTGTTATAAATAGTAACAATAGTTTAATATTTGTTTTGACAAAGATATTTTATAACAATGTAGAGAAATAAATGTTGAATTAGTTCAAACCAAATAAAATTATTTATTTTAAATCCTGTGTGCATTGTTTTAATTTCCTTGCTAATCAAGTCTAGGCTCATAGTCACAGAAGTAGTGCAGCTACGCCTAGTGGACTAGGCAGGGGTACACCTTGAATTTTCAGACAAACCTCTCTTTTTGCAAAGATACACTTGACTTGACTTGTAGTATTGCGCATTATAATTGGCAAACTGGAGCGCTCATTTTAGTTCGCAGCGCCATAACGAACTAAGTCTTATTTTAGGGTATCAGCTCCCGTCTCGAACCAGAGAAAGGCAGATCGTTCGCTGGATTTGCTAATGCTCCTGCATGCTGCCTCTTGCATAGTTCGCTAAGGAGCCACAGAGCAGAGCATGTAATGCCGCATTTACACAATCGCGCGAACCGCGAGGCGAATAACGAACACGCATGTGTAAACATGCGCTCACTATTCGCCTCGTGGCTGGCCTCTCGCGATTCGAGTGCTCGCGTTGTGGCTCGCGTTGTCAAAATACTTCACCCCGCGAATGTGTGAACAGTAGTTCGCGACGGCCCTCGTATACGAATGGTTCGTCGAATCGTTCGTCGAGTCACGAGGCGAATAGCGAGCACGATTGTGTAAATGCGCTATAACACTTTATAAGGAGCTGCGAACTGATCTGAGCGCTTCAGGTCGCGAAGTAATGGTGCCGATTCCCTTGTTCACAAACTAAACTAAATTTAAATTCATTGCATCTTTTTCTTTTTATATCATTAAGAAAAGGACAGATGATAAATTCTAGTAAGTCCTATAGTCCTGTCAAATTAATCAGCGCCTGACACTACTTCCTGGATACAAGTGTAGAACTTGCCTACAAAATTACGTCAATTTACCTGGCGGAATTTATCGACTGCTTCATGGGCACTTAGATAGAAATATTTTGTTTACATACACTACTTCATTAGATAGGTGATTTCATTAAGATTCCTCTCCGTAATTTGTACGCATAATACCTTAGTAAAATTTTGAGATAACTGCTAACAAAGTTCACAAGTGGATGATTTTTGAAATAGGTCATTAAACTTCTTCCTTTAAATACTACATACTAATTCCGTGTAATAAATATCTTAGACCAAGTAAATATGAACGAATCTGACAATTTGCATTCAGAACGCAGCTTGTTTTTTAATCTGTCAACACGTTAAAAACGTCAATTGAGAATGAGAAACGTCAAGTGGCGTCCAAATGCTTTAGATTTGTCCTTGGTGTCCCCATCATTGGGTCTTTCTTGTGATTGGTTTGTACATAATGATCCACTCGGCAGTTACCACCTTCCTGTAATTATTAAAGTTTTTGTAAATAATAGTAGTTTAGCAAACACTAGTAGCAACACACATTTGCCCATATATCCTAACTTTAAATTGGTTGATTGGAAGATGTATGAACAAAATGTAGATTTAGTATTATCTAATTTTCAGGACCAAAACTTTGCTCCATTGGAAGCTTATACTGCGTTTTGTAAAATTTTGCATTCTGCAATTGATAAGTGTCTTCCGAATACGCCAGTTTCTTTCCATACTAATTCCTCTATGAATAACTCATCTCATAGGAATTTAGTTAAATCCCCTCCTCTTCCTTGGTGGAATAAAAAATGCTCAGAAGCAGTTGAAAAATCTAAGTTGGCTTATATTAATTTTAAAAACAATCCCTCAGATACAACATTTATACAGTTTAAAAAATTACAAGCCCTCAAAAAACTTACTTTGAAAACAGAAAGATCAAATAGTTGGGTTGAACTTTGCAGCTCCTTTAATCGATGTACGCCTCTGTCGAGAATCTGGAAATATATGCGGAAATTTAATAAAACATATTCTTGCAACAATAATGATGATAGTTGGATCCAAGATTTTCTGCAAAAATATACCCCAGACTATGTAAATAATAAACCCAATTTTCCTCTTGCCAGTGACACAAATTCTGTAAATAGTTTCTTAATAAAACCATTTTTAATACAGGAGCTCATGGCTGCTGTCTGTTCTAGAAAAGATAGTGCTTTTGGACTGGATGGTATTCCTTATATTATGTTGAAAAAGCTTAGTGATAGAGGTTTGCACATTTTTCTCAAAGTATTAAATAATCTGTGGTTGAACAATGATATACCTCACTCTTGGAAGTCTGACTGTTTGGTACCTATTTTGAAGCCTGATAAAATTCGTTCAGACCCCGATTCCTATCGCCCTATTGCACTTACATCTTGTGTTGGTAAAATTTTTGAACAATTAATAAAACAAAGGTTGGAATTTTACATAGAACAAAACAATATTTTACCTGCTAATCAATTTGGTTTTCGTAGAGGAACATCGGCTCGTGAAAGTATTTGTCAGTTACAGCTTGATATCCAAAATAGTTACATTAATAAGGATTGTTTAGTGTCAGTATTTTTTGATGTTGCTGGAGCTTTTAATAGTGTCAATATTGATGTTCTTTGTTCTGAATTGCTTCTTATTGGAATTCCAAACAAAATTGTTCACTGGATCCGTGAATTCTTGACTGAAAGGAAAGTTTATGTTAAGTATAATGATAAATTATATGGGCCAAGGTTTGCTTCTGTTGGAGTTTGTCAAGGAGGAATACTTTCTCCATTAATATTCATTTTGTATATTCGTCGTTTGAATTTGATTCTAGGTTCTGAAGTCAAAAATCTTCAATTTGCTGATGATTTGGTAGTGTACTTGTCTGGGAAAAATTTAACAAATATAACAAATAGTCTAAATAAGGCTTTAGATGGATTATCTACATACTTTTCTTATTTAAATCTAGATATAAATGCACTTAAGTCTAAACTAGTAGTCTTTGGTAAAGCTAGCAACTTCAGTCCTTCTGTGTATTACAATCAAGTTTCTATTCCTATTTTTCATGAAGCTAAGTTTTTAGGTGTCACTTTTACTCATAATTTTTCTTGGAAAAAATATGTTGAATTGGTAAGTTCAAGAGCTAACAGAGTTTTCAATGTCTTGAAATCTTTGTGTAGAACCTCCTGGGGTGCTGATCCAAAAATATTGTTGCTTTTGTACAAATCTCTGATTCATAGTCATTTTGAATATGGTTTTCTCTGTTTTGCTGGTGATAGAAGGATAGTAGATATCTTTGATAAAATACAAAATAAAAGCTTGAGACTAATTACTGGAGCATTTAAAAGCACTCCAATCAATGCAATGCAAGTTGAATGTAAACTTCCTCCATTAAGTATAAGATTCTCTTACTTGAAAGAAAGGTTTTTATTAAAACTGTATAGTAAAAATAATAATCACCTGTTTTCAAATTTGAAACAATCTAGTACACCAACTATTTGTAACTCTCTATATATACTTCAGGGTTTTTCTCAATATGTAAATTTTCTTGAAACTTTGCAAATTCATAAGTCATCTCTTCTTCCATGTTATCAGGGGGATTTTAACAGCAAATTTCCTGCAATTGACATCATCATTGACCACAATTTATCCACCAAGGAAGATGTACATAGTAAACTACTTGAGTTTACTGATTATAGATTTGTGTATACTGATGGCTCGAAAACTGAGTCTGCAGTCTCATTTGCTATTTACGATGGGCTATTGAATACTGGTACTGGTTATAAAATAAACTCAAACACAAGTATATTCACAGCCGAGGCTGTGGCTATTCTTGCTGCCTTAAAACACATTAAACATAAAAATGATGGATGTTGTGAATGGATTATAGTCAGTGACAGCATGAGTGTTCTTGAAAATCTCAAAAATAATAGGTTGAATTCTAATACGAACTATCTAATTTCATTAATAAAAGAGTCTTGGCTGCATTTGTCTTCTCATAATATTAAGGTTTTGTTCATGTGGGTCCCTTCACATATTGGTGTGTTGGGAAACGAAAGGGCTGACTTTTTAGCCAGAACTTTAACAAATTCTGATGATGTCCCTGATTCTAGTAGTTTCCTCAACATATCTGTTCCATGCGCAGACATTGTCCCTCTATTGAAAAAAAGGTCCATTGGTATATGGAAAAGGCATTGGAATCACACAGTTCAAATTGAAAATAAAGGTTTATGGTATGCTGTATTTAATGTTCCCATAGGAACCATGCCTTGGTTCTGTAAAATCAATACTTACATGAACAGGAAGTTTTACTCCACCATACTCAGGCTTCGTTTTGGTCATTGTCGTCTAAATTATCACTTGTTTCGTCTGAAAATTGTGCACAGTCCTCTCTGTGATCATTGTAATTCCCAAGTTGAGCAATCTTTAGCTCACATTTTCTTTGATTGCTCATCTTTTGGTATCCAGCGCCTTGTGCTAATGGATGAGCTTATTGAAATATATGGTAGTCCTGATTTGGTACCGCGCTCCATCCAGGCTCTCCTTGTAAATAGTTCGACGTATTTACATTTGTTTAATTTCATTAATAATACAGTTGGGCAAATATAATTCCTTGTGTATAAAGATAGATATCTGTTTTGTGTATATAATGTTCTTTTTAAATATAAATAGTTTTCCATTTAATTTCGTAATACTTACTTATTTTGTTTTTTTATTGTTAGGAAATGTTAATAAATATCAATAATTATAAAGATAACCTCAAACCCCGTCAGTTGGGGTTTAAAAAAAAAAGACAAGGACTTGACACATAAGGCTCTTACAGAAATAGCCTTTTTATGATTGACTTATATTTTGGATTTTACCTAAGATTTTGTAGAATAAAGTCTTATACATGGATTATAGTGAATTAAATATATTATAACACTGAGGAATTAACACGGATTTACTTTACTTATGAAAAATAAGAAACTGATGAATTAACTTGGATTTACTTACTTATGGATAAATATCAAACTAATGAATTTAACTGGATTTACCTTAGAGATTAAAAAATTAACTGATGAATTTAACTGAATTTACCAAAAAATACCAACTGATGACTAGGCAGCATGGTCCCTGACCCTAGCCTGTTCCACAAGGAACAAAAGGAAAAAAAAAAAAAAAAAAAAAAAATGAGAAACGTCAAATAGTTTTAATGATTACATCTTTTTTCTCTGCAATATTCGTAATTTCTAAACTTTTGAACTTGTAAATCTGTGCAATAATGCGAATAATTCGAAGACTACTATTATTTTAGCAATAATTAGAGTTAATGGACAGCAAGTCCACAATGTCAAGTGACACAACAGAGACTGCGAAAGGTGTGTTATTTTGTTCAATTGTTTGCTAGTTTAGGCTCTAATGTCTTCCGTAGAGGCACTGAATGGTGTTTCTGTTTCAAGTGGAGGCCGCGGGCGAGTGCAACGGCCCGGCCCCGGACGAAGCGAGACGATTACTTGAAGAAGAATTTAATGTTCAGCGTGCGAAAATGAAAGAGTTGTTCTTGCAAAAAGAAGGTTCGTTGTCCGTTATCAGCAGTGTAGGCCGCGCAGGGGGGTATCGTAGGCTTTGGTTCTGGTTTGTTGAAATGCATGAAATTACAATTATTCACGTGATAACATTGTTTTTGTTGTGGCTGTATTATATCAAAGTTATTGAAAAACCTTAGTTTGTAGAGTACCTTTGTTCTACTATTGGTTGGTTCCCTGGTGATTGACATCCTGATATGTTGACCTTGCCCTTGTGTTACCTGTGAGACCTGTCCCTGCAGCTGCACAAACTGGTTTGTTCACAACATCAGGTAGTGGGCCATTGACAACATTCACTAACTGCATTTTAGTTCCCTGAATGCATAAATTTTGCATGTTTACCTCTTACAAAGCAAATACAACATGTATACCTACCTATTTGTCATTTATAAACTTCAACTTGCTCAATGTTTGTGTCACTTTTCTAAAACATTTATGTTTGTTTTATTATTTACATTTCCAATATTGTTATTGTGCCATATTTACAATTATTACATTTAACCTGTGCATTCAAACACAGTGAAAACTATTACCAAGTTGTTACAGGTCACTTGCTAAGTACTAAGAAGTGTTTACATCAATTTGTTAATACAACAAAAAATGTCTATTGTTATTTGTGTGAAATGGTGGTTTTAATCATGTAATTGAGTTCTACAGGGTGGCATGACATCAATGCGCAAACTGTTACCATGAATTCAGCACTTGATTCTAGACCCCTTACAAATGTGTTTTTTGATCAATCATTTTGTCTTTGGATTTTTTTTTTCTTTAAAAAATTTTGCCCCACTAGGATTTTCTCCTGTATTGTGGGTGCGTTTACAAACATTTAAACTCACATACACAAACAGCCAGACCCGGAACAACTACTCGTAGGTCATACAAATATTTGTTCCGTGCAAGAATGGAACCCACGACACGGAGCACAGCAATCAATTGCTTAACCACTGTGCCAACCGTGCCATCCAAATTGTCAAATAATTAACTATTAGTTGGCCCAGTTGACCATTAGTTACTATTTTTTAACAATTGGTTAAGTTACCACGGATCAAACAACCGGCCCTTAGTGTAGAAATTTTTCAAAGGCTATAAAATAAAGTCTGCTGTTAATAACAAAAGTGCAATACATACATGTATAAAATGTATGGGACAGCGTCAATGTCCTGACCAACCTGTATACACAATCCTTGAATTTAAGTTGGTGACATTTTAATAATTTTGAAGAAAGACTTTTAGAAGTTGTAGTTAATCTTTTGTTTACACTTTTTGAACCCAAGAAAATGGCTTTTTTCCGGTTGTCATGTTTCATATCAACTAATGTTTCGTTGTTGTTATTTTGGGTACTATAATCAATCACCTGATATCCAATTTGACACTTTGGTTAAATAAAATGCATCATTGGGCTATCAACCCCCAAGAACAAGTTTGTTTAAAAATTACATACACTTTTTCATATTATATTTGCCTTTGACACGGTAAGAAGAAGATTAGGAAATGAAGGACTAAAGATACTAAAACCATTCTGTTCAAAATCAATAACATGTCAGTGTCATTCTACCATCTATTTATTATTATGACTAATTAGCACTTATAGTGGAGTGGTTTGAACTTTTTAATTAGAACTAGACTGGGTCTACACTTAACAAAACACATGTCGTTGTCATGACTATTAAGTAGATACTACTGTAAAGTAAATAATAGTGGTGGTTGGTAACAGTGTAGCATTTAGGGTACAATAATAACATCTAATGCCTGCTGATAACTTAAGTTAAAGATTACATTATGTAGATATTTCTCATTAGTGTAGCAGAGCAGTTAACAGAATCAAGGCAGCATTTATATTGTAACACTAGCTGCGCCCTGCGGTTTCACACGTATAAGTCTCCCGTGGGAATATCGGGATAAAAAGTAACCTATCTCCTAATCCAGGTCATGGTCTACCCATGTACCAAATCTCATCCAAATCCGTTTTACTGTGAAAGTGTAACAAACTACCATACAAAAAACCATTTTTTTTCTCTTTATAATATTGTAATGTGTGAATTTAGATGCATGATTTAAAGTCGAGGCTTCATATTTCACCTATAACATTACACTTCTACACCACTCAAACAAATTACTTTTGACCAGTTCCATCTCAGTGCTGATTAAATCCACAATCACACCAACACAACACCAGGAGTGGTGTTGTGTTGGTGTGATTGTGGATGTCAGAACCTGCTGTATACCATAATATTGAAGTTTGTTACCTTCCCTCTTTGCAGAGGACATGAGGAAGATGATCCAGGACAAGGAACAGCTGGAGTCAGAGGTGCTGGGGCTCCGGGCTGAGCTACAACAGCTGCAGACCCTCAGCGAAAACCAGAAGTCTGAGATACAGAGCTTGCAAATGCTTGTTAGTGGTATGTGGTCTTGCTTGTCTTGATTATTATTTATTTATAAATAGGTTTTGGGAATTCCTAAAACTGTATTTAAAGCTCAGTGCATTTTTTCATATCAACCGGATATTGTTCGTACTCTGAGTATACTGATAACGCTGATTTTAAAACATACAAATATTAATAATTTTATTAGTTAACTAACTTGATGGGCAGTCATGTAAAACTTTCCTGTTATCAATTTATTTTAATTAGTCAACTTGATACTATTCAGTTGTTCTGCTTTACTCATAAAACAAATGCAATATAATAAAATATTGAATACTTACCCATTTTGCAAGGGTGCATAGGACTAGAATATCCTAAAAGGTTTACATAATCAGCCTATAACGTTTCCACTGTTTGGACACAGGCCTCCTCTCTGTTAGAGGTTCGTAATCCACCACGCGGGCCTGGTGCGGGTTGATGTCACATGTCTTCGAATTTTTAGTTCTAAGACATGCCAGTTTCCTCACGATGTTTTTCTTTCACCATTTTGAAAGCAGTTGTGATGAAATAATTTGCACAAAGTAAAGCGCCTGTCTAGGTTCGAACCTTCGACCTACAACTCGTAAGTCGCGGCCATTGCCACTTGGCCACCACTGCTCTTAAAGGATTTATTGGTTCATAGGTAACATCAGTTGCATAACATAGACAAGTCTTTACGAACAAACCAACTAACTGTATTGACATGACTATGTATAGGTAGAAATCAAATATATAGTAATTAAAATATATCCATTGATAAACCATTTTCCTTATTAAGTTGTGTGATCAAACTAAAAAGTGAATATAATATACAATGTTACAGTCTTTCTGTTTAGGATGGGGCACCAGAGGTATTTAAAATAATAATTATTAATATGTAAACAAGTTTGTTAGATAATTATATCAATTATCTAGATAATTGATATAATTATGTATATTAAAACAGCTAGTTTTTTTTTGTGTGATTGGAGTGAGTTTCAAACAACTATATAGGCAACTGTTATTTTAACTTCAATGCCATAAAAATAATTTAATTTTGTCACAAAATATCTCATTTTATACATATCATCATTACATAGAAAACTAATGTTTGAGTGACTAATATAAGGTAGAGTAGAATAAACAAGAAAATAAAAAATCATTTATCAGACTAGGCTGAGAATTAGCACTTTTTGCACGTCAAAACATAGACAGTCCCCCAAAACGCGCCCTTTGCCGCTTCCCAGTGCTTTTTCTATATCTCTTTAAAGCTATAAGAACCACAGTAACTAATTGAATCCTTGATTTGGCCAACAGAAACAGTGGAAGTCTCATCTTCAGGGACGGAAGAAGTGAGACGGTTGCGAGCCAGGAACATGGAGCTAGAACAACACCTCAGCCAAATGAGACAGGTCGCGCAGCAGCAGGTGAGCTAAGAAACTTCCAAACACGTCAAAATAAATAAGTAGATGTATAATGCACCCCAATTGCGTAAAACACTCACAATCACAACCCGTAGGATTTCGATGGAAATTCATCCATTCTATCCATATCCATATTAATCCATTCTAATATTATAAATGCGAAAGTGTGTCTGTCTGTCTGTTACCTCTTCACGCTTAAACCGCTGAACCGATTTGGATGAAAATTAGTATAGAGAAAGTTTGAGTCCCGGGAAAGGATATAGGGCAGTTTTATCCCGATATTCCCACGGGATCGACACTTATGCGCGTGAAACCGCGGGGCCCTGCTGGTCCATACTAATATTATAAATGCGAAAGTGTGTCTATGTCTAGCTGTTACCTCTTCACGCTTAAAAGGCTAAACAGATGATGATGTTGATCAGATCTCACAAGAGTCAATTTTCAATAAAGAATGAGAAATTTACACAAACCTGAAAGTTATCTATTTGCCGACTTTGTTTCGTCCTCACATTTACATAGTGTTTACTTTTTAATCCATATTTAAATGTTTAATTTAACACGCACGAAAGTAAAGTCATCAGAAACATGTGTGTCGTTGAAGCTATTGTAACTAGTATCTGTATCTGTTGAATATTAACGCGACTGACGCTTGCGCATCTTATCGGAACAATTAGGAGACCGATACTGGCGCATAGCTTAAGCACTAGTACAGTCGCCAATTAAAGTCGATTGAAGGTCATAGCACACGTGTCAAACCGGAAAGGGATCGGCACCGTATCAACTCGAGCCGTACTGAACGGATCGAGTTCTTTGTATGAAACGCCCTACTGCAACGCACACTAATCGGAATCGTAACGTAATAGCCTCGCCTCGGGACAAGCTCACGAACCGCGGTGCGGTGCGTTACGGCTCGTCGTCCCCGCGCTTACGGCTCGTCGTCCCCGCGCTTACGTCTCTCCGTCCCCGCGCTTACGTCTCTCCGTACCCGCGCTTACGTCTCTCCGTACCCGAGCTTACGTCTCTCCGTACCCGAACTTACGTCTCTTCGTCCACCCTTGCCCCTCTCACCCCTCCGGCCTGCCTGCTGCACCACCAATCAGCGGTCGGCGAGCTGTAAGCGCGGCGTCGCCTAGCCGTAGCCGAGTCGACGTATCGGAGCTTCTAATCCGCTTTGGTTACGTGCTTACGTTAGGTTGACGCCTGTTTGGCGGCGAGGCGAAAGGCGATACGGGGCCGATCCCTTTTCTATTTGATACGTGTGCTATAACATTTTTAAGTCACAGTATGTGAACAGGAACACAATATAATAAAATATGGAACTGATAATTACTAAAATAAACAAACTATAGAAACAAAGTATAGAATAATGTTGTGTCAATTTCAATGATGTGTGAAAGAATCAGTAGTCATTTCATTGTAGACCGTAGTCCGTACCTATATTATATTAAGTACTATAATAGATATTGATGCAAGTTCCAAAACGTGACTACGGTGAATCCTATCCGTTGACCTCAGCAGACAACAACAGTGTTGTCCTTTATCATTTGAAGGTAGTCTGTGTTTACTTATATTCGGACGAACACACTGTGTACATATTTGAATACAGGCTGTTTTTATTACTAGAGCAAGCTGTAACTAAATACATAGTTTTATTACTAACAGAAGCCGTCCGATTTCCCATCGGTAAACATAGTGAACTTCCATACAAACCTTCATCCTTATTTAACCCCTTTAGGGCATGAATTTTCAAAAATACTTCCTTAGTGCTCACTTTCGTTACAAATGGAACTCTTGAGCAAAATTTCATGATTCTTCACCCAGCGGTCAGTACCTAAATGAATGAATGAATCTAAGATTTTTATAAACAAAAGACTAGGAATATTGTTTAAAAGTTTTTCAAAGTTAAAGGCGATCTGGTTTGCTCGCCTGCGCAAAAATAAACAACAAACCTCACACGGCATCTATAAGGAAAAAAAAAGATAATAAAAAACGAGTAACAAGGAAAAACCATACCTATCTTTCGAAACGCATCACCTTGTATAAAATCGAATTACTATAACATATTTTATGTTTAGAAATCAGTTTGGCGCACACACTAGAATGAAACTATACACGGTACCGTATCACATTAGTACATAAACATATGCAAACCGGTCCGGATAAGTAAAGTGACTTAGATGTAACTTATTCCAGTGTAGCGTACCGAACAATGTCGTAATTTATTTCTGTCGTGCGTTTATCGAGAAATTTACATATCGTCCGGATCCGTGCAGTGAAACAAGTGTAGAATTATCATACTAACGTACTTGGATAATACTTAAATGTAGCTTAGAAGTCGTTAGTGTTTGTGTAGCTGTGTTGCGTAAATAATATTGGTGGTTGTGTTTTCAAAATGTATCAGTTTTGTGATAAATTGGAAAGGCTAATAACGGAAAATACGTAGTTGTAACAGAAAAACTAAATAGTCACTCTTATAGCGATAAAGTGATATATTATTTCGTCTCAATTTCCTACATCTATCCAAGTCTGATTTCACGATACCTACCTCGTCCTTATTATAATTTTCGGCTCCCACAAAATAACATTCCCAAAAACACCGCTTATTAAAATTCTCTTGTTAAAAAACACCCGTAAACTGCACGTAAATAAATGATTCTCAGACAACCTTTTACCCCAAACCGTTAACGTTCCGCCACGGATAAAACCACTCATTCCCACACCCCCTACAATCCTGCCGTCCCCCTAATACATAGCCTAGTACAATGGACGTGAGCTACTTGCTAAACGCTCGCGCTGTGTGGCAGGAGGTGTCGCTGGCGCCCGCCAACATCGTGCGCTCGCTGGCGCGGAAGTTAGGCGCCGAGGCAGAGGAGCAGCAGCCTAGGAAAGTACGTACAACTGTACTATTATAACACATTATCTTTTAGGATTCAGTGTTAAGATTTCTGTGGCGCTGTCTACCGTATTTTTGTGAAATAATCTAGCAGGACCCGAAGCTTATTCTGAAGAAGTGATGAAATAGGCGATTAATCACTATTTGCTTAAAACTGCCGATGGGTGTTTTTATGATATGCTGAGCTTAATAAGAGCCCAAGACATTGTCTAATACTTCCAAACTGTTATTGTGGGTGTACTATATGTACACCTCTGCCGATTCCTTCGGGGAATACAGGCGTGGTGTTATAATTACTTGTTCTTGCTGTTTTCCCAAACCGTTTCTCATCGACATTTCCTATGAATTCAAGATAATTCAACAGTAATTTCACATTTGTTACAACATTTTTAATATTTTGACTGAGAGTGGCTTGTCCTTGTGGCTTAGTAATAACAGCCACACGGGTCGATCGATCAGGTTAAGCTACGCTTGCCGCGGTTGTTCCGTGGATGGGTGACCATCTTTACATACCAAGACCCCGCCATGGCTCGGTAAACACGTTAAGCCGTTGATCCAGGCTGTCATTCGTGGGTCTTTGACAGTCGTTACGGGTCGTCAGAAGCCCGAAAGTCAGACAACCAGTCTTACCAAGGGGTTTCGTATTACCCAGTGAATATCCAGTAACTGGGTTATGGAGGTCAGATAGGCAGTCGCTCCATGTAAAATACTGATACTCAGCTACATCCGGTTAGACTGGAAGCCAAACCCAACAGGGAAAAGGCTAGAGAGTCTTAATCGCATACTCACGCAATTTAAACAAAACTATCAGCAGGTATCGTTACTGACTTGTGTCTCTGTATGTAGGAAGAAGAGCTGCTGCGGTCCATCATACAGCCGCTGGAGATGGAGATCACAGCACTCAAAGGCAAGCTGCGGGAGACTGACACACAGCTACAAGATGCTATGGCGGTGAGCGACTTCTTGTTTTATTTCCTGCCTACTGTGATCGGCACCTGACTTGCCAGCTTCAGTGCCGGCGGGAGGGGGAGTTACGGGCTTTTCCTACTGCGTATCACCTACGGACATAAGATTACTTCGGGGCCCGAACTAAGAATTAATGACAACACGATTTGACAATTATTGTCCTTACTCCCGATGTGTTTTTGCCCGTCCGAAAAACTTATAAAAACTTATTTAATCGCGAGTTGGGTTCTCTCCGAAGAATAAAACAACTTTCGGACGGGCCCGTACCTTCGTTGACGGACTTAGGGAGTAGGTCCCCAGAAAACTGCACAACTAATGCTAAACTAAAAGACGCTTATTTCATAATCTAAAGCCAGCATCTTTAGGTTCATCTAATGTTTATAATTATGATTTATCTAGCCGGCTTCAACTGGCTACATGCAAATATTTTTGCTGTGGCCATGTTTTACGTTTTATTTTTGTTACAGAAAGCGAAAGCATCAGCCGTTGCTACCTCAAGTGGAGACACTAAACCAGAAACAGGTGTGTACTTGTCTTCAATCTTAGTAGTCTTTGCTTGAAACTTAGATTCCATCCTCAGTAGATTGACTCCTTCACTCAACTATCTATTTTAACGTTTTGTAGTCATGTTTAATTTTTGAGTGACATAATAAAAAGGACACATCAATTTTGGTTGCATTGAGTTGGTGGTTCCAAATCCAACTTCATAATTATGTTACCTAAGATTGTTTTTCAAGATTGAGTTTAATTTTAGTAATTAACTAGCTGCTCCCATCGTCTTCGCCCGCTTGGATGGCGGAAATTTTCCCACAAAAAGACAAAAAAGCCTATGCTACTCTTTGTAACATCAGCTATCTGCGAATGAAAGTCCCGTCAAAATTGGTCCAGCCGTTTAGGAGATTAGACGGAACAAACAAAGACAATTAAAAATAAAACAAAGGTTTTTTTTGTTATAAGTACCGTATAATACTTTCAGACGCATTTAGTATAAAAAGCTGTTATTTTGACATTACAAACAGACACTTCAATTTTATTTATTTAAATAGATGATAGAAATAATACAAGTAATGTTGTTAACGTTGTATATTTGTAGAAACGAACAGACAATGCGACATGTGTGCGAACTATGAGAAGCAGCTGGTGCTCGAGCAGGCGAAGGCTGAGCAGTCCCGGGAGCGCGCCAACATGAAGGAACTGGCGCTCAAACAGGTGGGTTACAACTACCCTGCGTTTTGGTAAAGTGAGCATTAATGCCATTGAATAAGTTCAGTTTTCATTGCATTTAAAATCTTTTGACTAACCTTTAATTTGGTTGCTATATTTTTATTCTGCTAATATTGACAGTTATTTAACTTTTAATTTTCTTAATTTTTTGCCATATTTCACTTTTATCACTCTTGAAAGTAAATGTCACGTTAAAGCGGCCATTTACTAATACTGCTTGGCAGTTCGTCCCACCACCTTGTTCTGCTAGATGCAGTGTAATCTGACACCACGTCCTGCATAACTTGACTACGATTGCCATGTTGTATAATGAATAGACTGCTGTAGTAGCTTAAACAATAGCTCAGACTGGATGTTTTAATTTGATTTTCCGAAACCTAGAAAAAAAAAAGAAGACGCAGTCAAAAAAAAAATTTTTAAATGTCTCAAAAATGGCGAAATGGTATACTTTAAAGTCTAAGCTAGACAAAGACAGCGCTGCTGCGATCTGACGTCACAGCACAACATAGTCACGCCCTAATAACTTCGCGTCATTCAGCACAATGATCGTTTTGCGAGACAAGGAGAGAAGAATGAGTGTAACTTCTCCATTTTTTCACAAATCGTCTGGTCCTTCGAGCCGGATATAAATATACGTCGACGTCTATAAATTCTTATTCATGTTTATTTTTGATAGCAGTCAAATACCCTCTTCTCTTCTTTCTTCCAGGCCACAGACGAGTTGGAAGGCGTCCGCTCCCTCCACGACGAGACAGTCAGATCCTGGCACTCAGAACGCCAGTCTTCCGCCCAACAGCTGGAAGAACTGCAGGCCGCTGTGAAGGCCGCGCGCGAAGCGCTAGAGCTGCAGGTGGCGCAGGCCGAGGCCGCCTCGCAGAGAGCCCTGCAGAATGTCACCGAGTTGACGGTTGATAGGGAGACATTGCAGAAGAAACTTGACAGGTTTGTGGTGAAAATTCCATGTTATATGATATTTCCTGTAACAGATGAAAACATGCGTAAGGTCACACCTGTATTTCCCGAATGGATTAGGAGGCAAGCTAATTGCCATATACCTACCGGTCAGAAATCCAGACATCTGGCGGCTTCTGAGAAATTCCAACTGAAAAACCCAATAACACTTTGCCCTACCTGGAAATCTAATTTAGGACCCCACGTATCAGTCAAATCTATAACACTTGTTTTGATATCTTGCAATCACGTTAATGGTTTTATGTTTTTTTACTTACAGTTTAGAAAGAGACAACGCGATGTTAATAGGTCAGTACACAAAGAGAGCAGCCGAGATGCAGAATGAAATCATAGACTTACCCGACAACGTAGAGGTTAGTACTACTTGTTCATTTTAATATTTTGTTGTCTACCCTCCTCCTCCTTTTTCTGTCCCGCCTTTGTTTCGGTTTTAGGTTTGGTTTCGAAACCAGAACATAAAACTTCTTTAGGCGCGTTGAGCTTTTTTTGAGATGGGAAAAAACCACTGAACTCGCGACACTGTTACCGTAACCGACACCTCTGTTTAAGCTTTAGCCATTATAAAGACATCAACGCGCGGTACATGTTTTTTTGGGAAGAATGACCTTCAAATATATTTATAAAATTATTATCATTTTTCAAGTTTTCACTTCTGTCGGCACTCCTGGAATGCCATTGTTTTTATTTAAAACTTTTGTGTAGGTAGGTACAGTTTCTTTTGTTTAAATAGCTAGAAGTGGTAAGGTTTTAGTAAAAAGTTTAAATAAGTTATAGCTTTAAATAAGTTATTCAGGTAGTCATAAGTCTACCAATAAGCTAAGCAAATTATGATGTTGAACCACGTTTTATTGGTGATTTCTTTCCCCAGGAGCTCCAAGAGCACACTCTCCGACTCCGCGAACAGCTAATCTTCTGTCAGATAGGCAGAGAGGAAGCTGCGGACGCAGAGAGAGAGCTGCGGGCGCAGCTGCTGGAACAAGGCAGCCTGTTCCACAGCCAGGAGGCCGAGCTCAACAACCTGCGCGCGCAGCTCAAGCAGGCCAGGTGACTAACTTGAGTACCTTTGCCGACCTCCTGTGGTCTGTTCCAAAAGTATCTGATATAAATGTAAACAAACCCTGGTCAGGCTAAATTCTTATGCAATCACTCACTTTAGGGAATTAGTATCACTTTCATCTGTTTAGGAAGCTTTCAACTTTATATTGCACCACTTTTTGCAACAATTATTGTTTGAATAACATTATTGAGTGGTAATTACAAATCATCGACGAAAATTAAGGTTATACAGGGTTATTGGAAAAATATTAACAACCTCTTAAGAGGTCATTGTACTCATCATTATGAACAACTTTTACTATGGGACCAATCCTGAAATCGCGAAAAAAAATCAGCTGTTCCCTACATTTATGTTCGTATAACTCGTCAAATTAATCTCAATTGTTATCAGATGAAATACATTATTAAGTTGATTTAAAATTAGCATTTCGGGTTCAAGTATTCAAATAACCAAATCAAAGCACTCAACTTGTAAGCGGCTGCAAATTGGCATCCACAGGTAGATTTTTGGTCCAATTGTTTCCAGTTTAATCAGACTCTTCTTTAACAGACTATTATATGTGCAACCATCTAAAAATCTGTAAAATTGAACCGTGCACTAGAATCACCAAAAAATAGTCTCATCTCCTATGAAACATGGAAAGTTTTTTTGCGATTTCTAGTATTCAAACTTCAGATGGTCCGATAGAGTTTTTTGATCCTTATAAGAAACAGAATTGGCATCAAGTTATTGTAAAAAATTTCCATTTTCTTAATTTTTTCCGTATCTATAAACGCAGATCAACATTGATTTCTCTAAAACTTAAGGGCAGTCTCTTAGGACCGTTTTCATGTAGGTAAAATGGCATGGAATGGAATGGCATGGTATTTTTGACGATGGGGAATATGGGAAATGGCTTGTCACAATATAATAAGTAGAATGTATCTCTATACTACCACTGTTTTAAATGGTTTTTATATTTGTAGGGATGAAGTAGACCGATTACAAACGGAACACGAACAGATGAAAGAACTGGGCGACAAGCTACGGCACTCTAACGACATGATCGAGAATCTTCTCGAAGACAAGAAGCGGCTGCAGAACTCGCTGCACGAGGTGCGCTCGCGCGTGTCTGTGCTGCAGCAGGAGCTGGACAACAGCGAGAAAGTGCAGCAGGACTTTGTCAGACTGTCGCAGTCGCTGCAGGTATGACACAGTTTACAAAAAGCGGTTGCAGATTTTTTTTGACTGTGTAAAATGTTCATCATCATCATCATTTCAGCTGAAGGACGTCCTATGCTGGACATAGCATAGACTTCCTCGTATTGTTACTTCGACCGGATCGAATTGTTATTCTCTTATTATTTCCACGACCCAGTGGGAACAGCTCACAAAATAATCACGACACTGGGGAAACTCATCGTCATCTTCCAATAAGGAAATGTTCCTTCAACATGTTTTCTTCTTCCATTTCCTCTGGCAATCGTGACGATATCATTCACCCCCTTTTCTTTAATATCATTCAATGTTCTAATGCCTGTCCCCTGCACCTCCGGCCCAGGTGCAGCTGCAGCGCATCCGCGAGGCGGACACGGAGGTGCGCTGGCAGCACGAGGACGACGTGCACGAGTGTCCCGCGTGCCACACGCACCTGCCCAACAACAAGAAGAAGGTGAGCAGGACAAGTCGTTTATTTGTACACTCGGCTAATGAAAACCTTGACGATTAAAGCAAAAGTATTTTTTGCCAAAAATATCACCATATTATTATTTCGCTGAGTGAGTGTTAGATTAGTTGATAAAGATAAAAACGGATGTAAAAAGACTCTTAACGAAAAACATTTGTGCGGTCGGGGGGCCCTCGTCAGGGGGTCTAGATCTACTCCCTAAGTCCGTCAACGAAGTAACGGGCCAGTTCCAGTGGCGTACATTGGTTTTCAGAAGCAGGCACTAGGCCGGGTCTCCCATGAAACTCCCATGAAGTTGTCGCCGTCTCGGATCTTCATTTTGACCTCTAAAAACCATAAAACCGACATCCAAAACAAAAAAAAAATCGTAACCGCCGTCTTGGATTTTAATTTTGACCTCACTATCAGCTTTAGCACCCTCGAAAACGATGAAAACGACACTCATGACGAAAATGTTTAAAATTTTCGCAGCCGCCATCTTGTATTTTAATTTTGACCCCACTCAAACTCAAACTCAAATCATTTATTTCAATTAAACCTTGTACAGGCACTTTTGAATTGTCAAAATTAAATAGTCTGTCAGTTAGTCAGAAAGTTGAAGCTAGTTACCCATTCCAAAGCGTAGATCTCTATGGAGAAGAACGGGCAAGAAACTCCATGGACACTCTTTTAAATCAAGATATTACAAAATCCTGGGTACATTATTCTTGTTGCTTCTATATGTGAGAACAATGTAAAAAAGACAGAAATGAAGAAACAATTCAAGACATAAGATTAAAAATAAGCCTTGGCAGTTAAGAGATGACCAGTCTCAACCGACGGCGCCCGTTCACGAACATGACGCGTGGATCAGCACCATCCAGCTCAACCATTTTGTAGGGAACCGAATGATCCAACACACACGCCACCATCGGTGAGACATTTAAGTGAGCATGACACGTTCTCAACTGCCATGCTATTTCAAGTCAACATCAAAAATCATAATAAACGGAAACATGGTTCTTACATTTACAAAATAAAATAAAAAAAATGCTTCTAAATTATACAAAACTACAGTTTGCAATTTATTTAAGAGGTAAATAGAATTTTATTACCTACCAAACAGGAAGAGATATTTAATATTGAAGTATTCAACAATTACAAATTGATTGAATAAATTAAAAAAGTTATGTTCGTAATGTCAGAAACACAAAAAAAGAAAAAGGGAAGCACCTCTTCCAAATATTGAAATTAACTACAAAGATAGTCTTACAATCTTCAGCAGCTCCAACAATACTTTCAAGTGTCAATCAATTAGTTGTGGTTGTGGAGCAGGACCAGCATTGAGCCAGGCATTTTTATCAGCGATGTAATCCCCTGACTTATAATATGCCTGACTGCATAGTGTGCGTTTTATACAAGACTTGAATTTTGTCTCATTCAGTTGAAGAATGTGGGGAGGTATTTTATTATAACATTTTAAACAGTACCCCATAAAAGATGAATCTACTTTAGCCAGTCTGAAACCTGGTTGAACTAATAGGTCCCTATTTCTAGTACTATAATTATGTCTTTCACCTCTTTTACTAAAAAGATGTAAGTTTTTCCTTACATACATGATGTTTTCGTAGATATATTGACAAGGCACCGTCATGATGTTAATTTCCTTAAACAGTTCCCTTAGAGAATCGCGCCTGCGGAGATTATATATAGCTCTGATGGCTCTTTTCTGCAGAATAAAAATAGAATCGATGTCTGCAGCCCGTCCCCAAAGTAAAATACCGTAAGACATGATACTATGAAAGTAAATAAAATAGACTAGTCTCGCGGTATCTACATCAGTAAATTGACGGATTTTTCTGACAGCATAAGCTGCTGAACTTAGCCGTCCTGCAAGAGATGTTAAATGAGGACCCCATTGTAGCCTTGAGTCGAGCGTGATCCCCAGGAAAACAGTTTTATCGACGAATTCCAGTTTCTCTTGATTCAATATTATCTCACAATCACTACTCTTGACATTTGGTAAAGAAAATCTTATGCACTTAGTTTTATTACCATTTAATACTAAATTATTAGCAGTGAACCAATTTTGAACCTGCAGTAGGGCATTATTTACGTCGTCAAAATTTGTAGCACGTCTATTTACCTTAAAAATTAAGGAAGTGTCATCAGCAAATAACACCATTTGGGGTTGATTTTTTAATAAATGGAGAAGATCATTAATATACACTAAAAAGAGGAAAGGACCCAATATTGAGCCTTGTGGCACACCAATTTTTACTATTAAACCAAGTGAATTGACACCATTTATTTGAACTTGTTGTTGCCTATCATTTAAATAAGAACTAACTAAACTGAGCGCAAGTTTTCCAAGTCCGTAATGCTCAAGTTTCAAAAGCAAGGTTTCGTGATCGACGCAATCAAATGCCTTGGAGAGGTCACAAAAGATTCCTATTGCGTCTTGGGCCTCTTCCCACGCGTTAAAAATGTGTTTTAATAAAGTTACACCGGCGTCGGTCGTACAACGCCCTTTGGTGAAACCATACTGTTGATCGTGTAAGATTTTATTCGTGTTAAAATGATTGAGCATTTGATTAAGCATTATCTTTTCAAACACCTTGCTGAAAACCGGCAAAACGGATACGGGTCTATAATTATTGGTGTCTTTACTATCCCCGGATTTGTAAAGTGGTATTACCTTACTGTATTTCATTAAATCGGGGAAGACTCCTTGATCCACGCACGAATTAAATACTAAGGCTAAGTAAGGCGCAATAGTCTCAATTATGGAGGTACATACCTTAATGGACGAAAACGTGTTGCGCCGACCCCAAGTAAACATGGGATAAGGGCAGGAAGATGATGATACCTTAATGGACATTCCCCAAAGATCTTCTGTCAATTTGATCTTAATTTGCTTAAAAGCTTTAATTACTGTTAAGGGGTTAATATGCCTAAAGTTAAATTCAACCGGGCAGGCTGAAACGTTCGCCCTTACTAAATCAAAAGCGAGGGAGGGCGAGGAATTTAAAGTTTCAGTTGTTTTGAGTGGGATACTAGTAAAGAAATTTACAAATTCTTGAGCCACTTCTTTGTTATCGGAAATGAGACCGCTTGACGTCTGTAGTGTGTAATCAGAATTATGCTTTTTATTCCTGTTCGTTTCATTATTTATAATTTTCCAAACCGTCTTTATTTTATTGTCTGCTGATTTAACCTTGTTGCTAATGAATAAGGCTTTAGCTGCTTTACAAGCGTTCTTAAAAGTTCTAGAGTAAGTAGCAACATACTTATTAAAAGTTTCCGTGTTAATATAAGGCTTAAGGCCATACAGCTCGAAAAGTCTTTCCCTACTTTTCCTAAGTCCTTTAGTTGCCCAGTCACAAAATAAAAACTTAGGGCTGATACTTTTAGTGATCTTCTTAAAAGAATTATTGAACTCGGTTTGGACTACCGAAAAGAATTCATTATACAAAATATTAACATTGTTCACTGTAAGGTTCTGATTACTTAATTTACAAGATAAAGTGCTATTAAATTTATTTAAATTACCTGATGATATTGGTCTGGATTGGATCTGCACTTTTTGTATTGGCATGTTGGATTCAAAACTTACAGTTTGACCACTGTGATCGGACGGGAGATAATTAACAACGGCTTTATCTAAATAGTCGCAGCAACAAAACACATTATCAATACATGTAGCAGTAGTCGTAGTTGTTCGGGTTGGTTCTACAAACACATTTGACAGATTGAAAGATTTAAACAAATTTAATAATCTACTGGTATTTAAATTATTTTCTAAAATATTAATATTAAAGTCACCACAGATAATTACTGACCTATTACCAGTTGCAAGTTTTGCCAAAACATCTTCCATTACTGACTCAAATATAGAATAGTTTTGATAATTTGGGGGTCTGTAAACGCACACTATAACATGCTTATCTAGCTCAACACAAGACAGTTCAATGCTATGTTCAACTGATAGTTCAACTATGTCTTTACGAGGTTTGAATTTAATACAACTTTTAATTAGGATTAGTGAACCACCACGCAGCATTGACTTTCGATTAAAACAACTGGCCACACTATAATTGTCATAGTTAATTAACATTTCAGAATCTTTTAACCAATGCTCAGTTATACAAATAATGTCAAACTTTGTTTTTTCTAAAAACAACTCAATTTCCAATTGTTTGGAAGAAAAACCTTGAATATTTTGATGAAATAATTTCAAGGATTTCTGCTTAGCCCCTTTTCTACAGTTCACTATTTTATTGCTAGAAAATACCTTTTTGTTATTAAGTGTAACTATACTGTTATTGGTACCTTCTGTTGTCTTACAAACTAGTTTAAAATATCTGAGCTAACCACCTTAGCATTAGTACTATTACTAATTGTGGTGCTAATTATGGATGACTTCGACATACTAATTATGTCTGGGTTAATATTAAGTGCTATTAGCCTAGCTATTTTACGTCTAAAACTAATGGGCAGATACACAGTATCCCTAGTCGACCTTAACTTATCAACAAAAATGTTGGTATCAAAAAATATAAACTTGTCACTATGGTGACTAACTAAGAAATGCATGTAATTATTTAACATGTGAATGTATTTGTTTTGTCTGTTTGACAAGTGCTCAAAATATGGAAAAGCACACAAAATTATTTTCTTACAATTTAACTTCAATAGGTCGGTGACACTATCAGAGATATCATCTTTGATAACATTTAAACTATTACCTATAAGTACAGTAATAATGTCATTAGGATCATATTCATTCCTGGTTATTGAAGACATTATTTGTTTGTAGGAAGTCTGAGGCATGCAAAAGTTTTGTGAAGAATGACACAGGTTGTTGCTAAGTAATTTACCTAATCCTTTTCCAAAACTATCAGAAAACATAATAGAGCAGTAACAAACTTTACTACTACAAGGGAGAGAACTAGCATCTGTCTGAAGTACTTGCAATGGACCTTGTTCAATATCTGGCGTATCTTGATGTGGAATAAAGACCTGAGCACTTCCTGACTGGGACGGGTCCTCCGTTCCCTCAGTTTGGAGAGTGCCAAGATTGGATGTGCTTTCCAATGAGCAATGAGGGCTGCTGAGAGTCAGCGGGTCCACTCTGTCTGCATTGGAGTTGCACATGTCCACTAACTCATTTGCCGCAAGGATATGCTCCTGAATTTGTTTTTCAGACCGCACATACTTAGTATAAAGTGAATGTATCGACTCTTCAAGTACCTGAATTTCAGACTGTAAGCGTTGTGTGTCAATCTCATAAATGTTCTTACTGTCTTCTAATTTAATTTGATAATTATTTAATTTATTTATAAGAAAAACACGTTCTTTTCTTAGTATAATATTATTAGAACTGTGTTTTTGTTGTTTTCTAAATTTATTGCATTTATTTATGATTCTATTTAGTTTTGCATATTTTTTTATTTTATTTTGACTTACTTTATAGCAGCTATTGTTATGTTTCATAATGGAATCTTCAGTAAGATCTATTGTTATTAAGGGGTTGCAATTAGTGTTTAATAATTCATTATACAAGTTATTGGATTCCTTAGCCTGAGTACATTCTTTTTGTTTCTGTAATTTATTGATTCGAACATTTGCGTGAATTAATTCTTCTTCTAGGTCCCTAACCCTACATAAAGCCTCCTCATATATATTACTGCAGTTGTTGAAACCATCCGTGACCACCCGCAGTTTGTCCCGTTCATCAACAACATCCAGGTATTGTTGATGTAGGTCTACCAGCTCTTGTTTTAAGCTAGTGTTTTTGAAAACGACCTTCTCGATTTCCTTCTCACTATCATCTATTTCCTGTAACAGCTGTTGACATTTGTTGTTTGAAACCTTAAGAGCTTCAGTGGTTGTTCTCAATTTAAGCTCCAACTCCTGAGCAGCAGCCTTACGGGTCATCACAGGCATGGTTTCAGGAATTAGTACTGAAAGTAGAATTAAAGGAACGGTGAGAACTAATAAGACAGACAAACAAAAAAGGAAAGCTAGAAATGAAAGGAAAAAAAAAAAAAAAGAATGGGAGAACTTAGTGTTGCTTTATAGAGAAATGAGGTAGGCTCCTGAATCTAATCGAAATGCAACTAGATCAAATCAAGTACAAAGTTACATTTATTCTATTGACTTATAATTTTACTTTTCCTTAAGTGGGTAGGATGCCTAGATTAAAAAGTTTTTTTTTTTTCTAATTTTAGTTTTACAAACAGTTAACAATGCAATAAACGATAATCAACGTTCTTGTTGTTAAGTATTCAAATATATTATACCTACTATGGATCAATAATATACGATATTTCACTACTTTATTTTCGTTAAATAATTATGTACTTATATGTATTTTAAGGTGCCAAATCCACCAAGAAAAGTGATTCAAGGACTCAATGAAAGCGTGTTACAGAGTCTAAGATACGACTATGTGGTAATTAAATAATAAAAGTAACAATACTCCCCGTTTAAATCCGTGGGTCGAACATCAGCTGTTCGTAATAGGTTACCGGTAACGGTGGGCAACCAAACACTGCGTTTTATGAATATTTGCAGGAAAACAATAATCCTGAGTAACTATGCACTTATTTTACATTTAGTTATATTAAATCACCTTAATTACACTTAAAAATAATTAAAATTAATTTTTAAAATACGGAACAAAATTTTGACATGTTAGTCAGGCAGTGTTGCCAGTTTCAGACTATCGGCTTTAGCTCGAAAACTACCTTAAGTCGCAATAAGCTTTTTCTTTACGTGACGATTTTTACCAGCTTACTCCTACCGCAACCCGCGTTAAAGAATTTCATTCCAAAAACATCCTTTTTTCCGTGCTTATGTGTTTTCTGTACGAGGAATAACGCCTGTAGCCGATCGTACTGCAGCACGTTGCCACCCACAGATCCACTGCCGGCACTGCGGCCGCATCTTCTGCGTGTCATGCCTGCCGCACGCCGTGCCGGCGGGCCCGCGCGGCGTGCCGGCGCGCGTGTGTGCCGTGTGCCGCACGCTGCTGCAGCCGCACGCCGCGCCCTACTTCAGCACGGAGCCGCCGCGCTCGCCCGACTAGCGCTGCGGCCCAAGCCTCTGACGACACACATTGCTACCCGGGACTCCTTCACCGCGGAGACCATACCTGCGCTGCACACGCCCTCATGCAAAGCCAAACATTACGTTAACAAGATTTAGTACATACTCATCATCTGCCTCGCCTTTTCCCAACTATACTGGGGTCGGCTTACAGTCTAACGGGATGCAGCTGAAGACCAGTATTTTACATGGAGTGACAGCGTATTTGGACTCCATAATCCAGTTACTAGGTAATAGTTTCTGGTTCCTGAATACTCATAACGACTGTCAAAGATCTACAAATAAAACTACTGGCCGGTTTTTCAATCATCAAATAACTTTTAACTGAGACCGCAAACGCAAAAAATTGTGTGACAATAGGTATGCCAGACACCATATAAAAATTTTAGCTAACAATTGAAAAATCGGCCCAACTGTGAATTCAATCTGGAAATTGTATCCTAATTCCGAAACCTTATCATCTAATACACGATCACGTACAGTACCAAGACATAATTATGACATATTAAGCTTTAGAGACTATCAAACAGCACCCTAATTGCGTAACACACAATCAATCACAAAATCTGAATCATTTTGAAGGATATTGCTAATCCATTGCTTTATGTATCCGAAAAATTGTGGCTGCTCAACAACGTAAATATCGCAATGAATGTTGTTGCACTGTCAAACTGAAAGCCATTGCTACTGATAGTGTGTTACACAATTACCCGACAGGTTTGAGTGACAAAGACGATGCTCTACAAAGACACTTTTCTTTTCTAAAACTTGTTTGTTCTATATTTACCACCGAGAACCGTACTTGTGCTAATAAAACTCTTCCAAGTTCGTTATCAAAATAATATTTTCCTACATGAAGAGAGCTAGAACATTTTTGCAGTCATCAAATACTTTGGTTTGTCCAAATGTATTCCTTCACCATATCCTTGTTATAAAACGGCTGTATTTTTGGTTAATCTCAATACACATTCTCAACTATCGATATCGAGTACACCTACACTGACCACGTAGAGTATACTACCATAGGGAGGATGAACGGACTCTGCCCATCCACCTACATATGCTTATTCACTTCACTTGTCATTTCAGTACGTATTTCAGTATGTACGTTTCTTCATTTCAGTATGGTCCTTACAAAAGGTTCAAAATGCAATAAAAAGTGGCTGTTAAGACCTTTTTCCCTCCAAATATTACGTGCAAATCTCGACCTAAAGTACCTTATATTAAACAAGGAATTATATTCACCTCATAGGGTAACGGCGTCAGTTTTAAGTAGAACAAGTGTAGCTAGATGATAGTTTTTGTGTTAAATTATTTTTGTTGTTGACTTGTCTGGTTGACAGGTTTGAATTGTAGTATATCAACAGCCTTATTGTGATCGATGAAGTAAATATTCCTAGGTAATCGTGCGGGCCTATGCACATGGCGTTTTTTATATAAGGCGCGTCGGGGGCGCGTTTTCTACCCTGCTCAACTTGTTGCGTTTGCCGCGCGTATAAAGTGTGGAATTGTTGGCGCCTGAATGACATTTACAGGGAGCGTTACTGGTAAACATTTCTGAAATTGTCTCAGAAATTGTTGTGACAAAACGAGATAGCGGCGTTAGTTCCGATTTTGGCCACGAGCCAAAAGAACGATGCAACGATGTACAGTCAACAAAAGAGATAAGTATGCAGGATAGTCGGATATAGTTGAAGTTTAGTAAGAAACCGATGGATGTTCTTCAATAAAATTTTATTTTATTAATAGAAAACAAACAGCTCATTTATCAAATTAAATTTCAGTCGACAACATCCATCGGTTTCTTACTAAACTATTTCTGACAATCCTGCATACTTATCTCTTTTGTTAACTGTACATGCATCGGCGGTGCTCAGCAAAAAGTTGTAAAAAAAAAAACGACGTGGGTTTAGGCTTTAGGCCCTAACGAACGACCATGAAAACGATTTAGTAATAAATGATGGGTATGACGATGATGATCATGATGTTGCATACAAATATTTATCTTGTGGCTTCATTTATGATACAAACAACACTCCTGCGATATTTCCAAACAATTACCTCACACATCTGGAGTTCATTGGGAAGTTGACCTTGCAATAACTAACCAGTGCTTCCGGAATACGGATCAGGAATCTCAGGGTGTATATAAAGCTGACCAAGGAAATAAGACAACTGGTTGGAGCCACTCACCATCTCAGGTCCCAAGATCTCTAAAACGAAATCTATAAACGTTACTTAGCTCATGCTTTGACTTTGTTGTGTTCCCGTCTCTGTCTTCCACTTGTAGTTTGACACTTGTGCGACAGTGACAGGAATAACGCTTAGCGTAATAACGTGGTAAGTAAAGTTTATAGATCTCGTCATTATTGACAGTTGTCTAATCGACTTGGTCGGCCATGTGAAGGCTGTTGATTGTGGGGAGTGGGTGCGACCGGCAGGTGCAGTGATAACGCGTGCTGGCACTTGATAAGTAAGTTATGACACCTAGCGATAGTGTAGCATAAGAGTTGTAATATAAAGAAGATATTTTATTGTAAATAAAAGAGCTCCATATTGACATTTTGTTTTTGATTGACTAAAGCCCGAACATAGACTGACAAAGGTCGGTTATTCCGTTTATTCACCCCAAAATCTACCTTAAGGTGGATACGCGGAACGTAGCTCCGAGAATCCACCTTTGGGCCCTTTGTATACGGCAAGGTTTGTTTACGGAACGACCTCGGCCTGGGCCTCCTCTGGGCTTCCCTACCATGTCAACAAGGTGGGCCAGGGTGGTGACACCAAGAGGAATAAAAATTTCAAAGGACGTCTAGTTTTTGAGATATTTTCGAAAAACAGCTAAAAAAGGGATTTCCAAGTCTTCCATTTTAGGACGCAACTTTCGATTACACTGGTCTGACGAAATTCAGCCAAATTGAATAAGTGCTTTAGAGATTATTATCACCAATTACATATGTTTAAAGTCTATTAACTTCAACTGGTCTCGGGCTAGGCCTGGAACTGCGTCAAGCGGACGCCCATGCGGATCCATACAAAAGAGTCGCGGGGCCCTAATAATAAACGTATAACAACCTAACCTAATATTAGGGTAGCTATGTTGGAACGTTGGTCATCAATGTTACTGACATAGCAATCGTTGAGGGAGCGAGAGAAGAAAGTGTTTAATAGTCTTCTATCAGGCGAAAAGAAGCTGAGCGCCTTCAACGGTTGGGTCATGCCGGTTTCGATGTACTCTCAGCATACTCAAATTTGCTCAGACCGCTGAACTCGACGCTCTGGATAGGAGGGTCCGTACGCTGCGGACGGCAAATCGAATGCATCTCCCACGGTCATCGATAACGAGGCGTATATCTCACATAAGTGTGAAGGTCGAGGCTTCTTAAACGCCAAGACCTTCCAAAATCACGAGATATTTTAGGAAAAAATCGACGTGAGGATACATCGAAATGTGGCCGCGGTGGATAAGGGTCTTACCCAGCTCTCCTTGGTTATCGAGAACTGGCGCAAGCCAGTAGTGCTTGACACTAATGATCGCATGGAAGTATGACAGAGTAAAGAGCTTCACGGTCGCTTTTTCCGGGCTCCAACATAGACCCGTTCTACTGGCGTTCGTGGTGTCACTGACTATGGCAGGGCCTCCATCAGGGATTTTAATTCTGATAACACAAAAAATTTGTCGCTAATTAGTCAAAATTTGTTGCCAAATATCAGAATTTGTCGGTCACTGGTCCAAAAGATATAATAAGGGTTTATAGGTGGCTGATCTAGTTTCCCCAGCAGGGCCACATTTATATCTCAAAAACTAGGGCACCTAGCGAAGATGTGTTTTCTCCCATATTTTGTCGCCAATTACCTACACCTATAAACCCTTATATCTTTTGAACCAGTCACCGACAAATTCTGATATTTGGCGACAAATTTTTTGTGTTATGAAAATTAAAATCCCTGATGGTGGCTCTGCCAGAGTCAGCATTATATTGTAGTCTTTGAATGACACTTGGTGGAGTTTCTTTACATTGAGGGAGGGCCCCATCCCTTGAATTTGCCACGGGCCCCAAACGGTATAGTTACGCCACTGGCTCTTAACGCAGTTTCAAGGCTTACAATTGGGAAAGAAAGAGGAAGGAAAACATACGTAAGGAAAATAATCGTATATTCAATAAAACACAACATTATTCTATGCTTAACATTATTATAATAATTAAAACGCTTTTCGTAGCGATGAGTCTACACAATGTGACAATGAGGAATGAAGTAAAACATCATTATAAAAATATGTTAATTATTAAAATGTAATGTTTGTAGTTAGTCGGGGTAGCTCTCCAGGCTGAGGGTCATCACGTCGCTCACCAGGCAGTCTGCCGGCTGGAACAAGGGAGATAATATTTAGAATGGTGTACAGAAATTATGAATTCACTCAGAAAACCTATGAACAGTGTAACTGTACGGTGGATCTTTGGGCGTGTGGCGGGGGCGTCTCTGTCAATGTCATTCAAGCGCCAAAAGGTCCTTGTAGTAACTTTAAGCAGTCAAAAACCCTTCACGAAAAACAAGTTTATTGATAGAGTAGTAGTAAAAAAAAAGGAATCTTCTACATATTTGGTACTACTGAAGAATGCTTTATCAGAAATTTATGACTAACAGTTGTCTAATGGTGTAGTACTCGTAGTCTCGCTATTGTCAAAAAAGCGCAGCGCACATTGGGACGGGTCGCGCCGTATTGTAAAAATCCTCTCACATCACTGTCGTACATTTTCTATGAACCACCGCACTACAGGCGCCGCATCGCGCTTTTTTGTACTGAAATGTGATGAGCTACGACCCGATGGGACAGCAATGTGCGCTAGGTTTAACTTAACACTTCTACGATAACAATGGTTTACTGCGAGTCCTGACAACTGAGGAACAGTGTCATCAATACGACAATACTACTTTAACCCTCTTGTCTAGGGTGACTACTAGGATTTCGTCTTTTGAGTAGATCTTACCTCTGAACAGATCCCGACCAGCGCGTCCGCGCAGCCGTAGAACTCTTCCTTGAGCGAGATGACGATGGTCTGCAGGTTGCCCTTCTTGGAGCGGATGTAGGAGGCCACCTTGCCGATGTTGGTGTTGTCCAGGGCCGCGTCGATCTCGTCCAGTAGGAAGAACGGGGCGGGTTGGTAACTGGAACGAAGTTTAAATTAATATTTTGATGTGTCTAAGGAAATAAAAAGGTAAATAACTATATATAATACATTAATATTACATTTATTTAATAATCAACAAAACCTCTATTTTTTTTTATTTATATTGTAAGTACCATACGAAGCAAGGGCGGGTCGTTCAAAATAAAACAAGTATCCTACAAGTTCGGCGAGCGCAGTCACCTACTCACCTGTGTATCGCGAACAGGGCACCTCTTCACCTGTGTATCGCGAACAGGGCACCTCCTCACCTGTGTATCGCGAACAGGGCACCTCCTCACCTGTGTATCGCGAACAGGGCACCTCCTCACCTGTGTATCGCGAACAGGGCACCTCCTCACCTGTGTATCGCGAACAGGGCACCTCCTCACCTGTGTATCGCGAACAGGGCACCTCCTCACCTGTGTATCGCGAACAGGGCACCTCCTCACCTGTGTATCGCGAACAGGGCACCTCCTCACCTGTGTATCGCGAACAGGGCACCTCCTCACCTGTGTATCGCGAACAGGGCACCTCCTCACCTGTGTATCGCGAACAGGGCACCTCCTCACCTGTGTATCGCGAACAGGGCACCTCCTCACCTGTGTATCGCGAACAGGGCACCTCCTCACCTGTGTATCTCGAACAGGGCACCTCTTCACCTGTGTATCGCGAACAGGGCACCTCCTCACCTGTGTATCGCGAACAGGGCACCTCCTCACCTGTGTATCGCGAACAGGGCACCTCCTCACCTGTGTATCGCGAACAGGGCACCTCTTCACCTGTGTATCGCGAACAGGGCACCTCCTCACCTGTGTATCGCGAACAGGGCACCTCCTCACCTGTGTATCGCGAACAGGGCACCTCCTCACCTGTGTATCTCGAACAGGGCACCTCTTCACCTGTGTATCGCGAACAGGGCACCTCTTCACCTGTGTATCGCGAACAGGGCACCTCCTCACCTGTGTATCGCGAACAGGGCACCTCCTCACCTGTGTATCTCGAACAGGGCACCTCTTCACCTGTGTATCGCGAACAGGGCACCTCCTCACCTGTGTATCGCGAACAGGGCACCTCCTCACCTGTGTATCTCGAACAGGGCACCTCTTCACCTGTGTATCGCGAACAGGGCACCTCCTCACCTGTGTATCGCGAACAGGGCACCTCCTCACCTGTGTATCTCGAACAGGGCACCTCTTCACCTGTGTATCGCGAACAGGGCACCTCTTCACCTGTGTATCGCGAACAGGGCACCTCCTCACCTGTGTATCGCGAACAGGGCACCTCCTCACCTGTGTATCTCGAACAGGGCACCTCTTCACCTGTGTATCGCGAACAGGGCACCTCCTCACCTGTGTATCGCGAACAGTAGCGCCAGCGCGGCGACAGTCTTCTCCCCGCCCGACAGGTTGGACATCGGCTGGAAGCGCTTGCCCGGCGCGACACAGTTGTAGTTGATGCCGTCCAGGTAGGGCTCCTCGGGGTTCTCGGGGCCCAGGAACGCTTGCGCCGACTGGTTCATGGCTAGAGCCTGGAAGGTAAAGGATTTTTGCGATTATAGATTGTCTTAAAACTTTTTGTGTAATTTTATGTTTAGATAATCTAATTGGCAGATTGCTCTTTTATGTTAAGTAATAAAATAGTCACCCTCCGCATCGAGTGTTAACGTATGCTGCCTAAACACGAAGTTAATTTCAATTCTTTCGATAAAATCATGTCTTTGCGTCGTAAATCAATGCCAGACGCGAAGCCAGGTATCACGGCAATGTACATAATTATGACGTGGGAGGAATTTTAATTACCTTATAGATAGCATCAATTTCATTGGCCACATGCTCGAAACATTCTATGAACTTGTCGTGACGCTCTTTTTTAACCTGAAATATTAAAAAATAAGATGTTTAGTTAACTCACAGACCATAGTACAGTACAACTGCTGTATAAAGAAAAAGTATATGTGCGAGAAAGAGATAAAGCTATACAAGATGATTAGCGCCATCTCTTTTTTGCACCAGTTATATGGTTGTTTACCTTTTCGAAGGCTAGTTTAGCTTTGTGCGCTCGCTTCCTGGCAGTGACGAACGCTTCGTTCGTAGCGTTCACCTTCTCTCGCACCTCGTTTAGTTTTTGCATCGCCTGCAAAACACAATTAATTTTTTCTTGATAAAAATCATAAATACACGGACAGACAACGTACAGACTGCTGCTGCTGCAGATTGCTGCAGACAGCTGGGTCTTGAAGCATGGAATTTTGCACAAGAGTTCTTTACATAACGAATGGGAGCTCTATAGAAGAACTTTTAAAAACTCTTGAGGGGTAAAATAGGGGATAAAAATTTGTATGGAAGTTCATAATTTTAGCCGATGTGAAATGGCATCGGGTGCACGACTTGTTACTAATATTTTCGGTAAAGATTTGGTTCAAAGTATAGACCTTCAGCAGTTTCTGAATACACGTTCCAAATCAATTTTTCTTACATACAGCTATGGGTTATGGCTAATTTATGTTATTTTGATCGACCAATCACAGACTTGGTTGTGGTAGTCAAGTGGCAGTTTCTAAAAACAGGCTAAGAGAGAGAGGAGAGAGTATTCTCTAAGTTATTTCGTTGGTGAAGGGCAGGCGTTCTGGGGGACTGTCTTATGTAATTTTGACGTTCGAAAAGTGCTGATAACCAGACTAATTTAAATGAATGACATTTGACTTTGATTTCGCAAAAGAGCGCGGTTTTTTTACCGCGCATGCAATTTTTAGGCTAGATCGGCGCCGTCAGTTGATAATCCAACGGTGCTCTTTTTAACGCTGTAAGGATTTGCTCTGTTGGATTCTTAACGCTTGGCTTGACGCGGAGAGTTGAAAATCCAGTGCACACTATTTTAACGCCGCATTAAAACAGCCCCCTCAGGCGGCTGCCGGTAGTGCCGACTGACCCTCATGTTGGGCGCCTGTATCTTGTCCACAGTGTTCTGCAGCGAGTTGATCGCCTTCTGCAGTTTGTCGGCCTTGCGCTTGATCTCGTCGTGTTCCTCCAACTCCTTCAGGTTTTCTGATAAGGACCGGTAGTCCACGCGGATCCTGACGAATGGACAAACAAACATTATTGCTTGATTAATAAAATAACCAAAGGTTTTGGATACGGTTGGCTATGAACTTTACTATCACCAATCCATTATAATGTATGGTGATTTCGACAAAATTCACAACCATCGTTCACCTGTAAAAGTTAAACAGGCTGCAGACCCTGACGATAAAGACGCCATTGAATAAATTAAGAGGCGAACGCCATGCTATAGTGAAAACAGACCCAATCACAAAGCACACACACATACACTTCCGACTTCGTCATTGTCCCGGACGGTACCGAGAGCTCCTGCGCACACACATTCACAGCGTGTTTGTACAGTCACGAGCAAAAGTAGTTTTATTCAAATTTTCTCCTTTATTTTTGAATGAAATTTAATATTTGTAAGAACATAGTATTTTCGAACCCATAGGTATATTATGTAAATTGTATTTCAACGTTGCATTCGTTATTTCGTGAAAAAATCGCAATTTAAAGTTGCCAAGTGTTGACATATTGGTGCTCGTGACTGTACACTGGGTAACACTGGGTAAGTACAGCGCGCGTCGCGAGATAACAACACTGTAGCGCCCGCCGAGGCGGCGGTTCCGTGCTGTGTACAGAATCTTTAAAAAATCAGTGCAGGTCCTGGTCGACTGTCTAATTCCATACTTAATATTATAAATGCAAAAGTGTGTCTGTCTGTTACCTCTTCACGCTTAAACCGCTGAACTGATTTAGATGAAATTTGCTATAGAGATAGTTTGAGTCCCGGGAAAGGACATAGGATACATTTTATACCGATATTCCCTCGGGATCGAAACTTATGCGGGTGAAACCGCGGGGCCCAGCTAGTAGTTCAATAAGTTACACATCTAATAATGCTGGTCATTTACAGAATTGTATAAATAACGTAAGTGAAACATGTCACAATAAAACTAGAGTTACCTGGAGTCCTTGCGGTACTGCTGGGTGGTGGACATGGACGAGGGCTCCGACTCTCCCTCCGCGGTGTCTTCCAGGTTGCCCTCCAGGAGAGGGATTGTTATGTCATCCATCTGTTTGGAAGATAGCAATCTAAAATACCCTTTATGTTAGAGGCATTAAGGTTTAAAGTACGTAAGTAGTATTGGCGATATGTAAGTTTGTTTGTAAGACGTGATAGTTCAGATTGGTGAATTGTAACATAAATGTAACGCACGTTGAAACACATTCGCCTAGTTGTTGTGTTACATTCCATGTTAAGTATCACCAATCAGTACCCGGAAATAGACAGGTTCTTTCAACTTCGCTACGACCCAATTAGTAAAAACAATTTGATCGAAACGAAGCTTCAACTGGGGCCGGAATTGTCACTGCCAAACATTGTCATCATCATTATCTGCCTAGCCTTTCCCAACTATGTTGCTTCCAGTCTAACCGGATGCAACTGCCAAACATTGTGATCCTAAAAATTTCGTGGAAAATAAATAACCTGAGTCGCCTGTCTCTGTCCGTTTTGATGCACTCTCGGACTTATGGAAGTTTCTTTATTTTCAACTTTATTTTAACAACCGCAAGGTCGATATTTGTTAGTCGTGTTCCCGTCCTCCCGCCGCACCCACCTTGCACTGGCGCAGTATGTTGTGTCGGTCGCTGCGCTTGCTCTCGATGCGCGCCTCGATGCTGGCGATCTGTTTCTGGATCGTTTGGATCTCTTTCTGGATGCTGGTCAAGTCTTTGCGGGCCTGTTGAAATGTGGATTAGTTAGTACCCAATGGTGAAATAGTAGATTGTACAACTAGTGCATAAAATAAGCCATTTTACACCGAGACGGGGATGGTTAAGTCGATGGGTAAAATGGCTCGTTTATGCCAGAGTTATAATGCACTCTGCTTTTTACTTCGATTGCGAGGAAATGAAACAGGTATAAAGTATATAACAGTATTTTCACTATTTAATTATGTTGAAGAAGAGAACAGCTAATTCCCGCAAATAAACTTTTTAAAAGTTTTGCATTCTGTGGAGAGAAACGTGCTTGTAAAATGAGTTATAATTATGGTATACGCTATCCCCCTTGCACCTTGGCCTCGGCCTGGCCCTGCCCTCGCTATGAGTACGATATATGCACCTTGGTCACGGCCTCGTCGGCCTGGTCCTGTCGCGCGCGCGCGGCGGCCCGCTCGGCCTTGAGCGCGTCGGCGCGGCGCAGCTCGGCGTCGATGTCGTGGCGCTGCTTGGCCTCGGCCTGGGCCCGCCCTCGGCCTGGCTCTGCCCTCGCTATGAGTACGATATATGCACCTTGGTCACGGCCTCGTCGGCCTGGTCCTGTCGCGCGCGCGCGGCGGCCCGCTCGGCCTTGAGCGCGTCGGCGCGGCGCAGCTCGGCGTCGATGTCGTGGCGCTGCTTGGCCTCGGCCTGGGCCCGCCCTCGGCCTGGCTCTGCCCTCGCTATGAGTACGATATATGCACCTTGGTCACGGCCTCGTCGGCCTGGTCCTGTCGCGCGCGCGCGGCGGCCCGCTCGGCCTTGAGCGCGTCGGCGCGGCGCAGCTCGGCGTCGATGTCGTGGCGCTGCTTGGCCTCGGCCTGGGCCCGCCCTCGGCCTGGCTCTGCCCTCGCTATGAGTACGATATATGCACCTTGGTCACGGCCTCGTCGGCCTGGTCCTGTCGCGCGCGCGCGGCGGCCCGCTCGGCCTTGAGCGCGTCGGCGCGGCGCAGCTCGGCGTCGATGTCGTGGCGCTGCTTGGCCTCGGCCTGGGCCCGCCCTCGGCCTGGCTCTGCCCTCGCTATGAGTACGATATATGCACCTTGGTCACGGCCTCGTCGGCCTGGTCCTGTCGCGCGCGCGCGGCGGCCCGCTCGGCCTTGAGCGCGTCGGCGCGGCGCAGCTCGGCGTCGATGTCGTGGCGCTGCTTGGCCTCGGCCTGGCGCCCCCCCTCCAGCTCGTCCTCCGCGTCCTGCGCCGCGCGCTCCCAGCGCGTCACGTTCTCTGTCGAGATGGGTTCCCATTACAAATCAAAAACAATTCCCAGTTCATTTTGTGTGGAAAATATTATCATCGGCATATGAGCGTCTGCTGCTGGACATACGCCTCTTCAGTCCCCCACAGTTAACTTGAATCTCAGCTAAAAGTAGCTGATCAGGTAATAGGGCTATAGGGTGCGAAGCTAGCCTGAAAGCGTCTGGCGTATCCTACGTTTCCCGTCTGCCCAGTGGCGTACATTGGTTTTCAGAATAGGTAAGCATGCACTAGGCCGAGTCTAGTCTAGGCAGACGCGTCACTAATCAGAAACATAAAACAAAAGTATCTATTAACAACAAAAAAAGGTTTACAGCCGCCATCTTGGATTTTCATTTTGACTTTATTTTCGGCTCCAGCAACCTCGAAAACCATGAAAACGACACCATAACGAAAATTTTTAAAAGTTCGCAACCGCCATCTTGGATTTTCATTTTGACCTCAGTATTGGCTTCAGCACCCTCAAAAACAATGAAAACGACACCCATGAAGAAAAATTTTAAAAATTTCGCAGCCGCCATTTTGGATTGTCATTTTGACTTTATTATTGGCTCCAGCACCCTCAAAAACCATGAAAACGACACACCCAAGATGAAAAAAGAAAAATACGGCTCCATCTTGGATTTTCATTTTGATCTCACTATCGGCTTTAGCGCCCTTGAAAGTTATAAAAAAACGACACCCTTGAAGAAAATTTAAAAAAAAAATTACAGCTGTCATCTTGGATTTTCATTTTGACTTTATTTTCGACTCCAGCAACCTCGAAAACCATGAAAACGACTCCATAACAAAAAAATTAAAAATGTTCGCAGCCGCCATCTTGGATTTACATTTTGACCTCGCTATTGGTTCCAGCACCCTCAAAAACCATGAAAACGACCCCCATGACGAAAAAATTTTAAAATTTCGCAGCCGCCATCTTGGATTTTTATTTTGACCTCACTATAGGCTTCAGCGCCCTTGAAAACTATAAAAACGACACATGATGAAACATTTGATCAATTTTTACAGCCGCCATCTTGGATTTTCATTTTTACTTCACTATCGGCAACCTCAATATCCATCCCTTTCTTTCTTCGCACGGTCAAATTACGAACGTATTAAAAATTACGATTTTAACAGTCATACTCGGTTGGATAATTGAGTAGGCATGCCTACTTTAGGGTGATAAATTGTGAAGGTCGAACGTCATGGTATTATTACGCCTGAGACGTACGTATACCAATGACAGTGTCCGAATAGTACGGGAGCCGAGTAGGCCGTCTGGCGACTGCCTACTACCGCGCGTCTTTGTATGAAGATTTTGTATTTTGACAAGTATGATAATTTAGTGAGTTTCTTAAATATTGGGCCATAATAATCAGCCTATAATGTTTTCACTGCTGGGGGCACGGGCCTCCTCTCTGTGAGAGGGATATGCCTTGCAATGCACGCCACTGGTCATCGGCTGCCGAAATCGGGTTAAAAGTAATTGCTGTGATAATGATATAGAATCATAGGTACTCTGTGTATCCCTGGAGCGCTCGAACTCCAGGTTGGAGGTGATCCTGTCGATGTGCGCGTCGAACTCCATGCGTCGCTTGGCGCGCTCCTGCTGCGCGCGCAGCTCGCGCTCCTCGTATTGTCTGCGCACACCAAACACATGTTTATTTACTTATCAAATAGCGTACAGATCACAGTTATTTATCCTCTAACAGCAACCTTATAGCAATGAGAATAAAGATCACATGATTTTGACAGTGATGCAAAATCAAAGGCAACATAACTGTGAAAGGACTATACATGGCTCACAGTATTAAAAAGGGCGCACAGAGGCGAATTATATTTTAGAATAAGACTGTCACACAGGTATGAGTGTCAGAGACGAGGCTACACAAAAGCGAACTTATTCTAAAATTACTGTATAGACGACCTGGTAATTGATTTACCACATTTGACAACAATTCCCAGTTAATTGAAACTTCACTAAGGTTAAAACTATCTAACTATCACATAGACAAATAGATCTGTCGTTTTGTCATGCACTGCATAAGCATAATCAGCCTATAATGGTCCCACTATTGGGACACAGGCCTCCTCTCGGTGAGAGGGAGTGGGCCGTAATCCACCACCAGTTCCACGCCAGTTTCTTCACGATGTTTTCCTTCACCGTTCGACGTGCTACAGACATTTAACCTTAGGCCGCGCGCCCACTATCGGCATCGGCACGGCTGAGTATTTTTATTCGACAAATAGAAACATAACTTAATAGTATGACAATAAAATTTAAATTTCAATGACACGGTATGTCGGATACCATACCCTATCTTTATTTTTACACCTACAATGATTATTATCATTGAAATTTCAATTTTATCGTCATACAATTAAAGTTACATTTTTATTCGTCGCATAAAAATCCTCAGCCGTGCCGATGCCGATAGTGGGTGCCGGGCCTTAGGGTGATTAAGCAATTACAAGGTCGACTATACTATTGAAGCGTGTACACATATTGTTACCGTATGTTAGCGACGCCGATGTCACGACAGAAGCCGCGGAACACGACGTCTTCCACGTTGTTCATGTTTTCTTTGATCTCCTGTATCTTCAGGTCGCGCGCGTGGATTGTTCGCTCTATGTCTTCGACTTGGGGCTGTAAGAAACATTAATCATTTTAGTACCAAACACAATGCTCCAGAAAATAATTTCAATGTTATGATGTGCAAGACAATGTACTTTTCACTCTAAACAGAGAATTCGATACATTATCCATTCCACTAAAGAAATGCATATTGGAGCAACTTTCATTTCGCTAAAGTAACAGAGTTGTTGGTCCCCAAGTTACAGTTAGTCAACAAATAAGGTATACTCACACCAAACATTTCAATCTTCCTTTCGAACTCAGTAAGTTCCGCGTCCAAAGTTTTGATTTGTTTTAACTGCAAATAAAAAGAATGTGAAAAATGTGGATTAATTTGTTTTTAGAAATCGTTTAAAAGACAATAGATAAAAGAGGTCAAAATCTCCACCACTAGACCTATGTAACTGAATAGTCCATTATGATCGTAACAGGTGGGATTCTGTAGTTTCTGCCTGCCCCCATGGGAAAAAGGTAAAGTGAATATAATATATGCAGTGAGTGAATGTAATTGAATGAAGTATTTAAAGTTCCTAGTGTTGTAGAAATATAAAAGTTGGTAATTTGTGGGCTGACTTTTGGTAAATATAGTAAGGTACCGTGGTGTCCCTGTCCGTGATGGCGTACTTGAGCCGGGACTCGAGGCCTCGTATCTGCGAGTCCACGGTCGTCAGCTCCGACTCCTTGCGGGACTTCTTCATGGACTCGCGGAGCTCTTCGGTCAATTTTTCCTGTAAATTGAGAATAGGTTTGTTTTGAGAGAAATTGGTTCAAAAATGTAAACAAAATACAATCTGTGAAATTGATACACTGACGTAGAAATATTACGATATAATGTAAGGTAATCAGCATGTGAAAAGTATAGTCGAATTAATTATATCCGTTTTGTCTAATCGATTAAAAACACCTAAACACTGCTGGAAATGGAAGCCACTTTAAATATAACCCTTCCGCTACTGAATCAGATACCTTCTTAGACTTGAGCTGTGAGAGATGTTTTTCGTCCCACCGCTTGGCCTTGCGCGCCAAGTCCAGCGACCCTCCAGAGATGATACCAGACTTCTGGTAGAATGTGCCGTCGAGTGCCAGGGCCTACATGAAAATCAAATAAGTTTCATTAGAAAGAAAGGATGCAAAATTGTTTATTCAGCCTATTATGACGCATCTTATAGAATAAGCATACGCCCAAAAGCCTCGTATTCGACAATAAAATAGTAAAAAGAGAATTTCAAACAGTTTAGAGAAGTGGGAACCTTGAGAACAGTCATCAAGGCGTTTACTCTCCAAATAATTGAATAGGCTATTTTTGACTTTTCTGATTTGCATGACGATCACAATTATGACGATGGCATGACGCGATAATTGTGCAATGCCATACAGTTATGTTTTCACACACTATAACAACGAATAACATTAATAAGCAATAGATTTCATTCCATGTGGAATATTAACACTACAAAACATTATAATTTTTCATTAACATTTTCGTTGCCAAGGAAGCCGCTTTGTTGTGACTGGTTTGTTGTTTTGACACTTCTCAAGAACAATATTTATTAAATTATTTGGAGAGTAAGTAAGGAAAAATGTCACATGACCCGTTCTTATAAAGTTTAAAACCATTTAGCAGGTTGGTTTAGAAAAATGAATAGTTTTCTTCATACTCACATCGTATCTGCTGTTCTTGGACCTGTCCAGGTCGTATGCGACCCGCGACGCGTCCTCCGGAGTCTCGCACACGAGCGCGTTGTTGGTCACGAACAGCACGGCGCGGTGGATGGCGGGCGGCTCGTAGCGCAGGACGTCGAACAGGAGCTTCACGTTCTTCGGCTCCTTTATGTCCCTGCGGGGGGCGGGGGGCGGCGTGGGCATTCATGGCGACTAAGGTTTTTCACCGAGGGTAGGTGCGTGCGACACTGACATCACTAAAGTCCGTAGGCGTAAACGCTGCGTAAATGCAAACGCTAGCGTAGACGCATTGTAGTTTCGATAAAATCAGTTCCGACATAATGGATTCGAACGATTAATATGTTGGTAGCTTTGTTGTTAAATTTTTAAAATACTTATGAAATTTAATGTTCTTAGATCAAAACTAAAGCCCTAGAATTTTTTAATACCTAATGTCAGTTGTTTTTTTCTGCTAGTGATTGAACATAAGACTCACCTCAATCGCTCCCGGAGTGGCTTGGCCTGGATGTAGTCCAAAGGCAGAAATGTTTCCGGCTCCAACATCCTTTCTTTAAGCACCTGAAAAAAAAAAAAATATCAATCTGGACCTTCATGATAACGTAATCTATAAAAAAAAATGGTTTAGCTATGGCTCTGCTCATAATGTTAAAAAGTCCTAGCAGCTTGTTAGAAAAACTAGTTTTAAAAGTAGGAAACAGTTTGTATCAAACAAATCCTTAATTGTGGGAAAATAGGGATAATGATGTGTAAAGTGAGTTGTTACCTGAATGCACCTGCGGGCCGTCTTCTCCGTGTCCACGACTATGGCCTCCATGTACTTGCCGAGCACCTTGGTGATGGCCACGTTGTAGCGCTTGTGCGTCGGCTGGCACATGTTGATCATGCGGTCGTACTGTGGACGACGACATATTGTTTTAAATCGAGGTAGAATTGGAATTTGCACGAGGACCATATTTTCGGCCAAAGTCACTGACGGGTTTCCTACTCCGTATCACTTACGAACTTCTGATTAATTCGGAGCCCATACAAACGACAACACGATTTGACAGTTGTCCCTACTCAAATTAGAAATCCCTAGACAAATTCAATTTGTCGGACGGACTGAAACACTTCGGGTGTTTCAGTCTGTCCGACAAATTGAATTTGTCACTTGTTTTGACTGATGACCTACTTTCGGACGGGCCCGTATCTTAGTTGATAGACTTACAGAGTAAACCCCTGATTGCTGGTGCTTAGTCCATGCCAAAGTGTATAAGGCATCCGCCCATGTTAATCTACCACTGTAACACTGTTATCTATGGGACTTTCCTATGCAATGCCATTATAAAATACCCCAATTAAATAAATAAAATTAAACCTATAACACTGACCACGCCAGGAATGTCTCTCTTGAAGCTCTCGACGATCTCCTGCTTCTTCCTGCGCCGCGCCTCCTCGTGCTTGTCCACGCGCGCGTCTCCCAGCGCGGCGGCTACTTCCTCCAGCTGCGACTGCAGCTCGGCTGCGCGGCCGCGGCACTCGCCCACGTCAGCCTGGACAACAATCGAATAGTTAGAGCACCTTGAATTTAAATTCGAATGCTGAAAGCTAATGTAAATTCCTGAATTACGAGACGTAATTCGTAATATCCCGTCAAGTCAGCAAACATTTGCTACACTTTAACAATCGAATTCGATAGCGAATCGAGCGGCTGTTAATAACTGCTGGTCCGAAACTGGTGTATCACAGTCAGACACTTGGAGTTGGAGAGCCGCAAGTGTCTGACACTCAGAGATGGAGTATTAAATAGAGGCCAGGTTGTTGCTATGACGTGTGACGCTAAAGACTTCAGGGTCAAATTAAACCAGCTAGCAAAACTCCACAGACCTGATGTGTATTGATATCTGTACAAAATAACAATGATTTGATGATTTTACAGTGTAAAGTAATGCGAGTAGTCCTGACCTGCAGTTCAGCGCGCAGCCGCCGCTGCTCCTCGAGCGCTTGCTCGGAACTCTTGATGTGTTCGTTCAGCTTGTCCACGCGTTTCATGGCTTCGTTCCTCTCGTGACCCTGGGTGATTAAAGTTATTATTATTAAATGGAATTCAAATGAAAAGAAAACAAAATAAAATCTATGCGAGTGGCCTAACTAATACACTAATCTAAATGAACAACGCAACAAAAGCTTTGCTTTGGCTTTTCATCAAACAACCACAAGAGCTAAAAAAAAGAAGAACATTTATTTCAGATAACTAATTGATCTATAATTCCACACAGTCCGATTTAAAATTAAAATAAATAATATAAAATTAAATTAAAAATGCAAAATTAAAAAAAAAGAGATCGATTCGAAAGCTAAAAGGAGATTCGACAATTTGTTATGAAATCAGGGGCCGTACTATGACATGTTAGATCCATCATTGTTCCGGTATGAGATGGATATATACAGGACTAACAACGCTGTCCCTTTTTTGCAATGGAAGAACGACGATTTGATACTTGCTCAGGCTCAGTCACAGCGAACCCTATCAGAATAACAGCGCTTCGGCATTTTTTTTTTTTATGTTTTGCAGCATTTCGCTGAAATAGGAGCCTTTTGGCATCGCATGGTGTTTTTTTTATTTTCTTAGTTTGAAATGTTTCAAGTTTTTCTTGATATCATTTCCCGTGTGTGTCCCAAATAAAATATATTTCTTTCTTTTCTTTCTCAGTCAGAAAGTTGCATATTACCTTCTGCCGATGTTTGTTCTCGATCTCCCCCTTCCTCCGGTTCTCGTTGTCCAGCCTGTCCTGGTCCGCCTTCTGCTCCCTGTTAACAGAGTCCAGCTCTTGTAAGTACCGCGCCGCCTGGCGAGACGCTTCCATCTTCAACTCCTCGTATTCTCGGATCTGGATAAACAAGAAAGTGTTCAAATTGTATTAGTCAGCCTTAGGTTTTCTGTTGGGAAATTCTTAATAGTATTTACGCCCTTTTGCCAATTGTGAAGTTTGAAGAATATGGCACAGCCTTTTACTTTGTGCAGACCTGTACTGGACTGGAACCTCTCCTCCTCTACTTCTCCATTTACCAATTAAGATAATTTACCTTTTTATTATTAGGTTAAATGAAATCTTATTTATTTCAACTAGAAACAGATTTCCCATGGTTTATGTCAAACCATTGATAGTAATCAAAGAAACTGGACAAGTAAAAACTTTTGTAAGAAAACTCCTTTTTGGACATAGAAACTGCAGATATTAAAGAACACCGCTGCACTTACCTGTGCCTCCTCCAGATGAACATCAGCCCTGCCCGTGTGAGTGGTTCCTAACGTCGTTAGCTCCCACTGTGCCTTCTGCTCCTCAATTTGGCGCAGTTCATCCTCCAACTTCTTGATATCAGCCTGATGAGCCTCGTGCGCCTTGCGAGCCTGTTCCAGTGTCTTCAGAGCACTTTCTAGCTTTTTCTGAGTGTGGGTCACGCGTTCTTTAGCTTTTATGAAGGTCGGACGCTTCTTTGAGATTTCAGCTTCCTGTTGGAGAAAAAGGTTTGTTTTAGAAATATTGCGTCGATGAAACGATAAAATTGGGTATCTTTCCTTTGCTACGCTGCAGACAGGTTAAAAGACAAAATAACTTGTTATTTATAATTATTAAGATTAAAATAAAGTACGTCTCAGAGTTACGTATTGGGAATTCAATAATTTTTAATAACATGACTATGACAGTGACAACAATAATTACATGACATAATGTAAAAATAAATAAATATAATTATGAAGGAGTAGAAACAAGGGACCAAATATTGTCTATAGCAGAAGTAAAAGCTGATGACAGACAAGTCAGTTTTCTCGATACACTGTAGGTATAGCGCTATAATGTTATTTTGGCGCATGGACGTAATCTTCTATTATATTACGTCCATGTTTTGGCGTGTGGCCAATATCGGAACTAACGTCGCCATCTAGTTTTTTTCATTTGTGCGAAACAATTTACACAAATGTTTACCAACAACGCCCCCCTGTCAAAGTCATTCGGGCCCAAAAGAATCTTGTAGCAGTCAAGAAGTTTAAATGAATCTGAGTGCTTTCATGACATCACGCCCGTAGTACACCCACGTCGCCAGTTATGTTTAAGTCCCATGTAAAAGGGGGCTATTGCTATCAACTGGGCACTAATCCAGACTCCTGGCTGATTCTAAGAAATTCCTGTTTAATCAACACAATAACACTTTGCCTGACCTTGGACTCAAAGTCAACCAAGGACTCCATGCTCATCAATAGCGACTGAAACCACTAGAACAACAAGGCGGTATGCTTTGTCTTTCAAAGTATAACTACACTGCTAAAAGCCGCAGGCCCACTCACCACTTCCCGGATATCCTGCTCAATCTTAGCCGTCTCTCTCTGCACAGTACCAGCTTCTTTCTTCTTCTCCTTCAGCGCTTCCTCCAGCTTCTGCCGCTTCTTCTCCACCTTGGTTAGCTCCGTCTGCTTGTGTTGCAGGTCCTCTTCCATGGACTGGATCTCTTTCTCGTTGTGGTATAAGTGATAGAGTTGGAGCTCTACTTTTTGTTCTTGCTGTAAGGGATTACAAAGATTATCTAGCTAAACACAATAACATTATTTACACAAAGGCAGTATTATTCTAGTAGTCGTCATGACAATAGAAAGGCTGCTTCACAAATACTTTAGCGCAGGGTTATGTTTGCTATACATCTTACATCACGCCGGCGCGGTACTCCCTACCACGGCCACCAGAGGTTAGGTAACCGCTGGTATGCGGCCAACAACTCCGGCGTCCTGCTCGGGGTTTAAGCCACGAGCATAGAATATAAAGAACTTGCATACAGCTTGAAACAGTGAGCTTAGCTAGACTTTTCCTATCAGTCCTATTTTCCTATCCCTCACCAGTTCCTCCTTGAGCCGTGTGTACTTCTCGGCCTCCTCCTTCTCGAACTTAGCCTCCTTTCTCTCTGCAGCCACTCCCTTCTTCTTCTGGTAAGAGAACTGAGCCTCTTCGTCAGCACGGTTTACCTCAGCGCGGCAGTGCTCATACTGTTCCTTCAGAACTCCAGATCTGGTGGAGTCAAATCGTCACATTCAAGTAAAAACTGGCCACGAGACACACCTACCGAAAATTGTGCGACGGACATTCCATGTGCTTATCTTTTCTTTAAAAACGTGTCAAACATAAATAATTAAAAAAAAACTGGCCAAGTGCGAGTCGGACTCGCACACGAAGGGTTCCGTACCACAAGGCAAAAACGTCGAAAAAAACACGTTTGTTGTATGGAAGCCCCTATAAATATTTATTTTATTTTGTTTTTAGTATTTGTTGTTATAGCGGCAACAGAAATACATAATTTGTGAAAATTTCAACTGTCTAGCTATCGTGGTTCTTGAGATACAGTCTGGTGACAGACGGACGGACGGACGGACGGCTTAGTAATAGGGTCCCGTTTTTACCCTTTTTGTACAAAACCCAAAAATTCATGCAGGGTCTTTATGAAATCGCTTGTGCTAAAATGATGTGGGTTAAGAGCTTAGTAAGCCTGTATCGAGCTTCTGAAAACTTCTAATTCGCTTATTACAGATGCTAACAGTAGCATGTCTATTTAGGCCCTTGTTTAAGTTAAGGGCTGATTTTAAATGGTCATTTTGAAATTTTTTACACAAAATCTGCCAAAAGTCATGTCATGGACACTAGTTTTAGTTAAGTAAAAACCTACGATCTGTTCTTGCCATTAGACAGTGTTAGTATATTTATGTTTAGAGAACTTTAACATCATTATCGGTTTTAGTCTAGGCAGCAGTGCCACTATTCCACCTACCCACTGATCTCCTCAAACAGTGCTGTCCTCTCCTTGGGGTTCTTCATGGCAATGCTCTCGACAGCTCCCTGGAAGACCAGGAAGTTCTTGGCCTTCACGTTAATGCCCAGCTTCTCTAGCTCACTCAGGTAGAGGGATGTGTTTACTGACTGTTGAAAAATGGTAATATGTTAGGTTAATTCAGTTAAGGGGTGAGTTGTTTCACATCCACTTGACGCACGCGTATACGTCAAAAATAACTATCGTCAACAAAAAAAAGCGTTGTTTCAAATTATACCGCATTTACACAATCGTGCTCGCTATAGGCTATTTGACTGGTTTCTGATAAACATTTCAGATTATTTAATGGTGTCTAACGAGCCCACAAAAACCTATTACTTCAAATTGCATAATGTATTTCTTAAAAATAGTAAATAAAAATGTACTGTTTAAATAACCCGCCAAAACGCTATCTTTAAAAATATGGCGTCGTGACGTCACGATTCACGTAAACAAACGTTGAAACGGTCGAGATACTAGACAAAAGTCATCTGTTCTGTCAACGATAGACAGAAATTTACTAAATCATGACGTCATCTTAAGTTCAGCCAATCCAAACCGTTTTCGATTACGTGGCGCCAGATTTAAAAAGATGAAGTTTTTTCGGGATTTTTTTTAATAAATAATACATTGTTTTGTAGTAAAATGAATGCAAATCGATTTTAAAAGCGATAATCTATATGAGTGTCAATAATTATGAACTTATTTTTTACATTGTCAAGTAGCCTATTCGCCTCGTGGCTCGACAAACGATTCGACGAACCATGGGCCTTCGCGAACTACTGTTCACACATTCGCGGGGTGAAGTATTTTCACAACGCGAGCCACAACGCGAGCACTCGAATCGCGAGGCGAGCCACGAGGCGAATAGCGAGCCCACTGTTTACACATGCGGGTTCGTTATTCGGCTCGTGGTTCGCCTCGCGGTTCGCGAGATTGTGTAAATGCGGCATTACAATTACAAAATGGCCTTGACTTATGTCAAATAATTACGATTACGTACTCGTTATTATTTGCCGTATGAGTGATATGTTAACCAACCGTTCGCAACAACCGGCCCTAAGCTAGGTTAGGCTAGATTTTTAGATTATTAAACCACCATGTTTTAAAAATGATTAAGTTATTACCAAAAGTTTTTTTTACTTTAGTTTTATCACAAAATCATTATTATGGTTTTACTCATAGTTTATGAGTGAAATGAAGTATCTTAAACCATTATAACTGTATTTAAGTCTGAAACTTCTGACAAGTGTAAGATTATTTAAGTACAATTTTCTGAAACTATGCAGAAAGCAAGAAATCATACTCTCATTTCTTGCTTCCTACTGAGGGAGAGAAGAATAATATTAGTAAAGTAGATTAACATAGATGTGAGTGGTTGCTAGTATGGTGCAATTGGTAGCATGGCTGCCATACAGGCTGCATGCTGTTCTCTGTGCTATGGTATGTTCAATCATGTGAGGCTGGCATAGTCACCCAGAGTCCCAGAGCAATGAAGCCAGAAACTTGTGTTTCCTAGTCACAAATGCTATTTAGTTTGTGCAAATACAAGAGAGAAACATTTCAAAAACAACTACCTAGCCTAATGAAACAGAAACTTCAGTAATAACAAACAAATACTCCTTTATGAAGCTCTAGGTATTGCTAAAAAATAAAATTTAAAAAGATTTTCATTTCTTCATTAAAATAAATAATAATAATGCATCATTTCCTCTAAAACATGAAGCTGTTTCTATGTATTTAGAACATTGAAGACTTACAGCTAAATAAACCCGTGAATGACGTTTCAATAATTTATTTGTAGACTAGCTGACCCGGCAAACGTTGTTTTGCCATATAAATTATTTCTAGCTGCCCGGCGCTATCGTTCGCGTGGTTTCCAACCCCTTACCCTATCCTACTCCTACCCTCCTCCTACACTACTCCTACCCTACTCCTACACTACTCCTACACTACTCCTACACTACTCCTACACTACTCCTACCCTCCTCCTACACTACTCCTACCCTACTCCTACACTACTCCTAACCTACTCCTACCCTACTCCTACCCAACTCCTACCCTACTCCTACCCTACTCCCACACTACTCCTACCCTACTCCTATAAGTAAACAAAAGTATTAAATACTATGTCCGTCTAAAACCGGATAAAAAGCCGGATCCTATGTCCGTCTCCTGGTTCTAAGCTACCTCCCCACCAATTTTCAGCTAAATCGGTTTAGCCTTTCTTGAGTTATAAATAGTGTAACTAACACGACTTTCTTTTATATTTATAGATTATAATATAATCATTATCATTACTTTTTTAAATAACGCAGACTAAGTATCAGAGTTAATAATACACATGATAAATGTTTGAAAGATCACAATATGTTTTCTTTAGTACTATATCGTCCCAATAGATGTCGTTACGTGTTTCCACTTATTGCAATAAAAAGTTGTTATAGAATGCTTTAAATTGATTATATCTTTTGATAGACTGAAGCGATTGCGATGAAACAAAGACTAATCACTACTCCGAGTTCTACACTCTATTTGAGTATAAAAATGAGCCATATTGGTTTGGTACTTTTGACGTTGAGCCTGTTCAAATGAAAAATCTGTCACATCCAAACAGACAAACCGAAAAACAGACAAAAATTCCAAAAATTGTTGAAATGGAATCTGTTGGTTATCCTTTAACACCCCACCTATTTTTTTTTAAATATTTTCGATGTACAGAAACGCCTCGTCTACAGATTTATTATATGTATAAAGAAGACAAACAAAAAAAAACACGAAAAAATTAAATGTAGAATAGATCTTACCTGGCCATCAATCTTGTGTTCAGATGACTGTCCTATGACTGATCTCTGAAACTGCTTCTCCGTCAGGTCTTCCAGTACAAATGTTGCTGTCACTGACGCACTGCAACACAAAACCATTACTTAAATCTGCAATAATCGGACATTTCACAGATAAAGTAAAAAGTAATGTGAAACAATATTTCTAGGGACGAATAAGAAGATGGAGGGGCGAACTTTACTCCTACCAATAATGCAGTGGACAGACATGTGTGGAAGAGAAAGGGAGGCATCTGCCCAGCAGTGGGATATTACGGTATAAATAGCTATGTTAACTTTTATTTATTTGTATAATTAATTTAATGATTTGCATGCCTTAAGGTAAAATGTAGCTGATCTAATTTATTTATGTTATTAATTTTATACTGTACCTACATTTAGAGCAAATAAACTTCTGATTCTGAATTCTGATTATGACCTTCAAAAGTGGTTGAAAAATTAAAATAAATTATTTGATTTTGACTACATGTATAAAAAGCATATCAAAACATTAAAAATTAATAAATTACACAAGTAGCAATGTATTAGAAATTAAGCATGATTTTGTTAACATTATTCAAATTCATTAATTTACTTAATAGCAAGAAGGGACTATTGTAATGACACCCAAAACTCCTTGCTTTGCTGAAAGCAGGACCCTTATTTTATGCAACTGTTAGAATATGTTAAGGATCCACAGACAGCTTGTTGTGTAATAAGATGCTCTGATAATTACTTGGTAAGTTGAAACAGTTTTCAGTCAATGCCTGTAAGAAGTACAATGCATATTCCTGTTTTGTGTTTAACAAAATAGAAAAACATAAGACAGAACTAATAACAAGCAGTGTTACCTTCTAGACACAGGTTTGTTGATGGAAGCCCCATGTATTAGATCACTGAGACGTTTCACACGGAGCAGAGATGTCTTCTCACCCATCACAAAACTCACTGCATCCATGAAGTTGGACTTGCCTGTGGAGGAATAAGTATGGCTATGTAAGTTTTATTGTCGTCAGGCTACAGTTACACAGGTCACAACTTTTTTGAGGCAATAAGTGCCCCAAAAAGTTACATTCTGGAAAGAGATACAAGTTAGGCAGACAAACACACTTTTGTTCCTGACCCAAATTGTATCTTGATTTTTACACGTCCGGTTAAATACTCCAAAAGTGTTACAGGCGTTTTCTAAAACACTTTTCATTCTTACCTGATCCGTTAGGGCCTACCACCGCAGTGAACGATTCCATGGGGCCTATGCGGTGGTGTCCCCGATAGGACTTGAAGTTTTCCATATCAATATACTTGAGAAACGCCGGCATTTTGGCTCCTGATAAATAATTTTGTATCACCATTCGAAAATATTAGAGATAAATCACATCTAGAAAATAATAGCGCCAAACATCGTCACATCAACAATGTTTGCTGTCAAACATATGTCAAACAGTGTCCAGCACTGTCAGCCATTTAATAAACAGGGTCTATAACGCTGGGTGCAAAAAACCGTAAACACAATTAGTCGATTTCGATTATGGGTATAGTCGGTTCTAAATTTGTGAATTTTGTTATACATATTTTGTCACCAGCTTTATTGTTCAAGACCAGTTGAAGAAAAACCGGCGAAGTGCGTGTCGGGCCATGCACAGTGTAGGGTTCCGTAGTAGCCCGTTATCAAAATATAGTACGATTCTGTTGTTCTTTATTCTGAATATATGTTTAAGTAAAGGGTGTCCAGAGTAAAACGTAAAACAACGGGGGGGACGCCCTTCTGGAACAAAAATTTGCACTTTAAAGTTTAATATTTCGTAAATGGAGCATTAAATCGAAAAATTATTTTAGCAACCCCAAGTCATTTTAGAAGACCTAGTCAACGATACCCCACACGATGGGGTAGACGACGAAAAAAATATTCATCCCCACCACATGTAGGGGAGCTACCCATAGACTACCTACTATTACAATACTGGAGCTACCCTAAAAAAATGGTTGCCTGTAAAGTCGGTTTTACGGGCGAAGATTTTACGTGACAACGTCTTTTTCTCGGTAGAATATTTATTGATATGAATATAATTAAATTGCACAATAGGAACAAGAAATTGAATGAAAATAAGAATTGCACAAATTTTAACTATAGAAATATATTTTGTTCGTTCGGTGACTCATCGTAACGTTACCGAGCGTTACACTTTTTCATAAGTGACTCCCAGCCGCAACCTAATTTAAGACGTTGTCACGTCAAAAAAATATTTTCCAAAATTTTATTTTACCACTTGGTCGGCGTAATTGATATATACACCTACAAAATGACAGGTTCCTTGTAGGAACTACGGAACCCTAAAAACCAGGCAAATGCGTATGCGTATGATATCGGACACTGAACCACGCATAGTGAAGGTTCCGTAATTAGGTACGTAACCTTAAAAATGCTAAACCTGGAACGCACGAGTATCGTGAAACGTCAAAACGTCAGGCAGGTTTATTTATTGACTTCCTTCCAAAGAGTATAATAATATAGCTTCCTTCCTTCTTCCTTCATTGTAAGTATTTGATTTTGAATTATATTCCTATCACAGCATTAAACACACACACAGCATTATATTGTAGTCTGTGATTCCTATTGATTATGGGTGATGGTACTGTTTGAAATTCATGACTGCTAAAACCATGGCAGGTGACCAGAGCCCCGGTAGTACTATTGACTTAACTGATCCTGAAGAAGTTGTGTTAATGGATCCTATGGATCACGATCGCTGTCGCTACCCTTACTGTATTGTTTGGACGCCTATTCCGGTGCTAACGTGAGTATTCACAATTTCATTAATGATTACGATTCAATGTTTACCCTAATACGATTTCCAATTAACTTTGTGTCCGCCGAACTAAGCCCAAAATAATAGTACGAACAACAGGTTACTCAAAGGCCAAACGAAATAATGTTTTAGTAAACAAACGAAATAATGTTTTAGCACTTCTTTCCACATTGATACATATGCCTGCCATTAAATTTCCAAATGTTATTGTCTAATTTAGGATTGCCATTGCACGCCCCTCCACCGCTTGTTAAGTCCACAATAATAAATTAATCTATTTGTAAATAATTTAGGTGAAGGGCATGCAATTTTAATTTAAAAAATGTATACCAATAATGCAAAAGTATGATAATTGTTAAAGTTCTAAATATATTAATGATAATTACCTGTAATGTTATTGACTAAAAATGCAATCAGCAATTTAAAAGAACAAATTAATAATACAGACCTAGCTTATCAATTTTAAAACCACTTTTCCTTTTATTTAGTGCTGTAACACAATATAAACAACTTTATAATAACTATGATGATGTATGTTCAGAATAATAAGGAAAACTACATATTATATTTTCAGATGGATATTTCCATTCCTTGGTCACATGGGCATCTGTATGTCGTCAGGAATAATCAGGGACTTTGCTGGTCCTTACTTTGTATCTGAAGATTTGATGGCATTTGGGAATCCTACCAAGTACTGGCAGTTGTCTCCGCATCAGGCTGAAAATGGACAAGCAGGGTGGGATGCTGCCGTTTCCGAGGCCTCAGAGATTTATAAAAAGAGAATGGTACTTAGAATTCAAAGTATTTTTATTTAATTTAATAGCCTCTGTATGAGAACAGGGTTTTTAACAGCAGTGTGACAATAATAGGCTGGTATTTTTATATTTTACTAGCTTCTCTCCACGACTTTCTCAAATCCGACTGGTAGTACCAGAGATTAGTGCGTTCAATCAAACAAACTCTTCTGCTTTATTATATTAGTACTTACTAGACGGTAAGGAATCCAAATAGAAAACAATAGAACTCAGAATAAAATTGTTTTCCTATTCATTTTTCAGTACAAATAAATCTGTAATCTATGAATGTTTTGCTAATTTGCAGCACATTTTGTTCTATGACAACTGCCACTCTCACGTGGCTACTGCTCTGAACATCATGAGCTATGGTGGCTCCAGGAATTGGAACATGGTGAAACTAGCCATCTACATGATACCTTACTCCAAATATGTCAGGTAACCTAATTTTTTTTAATGTTCATTATGTATTAATTTGCTTTGTTAATTTATTAAACTAGAATCTTATTAACATTGTTAATTTGTTTTCCAGTTTCAGAGCATTTTTGAAGACTTGGGTACCATTCCTGATAATAGTAGCATTTATAGTTGGCTTGGCAGCAATGATATAAATGATGCTACAAATGCTATAATAATTCAGAATTATGGATAAGTAAAAAATCCATGTTTTCTAGTGTGGACTCATTAGTGAAAGACTATGTGGGGAAATGATGGTGCTGGTTGTTGGACGGTAGAAGTTAGGGGTAGCAGACTAATGCTGTGTGCAGGATTGAGTATGGTTCCACAATGTATAACCAGATTTACTAGTTATTATTTATAGGGTATGAGGTAATGAGGTATTTTGTGTAAGCTGTCTGTTATGGTACATTTACGATAATCATTATATTGCTGTTAATATTCTGATTTTATGCTAAATGTTGCAATGTCTAGTAGTACTATATTGATAATTTTATGTTACGAAGCTCCTGTGGTACATTAGTCAAGAGAAGTTAGTGTTTTATTTTATTTTTGCCGCATCTTTTAAGATATTGTATCTAAATTATTTTATTCTTTTTGTTTTGAACTAAATATTTTCCTGAAGGGTAGCAAGAGGAAATACTGCCTGCTTTTGAAATCAATGTTTGAAAGTATTATAATAAAATATTATTATTTAGATTTTAAAAATTTTATTTACATCTTTATACATATTATTACTTCTTATATATTTTTATACATACCATTATATATTTTTACAGATATAATTCGATTATTATTATTATAAGACCTTGTAAGGAATCCCTTTATTACCAAAAATGAAAATATACACTTTTCAGTAGAACACTATTAGTCTTATCAATACCTAATTTCAAGATAAAAAAAAAACATGTAGTTTAGAAGTTTCCTCTGCGGTGTCACACACATAACATTAGATAGTTTGTTGTCTTGGATGGTTGATCTTGGAACTACATATTATTTGACCAAACTGAACTAATAAACATAACAATTTCTTTAACATTCCAACACATATATTATTTGTGACATTTTCATGTCTGGTAAAAAAGAGGTTTCACATACTTTGTTGATCTCCTAACCTAATATAGTACCAAACTCTAATAGCATAAGCTGGAGTTATGGTGCCTCATAGGACCAGCTATGTCCAACTTAACATGTAAGCATGAGATAAAGATTTAAACCATCTTATCTTCTAGGTCTACTTGAACTTTTTGTATTCATCATTATTTTACACTGTTTATTGTGCTTTAGTTCGGATTACAAACTATACTTATTAACTTGACACAACACTCTTTTTGATTGCTGATTCTATACAAGACTATATACATTTTTAACTTTATGGTAGAAAATCCAATAGCAAAAATAAAAAAAAAGGCTAATGACCCTTTATAAATTATCATATCAATGAATGTTTACTGGATGTTGAATGTGTCAAATAATACAAACCTACATAGTATTAAATATATTTACTAGCATTTGATTATCTTGTTTTCTGTTTCCTCACCATCACAATATTTTATATTAGTAAAATGTGCTAAAATAATAAAAAGTTTACTTCACTTAACTACATGTCATTGTCTCTATTCGACAAGTTTCTTATTAGATTCAATTTTTTTTTTACAACAAACAATATTAGTAATCCTGAAAATAAAAGACCTTACAAATTGTTAGATTCATTGCTGTTGATTTCTGTATTGATTACGAAAATAACATCAACATTCCTTCAGAACACTCCGTTCTACAGAGAAGTCATAATCAAAACTGCTCACATTGACTTTGTTGGTGAGGAACGCAAGAAGATCTGCCAATTCCGTAGCGAACGCATCTTTGTTTGAAGCCATCTGTAGAGTTTTTGACATGGCGAATGGGACTCCTTGTAAGTAGTGGAATGTGGGATCTATTCGCGCAACTCTTGGCGTTGGCGCGGGCGGCGCTGGTCTCTGCGCGTAGGGGGCAGGGATACCACCACCACCACTCACGTTTGGGTAGAGGCTGTTCCTGGGTGAGCTAGGATCCACCACAACGAAACCATCGTCTGCCCGCGCTCCAGGAATCGGAGGAAACTCGCCCTCCACTTCTACCTCCACTGGCGAAGATCGCCTTTTACCAAATATTGATGAAAACATTTTTAAAGAACTAGCGCTGCGTCATAGACAGGTAAACTTGAAGATTTTTGTGTTTATTTGTGAGTAATAGTGAGTCAATCGGTGTCACCCAACCCAACTTTTGCAAGTTTTTGACAATCTAATGTCATTGAGTTGACAGACAACGACTGACTTGACGACTGACATTCTCGTTAAGCAAACAGTACGCCCAGTAGATTTTCCACCGTAGACAGATTAAACTATAGACTGCTGCATATCTTCTTTTTCATTCGCACAAGAAAAAGAGAAATATATTAACGTCACTAGCAAAGAAAAGAGACAGAGTAAGAATATTTTGTCCCTTACTGCGTGTCGGCTAAGCACATCAATGTGCACAACAAGTTTGACGTTTATGAATGAACTAATAAAAATTATGAATGAAATAATAAAAACTACAATGCGATTAAACGGAAAATAAGATCTTTTTCGTGCATAATTCAATAATAGTACACTTGCGCAACTGTGAAAATGGTAAGGTGTAGTGTATTAAGCTGTAAAAATGATAGTATGATGAAGATTGTCGGAATTTGTTGTCCCTTTCGGTGACACGGATACCATGAGTCTATAGATTACTCTGTCTACGTTTTCCACTGTTACCGCTGATTTACATTGATCTAGGATATTTTAATCCAAAGACACTGCTTTTTACTTACGTAACATAATATTTTGGCTATGTTTGGAATTTTTGATTGTTTTTCTAGATTTGGGGGGCCCCAAGGCCCCCGTGAAAAGGTGACACAGACAGAGTTACTTTCGAATTTATACTTTTAGTCAAGATACTGAAGGCTCCATGACAAAGAAGAAAGGAAGAAAAATCGATACAAATAATAAAATTGTAAGTTATAATGTCCATTTGTTTGGATGTATATTCCGGATTGATGCAAAAACCGCTGAACGGATTTGGATGAAAGGCACACATACAGTGGATAAAATGTTCATTACCCTGGAGGTCTACTCCGAAGTGGTTGATTGTCGTGTCGGCCGAATGTTCGGTCATTTTCTGATTCGAATATTGTTGTCCTACTACGAATTAAAAAAAAAAGGTAAAAAAGGGTAAGGGTTCTAAAAAGGTTCGGATTGGCACAGTTTGGTCGGGACCAATAGTCAATATAGGAAATGAAAGGTAGTAGAAAATGACCGAACATTCGGCCGATACGGTGGTTAACCGCTTCGGAGTAGACCCCCTGGATTAACAAATAGGGTAGGTACTGTTCATCCCAATATTACGTTCTCATGGGATATTTTTCTATATCCACGTGGGCGAAGCCGCGGGTAAAAGCTAGTACGGAATAAATTTTGAACGTGAAAAAAACAACAGTCAACAAAAATCATCTACTGAGGATTTTTTGGATTCAATTTAGTTGATTTTTGGATAATTCAGTAGAATGGGGTTAAAAACCGGACTTTAGACCTGCGTTCCGAGTTGGGAAATAAACTATTTGAGCGTGCTTAAACCCGCACCGAATTAGCGTGAGCGCGATAACGATTTCCCGTGAATCGTCATAGATGACGTCATGACATGCGCCATCTTGCGATAATGCCGACCATGCCTTATAAATAATAATATCACCGTGAGCGCTGTAAAATTACAGCGTGTGTGTGTGTGGATGTGTCAGTGTGTGTTTTGTTTTGAGTTGCATCTTACCTTTAGATTAAAATATCGTGGCATTTTCGAATTTGTGCTTCTAGCTGACAGTCGCCATCTAACCAAAGAAGAAGAAATGTGGTGTTTATACAAAAAAATACTGTAATAATATCGTTTTGACATTGAGTAAGCACTGTAAGCGCGTTCACGAACGTTCCGAATTGTTGACAGCTCTCAGCCAGCTTTCAGTATACTATAGTGTACTCTGTGCAGCCAGCTGTCCTGTCATAATCGTATTCACTAAATCGGAACGCATGTGAGATGATGTGACCAGTGACTGTGGTTTGCGAGTGCTGTGAGATATTATAGCTAATTCGGAATGCGGCCTCTGATAGAACGGTTCTACTACCACGAATTAGGATGGAAGCAAAATGTTTTCATCACGAAGCGTTGTTCTGATTGGTGGTATAATATCAAGTTTTCCACTAAGAATCTTCTTAGCCAATAAAAAACTAGAAAAATAATTGCGTATAAGTGACATAAAGAAAATGCGAATGAACTGATCATTCGACGTATGTATTACGTCAAAATCTGGTCAAAACATAGATTTTTGGCTTGTTTTGAAGCGATATTATGTGAACTTTAATACTTTGAGATGAATTTGTCATTAAAATGTTGTTATTTGTGTCCATTGTGACGTTAAAAGGAAACAAATTAGTATGTAAAACTGTAAGATTGTGAGTTAGAAGGACATTTATAAGATCGAGTGTTTGGATTGGAACCCCAGCTGGTGTAAGCAAGGTACCAATAGTTGATGTAGTGTGCTTGTTTCATGTTTATAGGAACCGTATTAAGTTATTTCAATACCTTGGAGGTAATTTTTTCCGAATATGATGTAGTGTTTGTTATTGAAAGCATCACCTTGTTGTTATTGTATGTTCCACATCGCACAACAGAATTATGTCTTATACTTACTCATGTAAATTGTAATTAAAATACAATATTAGAGAGATAACAAGATATACGAGTTGTTGTCACTGTGCTTGTTTTGCTTTCAAACTAGAATTTGATAGTAATACTAATAGATGACTATGTTCCATTAAATCAATTATACGGGGTTGGACAGGTACCTTGTATTCATTAATACTTTTAATTATATTTACTTTGAGTATATCTTCACAAAAAAGGCTGTTGTTTTTTCTGTAGATATTGTACAGAAAATATTTTGTTTTTGGTGCCAAATTGTTATGTCTAAATGGTATTATTCTTGGATAAACATTTTTTGTAAAGTTAGTAAAATATTTTTTAAGTTAGACCTAATTAAAATAATGCTTCATAATAGATTTTTAATAAACCGCTTCAACATTTTTAAATCTGCCTTCTACTTCTTCCTTCTCCTAGACAGGGTACCCCATTTATCTGGGATCTGTGCTAAAAGTTTAGCTCCGATATGTAAAATTTATGTACAGACGCCAGCAGGTCAACCTACCCGAAACTGTCAGATTTTCCTAATCAACCTTGAACCTTATGCTTTAGCAATAAAGTCGAAAATCTATTAAAGAAATTTGACAGATTGTAGTAGCTTGATGTGCTGGCGTCTGTACTTAACAAATCAATAATACTTGCACCATCTTATCTCTTCACTGGTAGAGAATTCCTAAGGCACTAAGTCCGCCGTTATACCTTATTTCTGTGTGAGAATTTTAAATACATAAATAAATACTTATCCCAAATATAATATTATGGATTATAATTGAATAGTCTGACACCATTATTATAGTTGATAGATTCTATACACTTGTTAACTAATTAGTTTTCGTTGCAGGAAACTGAAGAAATGGCTGATGAACCCGGCCGCTCATCAAACAACTCAGGTATGTGCTGCAGTTTTATATTTAAGTTATTTGTACTCTATATGTTCTATGTTCTATGTTAGGGGATTTGGTTTCCGCACTTAGTCCTACAGTGGACCATTGTGCGTGGGCCATGGCGGCCGTCGGTGGTTATTCCAACCAGCCCACCTCCCTCCAGAAGCTAATCAAATCTCCTGGTCTGTTCAGAACATCTGTGTACGATCTGGGTGTCCCGAGGGTTTCTGACCTTATCTGGGTGACGCCTGTGCACTCAAAGAGCACATGCGCAATGGTTTCATCAGCCTCCATGCAAGCCCTGCACAGGGGACTGTCTGTTATGCCTAATGTGTAAAAATGTTTATTTAGTGAGCAGTGTCCCGTGATGGTCCCCGTCACCAGGCGCAGGCCTTTCCTGTCCAGTCGTAGTAAGCGCCTGGTTAGCCTGCCATCCAATAACGGCATGGCTTCTTTGGACTGCCTGCACCCTGGTGACGACGTCCACCAGCTTTCTGCTTGTGTGTGGGTGTGCTCCTGTAGCCACCTGCGTAGTTGGTTGAAAGGTATGGGCACGATAGGTTCCGGTCCACAGACTGACATACTGGAAGCCCTTCTGGCCAGCTCATCAGCTGCGTCGTTGCCTAGCGACCCACTGTGTCCTTTTATCCATTGTAGTGTCACTGTATTGCGGTTCGATACAGTTACCCGCTCGAGCGCATTGTGACATTCTAGTATTAGGTTCGATGTAATACATTTTTTGTCTAAGGATTGGAGAACTGAGGCGCTATCGGAGAGTATGCGGACATGGGTGTCCGTGACTCTCCTGGCCGCTATGGCGTAAGCCGCTTGCATTATGCCCACACACTCTGCTTGGTAGACCGTGTTGAGCATTCCCAGCGGTTTGGATATTTTTATGTTGAGGTCGTGTGAGAAGACTCCGACTCCAGTTCCGCAGTCGGTCTTTGAGCCATCGGTGTAAATTCTCAGTTCTTTCGGGCCTGAGTGGTCGCATCGCTCCTCTTCAAGCACTATGTTGTAATGCTTTTGAAAGCAGTATTGTTTCGGGGCTTTGTCGCATGGTGATGCCATCATTGGCTGCCGTTTGATCGCATCTTCTTTTAACCGTATGTGTTTGACCCTAGAGTCTTTGCTCAGGGTCCCTGATGTAGAGAGCCTGAAGGCCGCCAGGGTCGCCTCCTCTCTCACTATGAGGTGTAGAGGCGGCAGTCCAAGCATAGCCTGTAGGGCAGCAGTGGGTGTGGTTCTCATACAGCCAGTGATTGCCACACATGCGAACCGCTGCAGCTTTTCTAGGTCTTTTTGGGCTGTGCTCAGGTCTGTTCTGGGCCACCAGACTAGTGAGCCGTATGTAATGATTGGTCGGATGACTGTGGTGTATAGCCAGTGAGTGACCCTGGGGCTTATCCCCCAGTTCTTGCTAAGCATTCGCTTGCATTGCCACAGGGATATGCTGGCTTTCGTGGTAATATAGCTAGTGTGTTTTGCCCAGTTCAGCTGTTTATCCAAAAAGATGCCCAGGTATTTGGTTTCAGTTGATAGGCTTAGGGTTGTACCAAAGAAACGTGGTAGTTGTAGTGTCGCCAGTTTCCTCTTTTTTGTGAAGAGAACCAGTTCAGTTTTTGTGGGGTTCACTGATAGTTGGTGTTTACCACACCAGTTTTCCACTATTTTCAGGGCCTGGCGCATTAGATTGCACAGGGTGTTTTCGTGGGTGCCATTTATTATTATGGTTATGTCGTCGGCGTATCCTACAGTGTAGTAACCTTTGTCGTTGAGTTCTTTTATTAGACTGTCTACGACCAGGTTCCATAGAAGCGGCGACAGGACGCCCCCTTGCGGGCAGCCCTTCGCCACTATGGCCCTCGTGGTGTCGTTTACGGTCACTTGTACTGCCCTTCGTTTGAGCATGTTGGTGATCCAGCCGCTCAGAGACGGGTCTATATTGTGTCTGTCTAAGGCCGTACTGATGCTGTTGAAAGTGGTTTTGTCAAAGGCGCCCTCGATGTCTATGAAGGCTGCCAGTGCTGAGCATTTGTGATCCACTGCGCATTCAATTTTGGATACCACGTTGTGTAGCGCGGATTCTGTTGATTTGCCTGTGGAGTACGCATGCTGTTGTTTGTGGAGTGGCTTTGCCCGGAGAGGTCCATCGCGGATATGTCGATCACAAAGCCTCTCTAGGGTCTTTAGTAGGAAGGATGTGAGGCTTATGGGTCTGTACGCCTTGGGTTGAGTGTAGTCAGTCTTGCCCGGTTTTGGTATAAAGATGACTTTCACTTCGCGCCATGCAAGGGGTATGTATCTGAGTGCTATGCAGGCCCGATAGATTTCTACCAGGCATGGTGTGATATGATTAACACCCCATTGTAGTAGGGCTGGGAATATGCCATCTAGTCCTGCGGACTTATATGGCTGGAATGTGTTGATGGCCCACTTTATTCGGCCTTCTGTTACTAGATTGTGGGCATTGGACCAGTCTTGTTCCGTTGGGGTCCAATCTGTCATCTCCTCCCAGGTCCTGTCTTCTAGGAGTTTGCAGTCTGGGAAGTGAGTTTCCAGAAGGACCTTGCTGGTTTCATGGTCTGTTAGTGTGTATGAATTGTCGGGTTTCTTCAGCGCGTCAAGGGTTCGGTCCTGATCTGTTGATAGGATCTTCCTTACTCTTGCGGCTTCATTATTGGTTTCGATGGATTCACAGAATTTCCGCCACGCTGCCCTTCTGGCGGTTCTGATTTGCTTTTTGTATGTGTATTGGGTTTCTTTGTATAGCTCCCAGTCTTCCGGGAGCCTGGTGTTTTTTGCTCTGTTAAATTGCTTCCGTAGTGTGCTTCTGAGTTTACTAAGTTCGGCGTTCCACCAGGGATTTCTCTCACTGTTGGTACGGGGTGCCCTTAGTTTGCAGCATGCATGGTATGCCTCGGTTAGGTATTCTGACAGCTTTGTCACAGTGTATTCAAGTTGTGCAGGTTCTCTTATGGTTATTTGTGATAGGTGCCTAGCTAGTAGGGCGGCTAGGAGACGCTTGTACCCGGGCACATCGGTGCGCCGTGGATTTCGCCTCGGTATGGGTTTCCTTATATTTGTAGTTAGTGTGAAGCGGATTCTTCTATGGTCTGAGCAAGAAGGTTCGTCCGATACGTGCCAATTAGTTATAAAATTTGTCGCGTTTTCTGTAGCAAGCGTTAAGTCAATAATCGTTTGTCCTCGGACTGTGACCCAAGTGGGTTCCGAGCCTCGGTTAACGATGTTAAGGTTAGTGGAAAATAAATAGGTGGATAATACCTCTCCTCTGGAGTTCGATGCGTCGCTGCCCCAGAGCGGGTGATGGGCGTTCGAATCGGTGCAGATGATCAGGTCTAAATTGGTGCGCTCGCAGTGCTGTACCAGGTCGGCCATTTCTTTCGGCGGGCAGTCTGTGTCCTCGCCCGGCATGTATACCGAGGCCAGTACAACATCTGGGACTTCACCTTCGGTCTGGAGCCTGACAGCTGTCAGATCTCTGGAACAGAATTGAGTGAGTAGCGTGGTAGGGATATCTTTGGGTATATAGACACAGGTTCTGGGTTTGTCTGAGCTGTGCGTGTTGAGGATTAGCTTACCTCCGATGTTACTGAGGCCGCAGATTCTGTTGTTCCTGATCCACGGCTCTTGGATCAGTGCAAGTGTTCGGGGGTTAACCTCCAGGGCCCTGCGTAAGCTAGCCGTGGCAGTTTGGCTGTGCTGGAGATTAGTCTGGATGACGTTGAGTGCTGAAGATGGTGATGGGGGGGGGGGGTTAGTCGGTGGTGGATCCATCGGACAAAACCTCCGCCCTCTCTCTGTGCTGGCCTTCGTGTGGTTCACCCGGCGACGATGCAAGAAGTTGCTCGCTCCAGCCGGGAGATGCGGGTGATATGCTGGCTACGTCGTCAGCCATCGCCGCGCGGGCCATGACCTCCTCCAGTTCGGCAATGTCTGTGTCGTCTGTCTGGGTCATTGTCGGTGTCGTCGTCGTCGGGTCCGTCTTGCTGTCCAAGGGCTGGGTCGTGGGCCAGAAGCGCACGTATATCGAACCCAGTAGGTACGATATCCGTCGCTCCCGCCCCATGACCTTTTCCACTTCCTCCGGTGGCACACCTAGGGTCATGTAGGTCCCGTAGTTGTCACCACCGACGGTAGTTGCCCTGTGCAAAGACCATCTGGCAATGTCGTACCACGTGTTTTGGCGAATCAGGATGCTCTGGAGCCTCTGTATGCCACCTCTATAGCGAGGGACAAAGAGCGAGGCTCTGACACGGGTGGGCATGTCTGACTGCCGAAGTACTGTCAGTGTGAGATCAGTGTCTGGGAGCTTAAGGAGGGGTACATTCTTGGTCAACCAAGTCAGGGCGTAGTCGTCCTCACACCATATGTGTACAGTGCCCTCCGCTACCCGTGGGTATCCGCGGAAGGCAGGGAGTGGTGCTGTCGAGTCTGTGTTCATTAGTAATTCTTCGAGGCCTGCTTTAACCAGCTCGGCCTCGTCCTTCGTCAGGTCTCTGGAGGGGGGAGGGAAACAGATTGCTACGGCGAGCCGCGCAGGAATATCCTTCGTGGCCCGCGCGTAGGTCCTCGGTTCCCCTTGGGCAGAGTGGACCCTTGCGCGTTTGGTGTCCCCCTGGAGCGTGCTCGGTGAAGCCGAGTCTTCGGGGCGCTCCCTCTTAGCCGGCCCTGTACCACTCGGTCCAGGCTGCGGCATGGAGGTGCCCGTCGGGGTGTTGGCGCCTGGGCGCAAGTTTCCACCTCGCCTCCCTCTGCGGTGTCTAGGTCGGGGTTTGTCTTGGGGTATACCCCCGTCAGTGTTAGTGTGGTGGGGTCGGCTGGCGCCCCCGGCAGACTCTGTCGTGTGCAGGGGTTTTTCGCGCTGGGTTTCCCCTTCGCGGTCTTGCCCCTGCACGCACGGTTCCGCGTCCGGCCCCTTTTCGCGCCTGGTTTCCCCGTCGCGGATTCGGGGCTGGTCGCGTACTATCTCTTCGGCGTCCGATCGCGCATCGCGCTGGCTAGTGCCTTCGCGGGTGCTGCGCTTTCGGTCGCCTACTTTCCTCCCCCGGCTTGTGATTTTTCCGCGCTCTTTCAGCAGGCGTACTTTATCGACCGGGAGAGTGGTAGGGTCGCCAGGTTCGTCAACCTTCCCCGTCACTTTCTGTCTGTGTCCGTCTAAGTCTGGGTTGGTGATGCTGTTCCGCACGATGCTCTGTTGCCAGAGGCATGACGTGGGAGGCATGCACGTCGTGGAGGGTATTGGCGCGTGAGTCGCAGCCATGGTAATGGTTTTTGGCGCGTTGGTCGCAGCCGGGGCTATATTAGTGGGCGCGTGTGTCGCTGCCTGGTTAATGGGCGCTATGTCAGCAGCCGGCCGTGCTGAAGAGCACGGCAAAGTTATGCAGTCGGGTGCCCCCCCCAGAATACGATGGGGGCTGACCGCCGTAGCGGTGTGGGATTCCCCGGCTTGGCCGGGACCCACCTGGGTAGGTACTCTTTCCTGCTGCATTTTTCATTGACGAGGGGGTGGGCTTTTTTTGGAATCGAGGTTACCCGTCCTCTGGACCAACGGGATATGGGGATAGGAGGGAGGGTGTTTGGTGGTAGGGTATGGGTTATTGTGGGGTCACCCTAGGTCTGGGATTTGGCCTAGGGATTTCGTGGATAGACGGGATGTTATGGATAGGGAAGGGTTTGGGGTGATCAGGGTTATGAGGTACATGGGATAAGGTATGTGGGTTACCCTAAACCTGGGACTTGGTGTTCGGGCACTTCTCTTGTCCGGGATCTCTTTCGAGATGCTCCGGGTGCGACATCGACTGTTTACAGTCGGTCCCGCAGCCGGAGTTGGGCTATCCGCAACCTGCCCACCCGCTCGGTTGCAGGAGAAGAAGTGCCCGGCAGTCTGGGTCGCACCACCACGGATGTACGTATACATTCGCGTTGGCTCGGTCCAGCTAGCCCCGAGCTGCCGATTTGTACTCTATTCAGATTGATAGTTTGCTTCTAAAGCTTTTTCTCCTTTTTTTAGATTTGTTTCTATGTTCAATCAAATCAATTTAAATTAGCCTGAGGATCTGCAGTTTTTGAATGTCAAAATGACATAAGACAATACTCCAAATCCCCCAAAACACCCACCCTTCACTACTTCCTAGTTCCTAAGCTGGGAAGAAATAGTGTGCAACAAATTCCCCAGCATTTTTATTTCTAGGCTTCAGGACTTTAACCTTTTGCCTGTTTCGTGATCATATAATAATTTGTAAGTTTTAACTAATGTGTTTGCTTCACGGACAATGGTTTTTTTTACAACATTAGCACAATTGCGTATTCATACATAGATTTGCGCTCAATCATAATAATAATAAAATATGTAAGTGACAACAACACATAGGTACCAGTTCACCTTACCTTGACTACCTCAACATTAGTCTAGGTGGCTAGGTGGACTAGACATACTTTATACATATTCATTTTATTGTATGTTAAGATGAGTCCCTGGATAAGACACACCTTTTGTAGTGACTTTCTTTTTTGTATACTTGATCGCGACAATAGGTCGTGGTGGAGCAAAATGCGGCGCATACGCGGCGATGTTGCGTGGAGAGCGGTATCAACAGTACTGTTGAGTTTAAATACATTATGTATTTATACATTATGTGCTGCTTTCATAGACAGTACTAAATAAAAATGTTTTATATAAAAACGAGATATTTTGTCATGTAGTAAATAAAATGCTCGACTTACTATTTTATCAAACAATAACTAACTTAAACTGTTTAACCGAATTTTATTAAGTTACTATTTTTTATTTAAATAAAGTCAAAGTCAAATCATTTATTTCAAATAGGCACATTAAAGGCACTTTTGAACGTCAAAAAAAAAAACTAAATAGAAATGATTCTAGTCGCATTATAATTCACAGAGCTGCTTTATTTGGGTAAGAATAATAATATCTCATCTGAAACGGGTTGATACATCATTCAAATGTATTTGTTTTATCGTACAATGCCACTTCCCTGTGTTTTAGCTGAAAACAAAAGGCGCAACAAAGGCCCTAGCAACATGTCTCCCTGTCTATTAAGCTATATAGTATCGTATTTATATCTCTAATCTAGATTATTGTTAACAACATCGCATCGTCGGCTCCTCAATTCGTATTTCCCGCGCGAAAGCACACGTTTCCAAGAACGCTGGCATGGTGCATCTTCTACAAAGAAAAATCTGTAGGGGTCTGTCATTCGGCCGCCTCAGCCAATCACAGCGCGGGAGAAAGTGGGTGGTGGAGGGGAACTATAGGGTGTGCCGGACTCCACAGATATAATGCCATGGTGTGAGTAATAATTTGATAAATCTCAGTCGTTGGTAGGGTCCGCCTTTTGGTCTCTAAGTCTCTATCATTAACATCTTCTTAACACAAAAGCTAGTAATATAATAAGTTAATATTATAGATATTGCCGAGTTTTTTGGCCCGTATTTTAATTGCTATGGTGGCTTTACGCCATAGTAACGTCCTCGTAATTCTTGATACCCAAATGGAAGATTTAAGCCCCTTTTATCGCAAAATCAAAGCATTTTCCGGGCACATTTCCTCGGCGGAAAATTTCCACGCTGCGTTGTGCAACCGGAGTCGGGGGCTCGTCACGCACACCCATCTGTCGCGGCTCGCTCGATGCCGCCAAGGCCACGGGCGCCCTATCGATTTTATATAAATAGAAGCAGCCCCTCGCAACCCCCGCCCCGTATGCGCTCGCTTACCCGCCCGGGAACCGGGAGCCGCAGGTTCGATGCCCGTCCTTGCGTTCTACGTGTCTTGTTTCCTTGTTTTATTTGCCTTTGAGGGTAGTTCAAAAATATATTATTATTATTTTGTGATTTCTGTATTTTATATGATAATTAGCATCTTTATTGATTCCATCGTCCAACAGACGCTTGTTGTTTTTATATTTACAAAAATCTTTGTTATTTTTCGTAATTTACTGATACTCAGTCACGATAGTAAGGCGTGCGCTCTTCTTCAAGACTTCTTTATATATGTTCTGGTATGAACTAACTATCTTTTTCATAATTTTATAAACACAATACAATCTTTATCCATCCGGCACATGAAGCTATGTCGCTCGTTCAAATTCTTGGAAAAGTGAATCATTACCTATTGTATAGAGAGTATTGGATAGGTTGGTTGCTAGGAAACGCTTCCAAAGCCTTCTATACGAGCAAGTCGCTTGTAATATTGAAACATCACCCCTGCTGGTGTAATGTGGATCGGTAGAAAAGAAGATAATGTTTGATAGGTACATGATTAGGCCACCGCCTTTCGAGGCGTGGGTATAAGATGACTTAGAGATTCGGTCAAGAAGACGGGCAGCAGCGTATTCCTGTGTGGCCATAATAGCAAACCTCAAATCATTTATTTTAATTAAGGAGTTTTTTGAGTTTAAGGAGCCCCAAACAAGACTAAATAAAAATGTTTGAGTAAGACTGATGAAAAAATGTCCGCGCCCCTTCATTAGACCTCCGTGAAATCGATCCACCGCTGCACCGTGGCATCTGCCTAGCCTTTTTCCGAATACTTAGGCATCTGCGACCTATGATATTTTTTTTACTACATGGCGACTTCATCTTATCCTATTAAATAAAGTGGTGAGAGGTGTTAGCCACGTAAAATGACGATATCATTATAAATACATAATTATGATTTTAAAAGAGGGACGTCAGCACCACTCCCACGCAATTTCTATTGAAATATATAAATCCATTTATCTGTAAAAATGCCAATACCCACTGTTACTGGCGTGTTATCAACAATATACTTAAGGTAATAAATTGTGCACAAATAATTGAATTCCACAATGTGTATTGACTAAGGTGGTAATTTAAAATTTTATGAAATCATCATGGACCGTGTCGGGCACAGAAAAATAGTAAGAGTGAGGAAGCTTTTAAACTTATCTATTCCTAAATATATCTAACGCTATTAGGGTCATCATCATCATCAGCCTATAGCAGTCCACTGCTGGACATAGGCCTCTCCTATTGCACGCCATTCAACTCGATTTTCGGCAACTCTCATCCAGCTGCTACCAGTCATCCTGCGAAGATCGTCACTCCACCTAGCCCGAGGGCGTCCCACCTTACGTTAACCGATTCGCGGTCTCCACTCTAGAACACGTCTACCAGACGTGTTCTAGATCTGTTCTACGACTAATATGGCCGGCGCATATAGGGCTATTAGAGTATTTTTCCTAAAATGTATGGATTTTCAAATAAATATAATTTCTGTTCTTACTTATTAATAATTATTAGATAATAAATAGAACTTATAGTTTAATATTCGTTTGCAGTATACTAGCATTTTGTGTCATTAGGAATGCCCCTTTTAAGGTTACCTATTCGATAACGCCCATTTCGTTTGGATCATTCCTCAGTGGGTATCTTGTTAGCGTAGATTTGAATTTAATGTCAAATTCAATGCATACTTTCTTACCTGGTAAAAAACCCAGAATGCTAATAAACCATATGAACAAGCCATAAAGCCATTGTGACAGAATGGAGTGGGCGTCGCCTGATGGCGTCCTATGTCGTTTCCATTTGACCTTAGATCCGACATATTCTATTATTTGGGTTGCCGGGGTCAGATGACACATAATGTCAGCTCGTAACTCTCCACTGTTGGAAATGTGCTTCCCCTGAACGATTCACATGGAAATGGCACTAATCATGGTTTTGTGCTAGTTGTTGTTATAATCACCTAGACAGACAGGAAGACTGCCTTTCCAAGCACCTGCACCGCCCGCCGCCTGAAACTAAAAACATGAAATCTATAGAATTTACAATCCTTTTGTTCAAGGGGATTCCCAATCGGCAAAAATTACTAAACTTCCACACAAACTTTCGTTCCTTAATTAACCCCCTTAGGGGATGAATTGTTACAAATCGTTCCTTAGTGCTCACCTTCGTTATTTCAGGAACACTTGTGCAACATTTCAAGCCTCTTAAAGCCCCAATTTCTAACCTTTCCTTCTTTCCTTTCTAACCTAACCCAACGTTCTAGGCTGTGCGGTTGTTAGTGAATAAATGAATTTTAGTACGTAGGTACATAGATTAGTATCTTATCGAAAATGTATAAATAATAATAATCTTTACTAAATATGGTCAATGTTATTCAACCGATACGTTATCCGAGGTCCGTGTTAGGACTTAGTCATCGAAGTTTTGAGAAAATCCATTTATTGAACTTAAAATTCCACGTAACTTATTCGTTTATTTCGAAAGCTTCTGTATAAAATCCATACTATTACAATTTTTTTTTTTTTTTTTTGCTAGCCTATGCTGTCCCACTGCTGGGCAAAGGCCTTCCCCAAATCCTTCCAGGAACTCTTTTCCCGCGCCACTATTACTAATACCATAATAATATTATAAATGCGAAACTGTGTCTGTCTGTCTGTTACCTCTTCACGCTTAAACCGCTGAACCGATTTAGATGTTTGGTATAGAGATAGTTTGAGTCCCGGGAAAAGACATAGGATAGTTTTTATCCCGATATTCCCACGGGATCGACACTTATGCGGGTGAAACCGCGGGGCGGTGCTAGTATATTATAAGTAAAGGTAAGATTAGTCTTGGACTTAAACAGTCGCTAATTACAGTATCTTCATCGAAGTTGAAATTCGAGTGCAGAAAATAGCTCTGCTCCTTCCATCTTTATTTAGGATAGAATTTGGCGATTTTTGGCAACTCATATTGAGGTCGTGGGTGGCGCGGAGGCGGCAAAAGCGCTAAGGTTGACATTGCATGCCCTTCATAAGAACAAATAAAACAATTATTATTATTATAATTATGTTTTGTTTAGACCTCCCCTTTCAAAGCTAAGCGTTTCGTGAAGGGTGCACCGTTGTTTGCGCGCGAAGACGCTAAAAGCGCGAATCCGAGGTGGTCGGCCTTCCCTCGCGCCGCGCTGCGCTTAGTGATGGATCGAGACAATATTCTTATTTTCGACGAGTCTCGGAACATGGAGAATGTAAAATTGAAATAGTTTGAAAATAGTAGTTAATTATGATGAGCAGGAGGCAATAAATGTAACTGTCATTACCAAGTAACGACCAAAAACGTATTACCGTCTGTTGCAAAGAAATCGTGATTGTTTTTTTATTTAATTATTACCTTTCCCATATTTTTTTTTTAATTTGATTAAAGTGGAGTAAGTATTTGTAAATCATAAAGTTTGTTTTTTAACAGAAATGCTATTTTAACATCAATACCATACGAAATTCAAGAGAATTTCTCGAGAATGTTCTCGCTCAGGACTACTCAGGAGGATTTACTAAGAATTTAAATTGTGGACGTGGAGTAGATTATTTTGACATCAACTTCGTGAACGTTCAGGAGCACTCAGATCTTACAATAGAGACATCAAATTTATGTATTCTCGTATTATTCAAAATTCTTGCTAGGACATTATTCTCGGGAATTTATATCACTAGCCGCGCTACACGGCTACTCCACCCACTACTTGGGCCTACCGCTGCTGGTGAGGACGAAGCACTTAGTTTTTGATCTTTTCCCTGAGAGTTTGAAACTGAACGTAAATGAGTCCTTGCTCGTAACCATTCTAACTTTGTAGGTATTGTTTACGTGATTTATTTTCTTAACACCAATGGCAAAAGTACCTAATCGTTTTATCACAATTAATTCAATCAATTTAGCATATCACCGATCACTGCTGACCCCGCCTTTCCGTATTTTGAAGAACGTTTGTATTCTAGTTTCAGTCTCAATATGTCAATAAAACCCCAAAATATCACAAATTTTTGTAATTTTTTTGACATTGCTGTCGCTGATATGAGATTGCGACTAGATTTTTAACGTTTTTAATTACGGGAGTTGTCTTGCTGAGCATAAATCTCTAGGCAGCAGTGTAAATTAGAGATTTTTGCAAAAGAGCTCCTAGAGAAGTCCGGTACTCCACCATACCTATTACCGGCGCCAAACAGCGTTGCTGGGTTACGGTTTGAACGCTATAGGTTCAGGTGAAGTTACAGGCGCATTTCAGTGGTGGCCCAGTGGCAACGGGGTCGACTTACGAGTAGTAGGTCGTGGGTTCGAATCCACGCTTTATGTAAATAATTTCATCACCACTGCTATCAAAACGGTGAAGGAAAACATCGTAAGAAAACTAACTAAAATGTCCTAGATATGAAGACGTGTGACATCTGCCAACCCGCACTGGGACCGCGTGGATGACTATAGCCCACTCCCTCTCGAAGAGAGCAGGCCTATGTCCCAGCAGTGGGAACATTATAGGCTGATTATGAGATGCTGTCTTTAGTATTCTGGAATCCTTATCAGTTCTAAAACGTTTTGAACTAAGGAGCATTACTTGCAGCATATAGTTGCATTCATTTGAAAGCAGTATGTAGGTTACTTGACCGCATTACTTGGCACAGGGCCAGAATATGTCAATATTGGACTAGCATTTACATACAATGTAGAATTTAACAGTATAATGACTTTAGTAGGTTATACTTACCTACTGAAGTCATTATACTGTTACATTGTAACGTATATAATGTATATTATATATAATAAATAATGATACACATATTTCTTGGAAACGTAACATAAAGACGTAGGTAGACGTACGAGACTAAGTGGGTCTTTAGTGTTGAGTTGTTTTTCATAAATAAATAATACAATACCTCTTGTCTATTTTTGTTTAAAATTATCCAATTATATTCAAGCTATGATAAAAAAACTTGGTACGAAAAAAAAAACAGTGGCACTCTGGTAGTGCCGGTGCCGACAGAAGTGAAAACAAAACACAAACAGAATACTTTGCCATCACTGACTGACATATCGGATATACATTAAAACCGAGTACATCCCGAGAACAGCCGAACACATCCGAAGCGGGTATTATTTTAATCGTCTTTTAGACAAAACACGCGCGGTGTCGCTTACAGTAACAGTGGCGCGAGTTCAATGGTTTTTTCCCCATCTCAAAAAATGCCCAACGTGCCTAAAGAACACAAAAACACACGCATACACACCCCCACACACACACGCACACGTGTTTTCACTTCAAAAAACACTAGTCGTAATAGCATTCTGAAGGTGTTAGTGGACAAATTGGACCCGCGGATAATGAATCACTTCATGCAGGAGTTGGTTATGCAGGAGTGATTCATTACATCCGGTAAAATGTGAATGTATGTAAATATTGTTTTTCTGTGAGATTAGCACCTTTTATAAAACACACTAACATAGCTTTTACGTTTTTTGTACCTTACTTACGGATCATTGTTGTCTTGACCAATAAATTAATTTAATTTTTACTTCTACTAAACGCAATCAAGGGACATAATCGCATGATCTCATTAACTTATAGGTTTATCAGCATGATTGGCTCCCTTCCAATCCAACACATCATCAAAAATCCCGATAGATATCGTCTGCGCGTACGTCGATCATAGGTACATCAATCACGTATTGTCAAACCCTCAGATATTAACGTTATCACCACGTAAGCTGCTTACGTCACTAAATCGTTGACTTATCAACGATGAACTGGTTATTTGTGTGGCTGATTGTGGAGTGGACAACAAAGTATTGTTATTACATCAACTACTTCTGCTGAATGACTGCTGCAATAAAAGTGCAATGCGCGACAGAAGAGATATTGTTTATTTGTGTATGATCCTAATTTATTTGGGGTAGGCGCTGCCTGCATGTCTTCTTCTTCCATATACATCCTTTGTTAGCCGTCATTACTACCACCATTTTGTTTAAATTTTTACTCTAAAACCCCTACATATCGATCTAAGAAAATATTTATTTTAAATAAATCAAAGTTTTCATTAGGAATAACGTTTACTCTACAGGATTATTATTTTGCAAAACACCAAAACCTCAAAAATGAGAATATTTAAAAATATATGTTTGTTATTAGTTAATAGAATAATGCTTTTTATAAATCCAATCCGATCACTGATGTGATGACAAAACAGTAATGGCAGGCATTGCGCAATGTTTTTGTTGTAAACTTATATTATCCTGAATTTCAATATAGATATCATCCTCTAATAATATTATCCTGTTTTATAAAATCAATTTAACATGGATCGATTTTGAACTGAATGTTAATTGAATGAATTGATTATTTTGTCACATCACTATTTAAATTACGCTAAAAAGTGGTAACACATAAGTCATAAGCTGTCATTTTACTACAGCTAATTAAAAGTCCGACTATAGTTATATTTATAATTAGACAAGACAAGGCTCTTGACTACTCTTGCCCTTGACTGACATTGACGTAAACCTTCGTAAGACGTTCAACTCGACATTCAAATCCCCGAATGGTTTACCTACTAACTTTTGTTTGTTTCGTATTAATTTGGCTAAGAAAAAAGAAAACAATTTAATTCTTGTTGTTTTGGTATTAAAAATACCATTCATGCAAAAAATGTTATCAATCATTACGATTACGTCACTGCACCTGTGCCTCCTAGTGCACTGTAGTGGAATATTTTTATATCAGTCGGAATATTTTAATGCACAAATCTATAATCAATCAACGAATCACGATACTTTTGGCTCGTGTAAACAGATTGTAATTATAATGCTTGCAGTTATAATCTACTTAAATCTTACGTTCAAAATCAAGTTGAATTCTCATCTCGGCGACGAACAAATGTCAAAATGTAGGGAAAATATAGGTATTTTTGAGAGATACTGAGATCAGACTGAATGTTCTTAAAATTACGAGAATTGCCCCACGATGTTTGTGTGTGTGTGCAGATGTGTAATGTGCATAGACGTAGCGTAGACGAAGCAAAAGGTGTAAGCAAGGATCGCAGCAGTTGTGGTTTGGAGTTTCTGCCTATCCCCATGGGAACAAGGCGTCACTTTATGAATGTAATAAAAAGTGTTGAGCAAAGATAGCAAACAAGGTCACTTTCCCTTTTAAAACTTAATCGTGTGGAATGTGGATCATAATTTTATCTTTATCCACTTTTAAGCCCTTAATCTCTAAAACCAAAATATAACAAAAAAGGTCACATCAAAGCTCTGAAGACGACGCGCGACGTGAATAAACTTTCGTAGGCCGCTACGAGTCGTAGCGCGTAGCCCGTAGCCAGCGCCTACGAACTGCCCACTGTGCCGTATATTATCAACATAATTAACGAAACACGATGACTAAAACCTGGTACCAACATAAATCTATGCCACTTTTAGTAAAATCAACATACATGACGCCTGTGTTGCCCGAAGGGTCAGGCAGAGGTGTTCACACATATTTCGGCATTTCTATTTTAATCTCATGTAATAGAGGGTGAAGGCTGAAAATCGATTAACTACCGTAAACTATAACTGACTGAATGGCTTTTTAATTTTTTTTTGTTTTGTTTTTACTCAGGGTTAGAATATAAGAAAATCATGTCGTAAGATTCTCGAGAGTTCCCTTTCGTTTCGAACTCGCTCAATTACCCATGTCGGAAAAATTCTGTAAATACCTATAATACGTTCAGACACTTATACTTTAGTCTGCAGACTAGTTACCGCCTTACTGTAAATGTAACTCACGTACTGGGGAATATGCCTACTGATGTCCGTAGTCCAAGTTCCAAGAATCGAGTGAAACATAAGATTTTTTACCGTGCTAGCTAATTAGACAGTTTTTAGGCGAAAGAACTTCAAAGTTCAACTCAAACATAGTAATTATGTCTGAAAAGGAGTATCCTAACTGTCTTTGATCGAATTACCAGAAAAGCAACCTGTGGCGCCATCTGTCGACAAAGTGAAGGTACTTGGATCTTGATAAAAGCTTCCTATTTTACAGTTACAAGTCTTTAGTAGTATAGTATAGTACGCAAAACCTTTTTCCAAATAGCTTTATTCAAAATATGCAACTCTCCCGGACATTAGTAACAAATTGTATTATAAGCCACAACCTCTAAACGTGCTACCTGCCTGTAGCTAGGGACCGGCCTACAACCAAGCCATCCCCTGAACTCAAAACAAATCTGTATCAGAAAAACAAATTATCATCCATCCCTTGTTGTGACTGCGGTTGTTTGGTTACCAAGGTCAAGGGCACATTTGGGCAGGGGGGAGGCGGGGCGCGGGGGCGGGATGGGCGTGGCTTGGAACAGAAATAGACACAGCAACGTTTGTCAACACACGCCTACGCAGCGTGGCTCCGGCCGGGGGGATTCCCGGGAGCGGAGTTCAGCGGGGGAAAAAGCCCCCCTCTTCTAGAAACTGGGGGCAAATTTTGCTAATACGTTCCTGGAAAGCGAAGTGTTTTAGTAGATGATGGATCGCTGCTATAACTCCGTGCCCCGGCGTAATGTGAGCTGTTATTTAAATGATATGACGTGTACGATGTCGTGCAGCAGGGATGATGTTTGTTTGGCTTTGAGAAAATTTGGGTTGGAAACGGTCAAGCTACCTCTTGTTCGTCTTTGCAGTAAATAAATCGAAGTTTGCCAGTGTCCCTAAAAGTTTTCATCTCCTTCATACATTTGCAGATGAACAAACAGGTTTCAATAATTTCAACTATTCCCGCCCTCGTGTGGTTTCTAGTAATATAGCAGCGCCCATATTTAATTAACGTAAGTACTTCAATGAGGCCGAAATACCGCCACAATAGAGAATTGTAGATCAATCACAAAGCTCCCTACTAATAATACATCATCTGTGAAAATTTCAACTGTCTAGCTATCACGGTTCATGAGATACAGCCTGGTAACAGACGGACAGTGGAGTCTTAGTAATAGGGTCCGAACGGGACCTTTGGGTAGGTACGGAACCCTAAAAACAGCATTAGACGCCTGACGAAATATTTTTTAATAGCCCCAGACTAGGAAAGTAGGTTCTTGGGCTTATACCTACTTAATAATAAAATGTTTAAATGTTATATCATCATTCTTTCGGAGTTATTTGACGTTATTTCCTCTTTCCTCCCTTCCTAAATGACTTCACGAAACTTTGTGACGCACATTAACTTTAATTGGCAGCAACTGATTCGTTTTAGCTATACCTATTCGAAAAGTTTATTACCGAAGTGCGTCTTTGATAACAACTACATAACATGACCGCCTTGGGGATAACTGTACATAATTTATTTTTGTTTCGTTGATCGAATTTAACCTAAAGTTCTGTTATGCTAGCAAGCTTTTGATTTTTGAGGTTTTGTTACACCAGTAGAATTATAAAGGGTGGCAGGGACGTCGACGGGCAGGTGGTTACCATGGATACAGTACATGATTCGGATTACCCCCGCGCTGAAATTTTACGAAAGTTATTAAAAAAAAAATTGCTGTTCCATACATTTTGACTGCGTAGGCAATGCACTTTTCTATTGCAACCGACAAAAAATTTCTACGCTAGGGGTTCTAGAATCATGTGCTGAATTCATGGTCAGGTTAGCCCCCCTGTACCATAACAAACTGTTGATTAGAATGAAGCGGGTTTAGCGGGTAACCAGTGTCTGTACCTACCACGGAATAGATAAATAAGGTTTATCTATTCCGTGGTACCTACTAACACGAGATGTTAAGTAAAAGTGTTACTAACCATAGAGTCTATCAGAAATAAACGTTTTATTATTATTTTAAAAATGTCTTTGTCATACCTCGGACCCCTTGGAAGGCGTACGAGGGCCCGAAGTCAACTGGAATGAGGCGCCAACAGACGATTCGCACTATATGCACTATGCAATTGCACCCAAGCACGAACCCCGGTTGGGGCAGGACTACTGCGGAATTTAAAAACAAAATACATATATTGGGCTATGGGTTTGGGTGGCTATAGTGGATTGGTTACTTAAACGATGGAAGGACTTCGGACTATTCACGGATAAAATGGCAGGGGGTCACTTGCACATGTATTTACTTGGATGCTTCTAGAACTAACAGACCCAACACAATGTTTTTCATCATAAGAAGCATAAGGATGCGTTTTGGTTACATAGGCACCACCCAGTCTGAGTCTAGATATAAACAATCCATAGTAAATTTTACAAGATCTATGTTCAAATACCGCACCAAGGCTATGGCAGGTCGTCTCTCAGCGAGATGGATCTGTAAACAAGTTTGTGTGATACCTATTAGTCCTCCATACTCTCTAGAAATTTGGCTGTTTCGAACAAACTGGTTGTTTAGAGTTTATTTTGATTTCAGCTCTTGTTGTATCGAATGGGTATTAGATGGAGTATTTCTGATTTATATGTGTCTCGTAAATTGTTCGGGAAACTGATCATGTTCTAATGTTGTCTTCACAAATAGATTCCTTCCAGTGGTTGTCTTTTCTATATGAAATTGCTTGTGATAGGACCGTTTATTGTACTACTGTTTAGTAAACTTTAATGTTAAGTGAACGTACTGTTGATATAAAATATGTACTCAAAGCCAAATCATTTACTTCAAGTAGCCCATTAAAAGGCACTTATGAATGTAAAAAATTAGGTACTTAGGTACTCTATCTAAAAGCCACAAGTCGACTTAAGAGTAAACTAGTCGCGAGCTCAAACTCATAGAAACTCCGTTCCGAACTGATAGGCGCGTAAAAAATCCGAAAAGTGCTTTGGAAAACCGAGTTTTATGAAAAAACCGCTGCATAAATCAATAATTTTTATTGAACTCTTCGATAACTAAGCTTTGTCGGTACGGACTTGGTTTTGAAGATTTTACAGTTCTTTTATTACTTATTTACACCCAAAGATACGTTAAAAATAGCAAGAAAAACTAATCTTTGTTGGCTCATAACTTTTTAATGGCTTTTTATTTTACTATTCTGTTTCCATACAGACATAATTAATAACAAGTCAAAAAGATATTATGTTTAACTTTGGAAGCACAATGTCAAACAGTGGAGTAATACTCTCCCGATATCGACTAGTGGTACCTTAACAATTGTGTTAATCATCAAGTTTTAGTCGCTTTCTCCAAAGCCATTTGATTGAAGCCTATCCAAAGTAGCTCCTCAAAACCAAATGGTTATGAGGAGCATGACTGCATGACGCATCCGGTCCAACACAGCTGCCCCAGGTCGCAAACTCGCAACCATGACTCTAACTACAAAATTAATTAACGCCCGCACCACAAAAACAAGAAATACATTTCAATTAGTAACGAGCTACAAATACAACCTGCGTAGGACGATCCACATAACATTTATAGACACTTTCAGAGCTATAACCGAACTTTAAAAATAAACAACAATAGCAAACTGGACTGTTTAATATTAACTGTATTCGGTAACAGTAATTAAATTATCGTAAAATGGCGTTGTGTTCGCAGCGGTACTGAAATAGCAAGTAAACAAAAAGTTCTGCGTGAACACGTAACTTGATTGGCAGCCCGATTGTTCCCAAAGGGGTACGAGCGTCTGCGGAGCTATAAATATATTCCGATTGATCTGTTTATTCCCAAAGTTGTTGTGTACCTGTGATTTATTTGTTGTCTTAGCTTACGAAATTATAAGTGAGAGAGTAGAAAGAGGTTAGAAGTCAAACTGCGAAGATAAATAGTAGAAAATCTTTCTGAGAGGAAGTTCAGTTATAGTATTCGTTTGCGAGCTGATGAAGGTATGATTGATTCAAGGTTTTCTGCTCAGCATCCTTTTATACTTGGATTTTCCAGTGTCATAATAAGAACAAAACTCATTCAACACTAAACTAAATATTCAAATTCAAACCATTTATTTCAATTAAACCATTTACAGGCACTTTTTAACCGACGAAAAAACGGAGGAGGTTCTCAAGTTAAAGCTAGTTGAAAGTTGAAGCTAGTTGCCCATTCCAAAACGGAGAACGGGCAAGAAACTACAATATCTATTCGATAGAATAGCCATTTTTAAGTGGTCTCATTCTTCTTAGCAGTGTCGATTGCAATCTAAATGGACTCTGCATAGAATATGGCTACTTGTTTGGCGCCATCGCCAGCAGCGTCCACCAGTTCCTGTAACGTGCAGCTGACAGGACACGATATTAAGTGTCCCATCATTTGTGGAACAGCACCATATTTACACTCCAAGGCGGAGTCTTCTATGAATCTCCACCTGAACAGGTTTTCCTTGCTTCGACCAACTTGGGTTCAGTTTCCTCAAATATTCATGTTTTTTTTGTAATCCTTGTGAAATACACATAGGTATTAGTCAGCCAACCACAATATCCCTGTTTATTTCCATTAGGTACATACCTAGTGCTCCACGTTACCACGTATTAAACTGTACCTACACTTTATAAAGGTCCCGCAACCCATACAAACGCGTACACAAGTTTGCACCAGTGATTCGTGCAGTAAGAATACTTAATAGGGTCTCCCGGCGGCGTTTCGACATAATATTTTCTTGCTCATTGGCGGAATTCCAGGGGGTGACACTTGGTATGTTGTCCACTGTGTAACTTGTGCTTTTACCCAGACCAGTTACTTGGGACTGGACAATTAGCAATTCATGACTACTTTTGTTACCTGTTAAAACAAATGTGTGCTAATGAATAAAATAAATAAATAAAATTACCAAATAAGTAAACACTTTTTTTTCCTAGTTCAAGGAGTCATGTGCTTAGAAGCACGTAGGCATTGTTTAAAAGATAATGTAGTTTATTTGGCTAAAACAGTGCTTTACATTTCCATAGGCCCTTCTATGTTCTATGTTATAGGTTTGGTTTCCGCACTTAGTCCTTCAAGTGGACCATTGTGTGTGGGCCATGGCGGCCGTCGGTGGTTATTCCCACCAGCCCACTTCCCTACAGAAGCTGATTAAGTCTCCAGCGGGGCTATTGCTTAACACAATATAATTCGGAATCGGTTTCATTTTGACGGTTCAACAACATTCATTGCGTTATTTACGTGTTGAGCCGACAATTTTTTCGAACTTATGAAGCAATGGATTAGGAATTAGCTTCAAAATGATTCAGATTCCGATTGATAGAGGGTGCAGGTCTGTAGAGAACATCTGTGTACGATCTGGGTGTCCCAAGGGTTACTGATCTAATCTGGGTGACTCCTGTGCACTCAAAGAGCACATGCGCAACGGTCTCATCAGCCTCCATGCAAGCCCTGCACAGGGGACTGTCCGTTATGCCTTTCCATTGGCCTTTTGTACACACACGTTTTTCTTGCTGTGAAAAACTACGGTTTATTCGCCGCCGGTTATTAGTATGGATAGACATTACTTAAGTTCTAGTGTACAAAAGTGGTCTAGACAAAACCTATGTGTGCTTCCAGGGATGGACTGCGGGGCTATCCTATCCCTTGACTTCCTAGCTATGCTATTCCTGAGGGCGACGGGGCCTCCGCTCAGGTCAAGCTTATGACAACAGTGGTGACTGCGGGGCTATCGACCACTGTGCCTTCTAAACTGCGAGTGATCGTTCCTCCATGGTGCATGGTTGACCGTTTATATAGGCGGTTTGACCGATCGATGTGTGTCTTCACCATCTCATGCTTGTATGTAGTTGTAACCTTCGTTGACGTCACGGACACTTCACACGTCGAATGTTAGATGTCGCTAGTAGTCTATAGGTACTGTTGCTGTTATCGTCTTAATCGAGAATTGATCTTGTTTGTGTTGCGAGTTGTAAAAAAAGTAATTAAAAAAAATTAAACCGACTTCAAAAAGAAATGAACTCAAAATTATGAAATAACTTTAATTTCGGAAGTCGGTAGCAAAAAACTAAAATACAGAACCCAAGACACCGACTTCCGAAATTAAAGTTATTTCATAATTTTGAGTTCATTTCTTTTTGAAGTCGGTTTAATTTTTTAAAATTACTTTTTATTTCGTAATTTTTAGTTTTAAGTAAAAACTAGAATATTTGTTTGTATTATGTAGGTAATAGTTTTGTTGTAAATATTGCCTTAGAATTTGACCAAGGTTTTGAGATGTTTTCTCTTTGACACTTCACCCGTAGCTCGTATCAATAAGCCAGGCCGTCACACAGCACACTTACACGTATTAATCCATATCTTGAAAATGACTGAATCGATTTTGATGAAACTTGCGCTCCCTAAGTTGAAGTAAATGTAAGCCAATAAAAAAGAAATGGTCACGATGATCCGATTAATAGTTGCGGAGATATGCGTGGACAAACATACATACATTCATACATACGTCTATAAAATTTTGTATATTTGTTTGAAAGCCCTAATAGATTGTCATATGTGAATATAATGCAATTCCAATAATATTACGGTAAAAAGGAAGCACTTCACTTATGAACTCCACACTAGGTCGACTATGCTAACTAATGTTATCACTCCTCTAAATAAGTTCGTTGACTTGTATTATCCTGTATTGCATTTTAAAGTGTAGTTTTTTCGTTGAATATTTTTTCATTCAATGCCAATTGATAGGAACCTGTATTTCGGTTAGCGTACCTAGTACCTACACGAGACTGGGCACATTTGCATTTTCCTCAAGACTGTCAAGTCTAATTGTGATGAAATTTATTGGATTCTATTTTTAGTCATTTAAAAGTGATAGTATACTTATATAATGGACTCGTTGAAATAAATTATTCGTCTTTGCATAAGCATAATCAGCCTATAATGTTCCCACTTCTGACACAGGCCTCCTCTCGGTGAAAAGGAGTGGGTCATAATCTACCACGCGGACCCAGTGCAGGTTGGTCATAGATAGATGTCATCGATTTTTTTAGTTCTAGATTCTAGAACTAAAAAAATGATGAAAGATGATGAAATGAAAAAATGATGAATGATGATGATGATGAATGATGAAAAAAAAATGATGTTCTAGAATCTAGAACATGCCGGTGATGAATGATGATGATGATGAAACCGCCTGTCTGGGTTCGAACCTACGACCTACAACACGTCGCTACCGTTACGACTGGGCCACCACTGTTCTGTTTTTCTCTGATTTGTCTTTGACATAATTATAATTTAAAAAAATACATACCTAAACTGGAAGAAGCCGTGACTTTATTACCCGTCTACGGCAAAGCAAAAAGGAGAGTTATGATTTTGACCGGTATGTATGTATGTTCATCTGTTCCCTCTTATCTTCTAAACTCCTTGTCGTAATTTGACAAATGAGGTATCGTTGGAGGTGTATTGATCGTCCGCTGGTTAGCTTTGTGGCGTCACATTAAATTGAATATGGCGTCCTCTAGCGAAAATAAAATCATGACCTAAAAAAAATGTTTTTTAATCATGCCGTGTTTGTGCCAAGGCTTAATTAGCACATTTGAAATAAGCCCCAAAACAATTACTAAAAAACTAAAACCCGAAGTAAGGGAAGGTATTTTCTTTTTTCATCCTTTTCAGTAAGTAGTCGGGTTTTAGTTTTTAAACTTAATTTTTTTAATAGTTTAGGCAGAAACTACAGAACGTCACCTGCTGCGATCCTTACATACTCCATAATACCAAAATATCAATTGTTGTACAGTCACGAGCATAAGTATGTATACCCTTGGCTTTATTCAAAGGCGATTTTCTCCTTTATTTTTGAATGAAATTTTATATTATTAGGAACATAGTATTTTCGAACTCATAGGTTTATGTAAATTGTCGTATTTCAACGTTGCATTCGTTATTTTGTGAAAAAATCGCAATTGAAAGTTGCCAAGTGTTGACATATTAGTGCTCGTGACTGTACCTGATAACTACCACTCCACACAACTTTGCCCAGTTTTGTTCTACCAAACAGATTTTCATCTTCGCAAAACGTGCTTCCTTAAGTAGAGCAGCTCTACATTAATTTTCGCAACCCCTAAGAGACAGGACTTAGCAAACGGATTTCGCAATGCGACGTTATCGGTGATCGGTTGGACGTCGCTGTCCATCCAGTTGATATAATCCCTTCGCCTGAACACCCCTGGGAGACGAGGGGCTGGGGGGGGGGGGGCACACTTAGTTACCGCCCGGTAGTTGATCAGGGAAGCTTCATCAATACCAAGCCAATTTATTCTGTGACTAAGTCATTAACTTTGGGATTGGAATAACCATGTCATTGATGCTTATCCTGAAGTTCCCGGGTAGCGTGGTGGACTGTCGCCCACTCTCTCTCACAGAGAGGAGGCCTGTGTCCCAGCAGTGGGAACATTTAGACTGATTATGACCATGATGATGACGTATTGCACCATGCTCTCCTGATCCATGATGGTAGTAGGCAAAGATCTATAATATGGTACCTAGTCATGAATTATGAAAGTTAGATTTTAGACGAGATTAGTCATCTGCCTAGCCTTTTCCCAGTTATGTTGGGGTTGGCTTCCAGTCTAACCGGATGCAGCTGAATACCAGTATTTTACATGAAGCGACTGCCTATCTGACCTCCACAACCCAGGAACTGGGTAAGACGATACCCCTGGGTAAGACTAGTTGTCAGACTTTGGGGCTTCTGACGACCCGTTACGACTGCCAAAGATCCACCAACGACAGCCGAGACCAACGGCTTAACGTGCTGCCCGGGGCACGGAGAGATCTTGATAAATTATGTAGAGGTCACCCATCCACGGACCAACCGCGGCAAGCGTAGTTTAACCTGACCGATCGACTGCTGACTGCTGACTGATTACGCCACAAGCCCCGACGAGACGAGATTAGTATAATTAGTATCTACTTAGAATGAAATAATTATATCAAGATAAATTTTTGTTCATTATTGTATGTTATTCGTTTCTTTGTAGAACAGGGGCATTCATCTCTTGCTGATAGACTTTACTCATAATCAGCCTATACCTACTGCCCACTGCTGGGACACATGCCTCCCCTCTGTGAGAGGGAGTGGGCCGTAATCCACCACGTGGGCCAAGTGCGGGTTGATAAGGCGTATACAGACATTGCGAGGCATGCGCAGCGCACGGCGCTCATCGCATGATTCCGCCTGTAGATGTCACATACTATCTTCGCATTTTTGGTTCTAGGACATGTCGGTTTCCTCAAGTTGTTTTCGTTCACCGTTTTGGGAGCAGTGGTGACGAAATCAAATGCGCAATGTAAAGTGCATGCGTGGGTTTGAACTCACGACCTACAACTCGTAAGTCGGTGATGATACCACTGGGCTCCCACTGCGCCCGCTCAGCAGTGATGATGGAACAAATACAGCTCTGTAGCCGTTAGAGTTCTCCTAATAGGAAAATTAAGCACACTTTGCTCATCCTGTCGGTGGAACCCATTTCCAACTTTCCACTTCAACATTAATTGTGGCGATTTGGCGGTAGTAAACAACATAAATAACATAGTGGTCCCGGAAGTGTGTCAGTGTTACGTTAGGGGTGGGGCACTCCAGCCGTGCGCCGCGCGGATGCGGCTGCAGGGGGGTGCAGCAGGGAGCACGAGGGCGCTGGGGTGAGGAGACGCAGGAACGCTGCAGCCATGTGTTTACATTAATTAAATGATGGATCACCAAGTTATAACTTAGCAACTTTCTCTAATAAAGTTTCTAATAAAAGTACAGTGTGTTGCAAGGCCTATTGCTCCTAAGTTACGCTAAACCTGAACAACACTGACAGTGTTTTATAACCAGTCAGCCGAGAAATTGAGAACCATCTATCTTCGTCACAAAAAACCATTATTCAACCTGAAAACAAATACCTTTCACGAACGCTCGCTAAAAGCTTTCTGAACTTTAATTACTTGGATGGATACAACAAAACCGCCAAGTGCTACCAAACGGCGATCTAGTCCGAACAACCTGCCATAACTACGTACAAAACCGCCAAGTGCTACCAAACGGCGATCTAGTCCGAACAACCTGCCATAACTACGTACAAAACCGCCAAGTGCTACCAAACGGCGATCTAGTCCGAACAACCTGCCATAACTACGTACAAAACCGCCAAGTGCTACCAAACGGCGATCTAGTCCGAACAACCTGCCATAACTACGTACAAAACCGCCAAGTGCTACCAAACGGCGATCTAGTCCGAACAACCTGCCATAACTACGTACAAAACGGGCACATTAAACTTGCTACTTGCGAAACTAGAGAAACAGCATTATAAGTTCCACAAATAGAAACGTTGCTAACATAACGTCTACTGTGACTACTGTACAGCACACCAGTTATTTATACTAAGTCGATAGCATAATATACTTTGCCCATACAAACTTGTTACGTATGCGCCTTTGCTCTAAAAATAGCAACAACCCTTACTTACATAATTATTATTGGTCGGAGGCTGTGCTTCCTGGGCACATCCCCACCCCGCGTGCCTCCCCACCCTGCGTGAGACCGACCTCCACCTCCAGTCGAAGTCGGCTGCTCGTGGCGAGCACACGTTCGTGGCCCGACGCTCCTCACCTCACCTGGAATGTATTACGAACATTTTTGCTTCATTATTAAATAATCCATGCATGACTTATCGGGCTCATATACCGGTAATATTTACTGATGATGCGATAATTTAAAAAAAATTAAGTGTCCAGCATTTTGCAGTGGCGCCCAATTACCACGAACTATGAAACTTTATCTCATGTAAATAATTTTTCGCTTTATTACTAAAAGTTAATTAAAATTGTGCTGATATCGGGAATTACCATGTAGGTAATAATTAATAGAAGTGAAATTAACGTGTTAAACAATAGGTAGTGTAGTTGAACATTTAAGTGTTTTTGAAGGACAACTATTAAAAATGTCGGACAATCCTACTGCTGTTGCTAAAGGTAAAGTTTTAAACGATAGTAGTAGTTTTAATGTTTTCCATTTTCACACGAGACAGCCTGATCGTAATGTGATAGCAATTACAACCAATGTTGATTACACGACTTATGGAGATAATCCCACTTGCTCTGGAACTAGAGGCTCTAAATGACAGAAACAGAAATGGACAGTTTTCTGGGCTGTGGAAATGAAGTGTATGTCTGTATGTATATTATGTTATTGGTCCAGTATCATTTACTGTAATCTAAAATGTTTAAGTGCTAAATATTGTCAAAGCTGTCTAGCATTGCAGATAATGCATGAATATTACATTTTGCTGGGTTCGCCCTTAGGGACTGTGTGGGTCAGCGACATTAATTGCTGACCTCTTTTTGAGGCATTTTAATATGTGAAGGGATGGTTACCCAATTAATACGGCTGGCCCTTTTTGGACCAGACACCATTATTAATAATGGGTGTAACCCCGTTTAAGATGGAGCTAAAAAATGTTCAACTCAACACGATCATTAGCCTCTACATTGTTTTGTTTTTCGTTGATGTCTTTCAGTTCGTCTCTTGGTTCACTTCGCGGGCTTGACCTAGAACTTGGGTTGACCACCGAAGGACGGGTCGCTTCATAGTTCAAAGCATCGGATATCGTTATTTACAATGGTATTGGTCAATAAAGTTGGTGTATTGACGCCTGTTTCATTGACGTGACTGTATTACTAAATTGAGGCGACGCCGGTTGATAAGTGTCCATTATATTCATTTCCATTCACTCGTGCTTGACAACCGCCTAAACATGTTTTATTTTAGGACTTATTTATTCTACACATATTGTGTGTGTCTTCAGAAACATACGGCGGTCCGTGAAACGAAAATTTTTAACTTTTTAACTTAAACATTCATGATAAGTTGTGTAAAGTTTACTTCTGTTTTCAACAAAAATGTGTTTTAATAAAACTTGAAACGTTTATAGTTACAAAATTACTTAGTTTGTTTTTATGTTAATTTTGGCTGTAAATAAATGGAATATCTATATAAGTATAATGAATGCAGCATTTTAAAGTTAAAATGGTGGTTCGGTAACTAACCTTTAACACAAAAATAACTTGGACTGAAATGCAAATCTAAAGATACTGCTTATATAGTAAAAACATACTAAGTCATTAATAAATAACATTACTAATTTTGACTTCTTGCGGTGCGGCTAATAACGATGCATGGAAGCGTCTCGTCATCACTCTTCAATTATTTTTGTTAGTTTTGTGAGCCATAATATAATAAGTATATTATTTAAATGTCAGTTTCTCTTCATATTTACGAATAATATGGCGTAACTACAACATTGACCTCAAACAGCTCCCCGAATGCTCCCCTTTATAACATTTGGCAATACCGATGCTGTATTTCGACGTTTTGTTTAAAGACTATCTAGTTTTCTTCACTATGAGACAAAAGTTTCAAACTGCAACACATTGCACATCATTATATTCAGCAAGTGCTACAATGTACGACCTACGTGTAGTTACGTGTTGTTGAGCCACAAACGAGTTCATTGCTCCTGTTTAAATAGGGTTGCTTCTTTAACTGTTTGTTATTCTTCATGTCCGTGCTTTAGACCCGAAGCTTTCTCTTTTGTGTCTCTTTTTGGCTATCGGAACTACGTGTATTTGGGTTTAGCGAACAGATGGCGCTACTTGTCACTGATTTAAGTTTAATGGGTTTAAATCCACTGAAAATAATTTGGCCTTGTAATTAAGTCAAGATTGCAATATTTTCGTCTGAAAAACATCCTGGAAAGTCTATGCTTACCTACTTACATTATTTAATATCCAAATACACTTTTCGACACGTTTCGCCGTGACGCGACGACGGTCTGCTGTAAATATATAATAATAAATGATGACTTCCTCCACGTAGACCTTGAAAATAAAATAATTTTCGTCAAAACGTTGTGTGCTTAGATGACTTGCTGAAACTTTATTTAGCACGTCTGTTCGTGTTCATTCACCTGGTCTTCATTCCGGTCTGTTTCCAAAGACTGCAATACTTAAAAGGAACATTTATGAAATCACCATCATTTGGTGGAACCCTGGGGACATATCCCCCGAACTTAACCTTAGGGAAACTAAGTATAAGAAGGTTGTTCAAGACACAAGTGTTTTTACGTTTGCTTTCATAGTGTTTATTCGTAAGCCATAAACAGAACATATTAACAACGACATTGACTTTGAAACAGCAACCTGTTGCCGAGTCGACCGCTCTTTGTTAATCTTTGTAGTATCTGTATTTATCTTTATTGTATGAACTTACCTTACCTGAGAAATTCGTGATCCGGAGAGGCTATGAATTGGACCATTGTTATAAAACAAACTAAACCTCTTGCTACCCATTCATATATGAGAAACCTTGCAGTTTTCTTTATATCTTTATTACGGCTTGCAGAACGATCCGTATAGTAACTAATCACTACCTTCCAATCGGGAGATCATTCTAGTTATTAGCGGTTCGTGAGATAAGCTATAAGAACCGAATGGTATTTTTGCCTATTGTATTTCTATCATGGTTTCTACAAATAATTCTTTCGTAGGTCTCGGCAGGGTCTCGGTCTGTTAACAGATCAACTAAGTTAAAAAAACCTATATTTTGGCTATACCAAGTGCTAGTCGGACTCGCACACGAAGGGTTTCGTACCACAAGGCAGAAACGCCGAAAAAAACACGTTTGTTGTATGGGAGCCCCCCTTAAATATTTATGCGCAGGCACAGGTGCACTCCTTTCTTCCTCACACTCATATTCCGACGGAACGGCAATTCGACACGACCGGAGAGAGATCAGGCGCAGGACCAACGACTTAAACGCTTTCCGAGGCACGGGGGTATTACACCGTCAACTTCCAAACTCTAGGCTGTTACTAAGGAATTCCTAATGGAAAATCCCAATAACACTTTGCCCGGACTGGGTAACGAACCCAGGACCCACCCTCCGCAGTCGTTCTTGCGACCACGAGGTCAACGGGGCAGTTAAGTGCTCATTTAGGCAGCTAATGAAGAGATAAGCCCTTAGCAAAACAGAATTTAGTACTTATACAACTTCTAGTTCGGTATAGTCTGAAAATATACTGTTCTAAATCCTGAATAGCGTGCTACACTGTAGGGTGAGGAATTTGAGACTTTTTTGTAGGTAGTAAAACCTCAAACGCTTTGAAAAGGAACGGCGTATGGTCTATAACGTGAATCGGTCGGCACCCCATTTCTAAAATAAACAATTATAACTCAATTCTTGCGCAATTTCTGCTCCGGCTTCCTTTAGGTTTGGGCACTTTCGCCTTCGCCCTAGGGAAGCAATATAAAATATTGAAATGTCGCACTGGGAAAACAATAGAAAATACTGCTACGCTCTTTGATAAAAGTCGATTGCTTGAAGTCTTTCAAATAGACAAGAGTTCTTCTGTTTGTATTATATTATAAGACAGAAAATTTTTCATCCGGCTCGAAGGTCCATAATATAGGGCTCTTAGGCTTCAGTTTGCCATGACTGTACAAATTGTCAAGTAGTAGTGTACTCGTTATCGAAAAGCCTAATAGATAAATAAATATTCTCTGCGTAGGGTAGTTAAAATTTACTGGTATAGTCTTGACAGGTATGGCTGCATGCACAGGGGCTATCAAAATAGCATATTTTCATATATATAGGGTTATTGGTAAAACATTAACAACCTCTTAAGAGGTCATTGTACTCACCATTATGAACAACTTTCACTATGGGACCAAACCTGAAATCGCAAAAAAAAAATCATCTGTCCCTACATTTTGACGAGTTATACGAACATAAATGTAGGGAACAGTTGATCTTTTTTTAATGTTTTTCCCTCTCACCGAGAGGAGGCCTGTGTCCCAGCAGTGGGAACATTATAGGCTGATTATGTTGTGTATTACCCGTCTGCCTTCAAAGCAAGAATGAACAGACATCTTCTGGGCACGCTCGTTCCATCATAGATAGAGTTCAAGAGCGTGCCCATTCAACAATATAAAAAAAAAATCAACAAAATTCCTTATAACAGTGACTGCTGGAATCTTGATGCTCAAAAGTATCTGATTGCGATACGAAACAGTACCTGTCTCTCATCTAACGGCAGCTCTTTGCTTACGTATGAATACTGTGTATAATAATTAAGTACTAGCTTTGTTTCAAATGTCAGGATCACCTCTAAACTGGAAAATACGAAAACGAGCGTGCCTGAAATATTAATGACAATATTTTACCTACACGGTACACGTGTTTTGATGGCTGACGTACTGACGTCAGATACCGTGACGGGGCCGATACGTCACTCTCATTAATGTAGTTCGTGCTTACTGACCTAAATGTTGGATATTATTGTGATAAGCTTGAATCATAAAAGCCGGAAAAACTTAAATGTTTTGTGCTACATGATACATTTTTGTTAAATTGTAAATCATTCTGAAAAGGGACCTAAATTCGCCACATTTGATCAACTCATTTGGCTTGTAAATCTTGAAATCCTAGTAAGTTGTAAACAACAATAAAGATCGATTATAAATTATTCAACAGACGTATCTCTATCGGAATTGAAGAGATGAAAAGTAAGATTTGGGATAGACATCGGAAACTCAACGCAGCGAGACCACTGCTATCGAAAATACAATTTCTTTATCACTCCTCCTTGCTGCAGAAAATACCCTTATAATTTCACGGAGAGCATTTTCATTATTGAGTGAAATACCCTCATACTCATATCTTTATTTGCGTATGATAACGTCATCAAGGTCTTACTGATCCTTCCGATGGTCGAAGTCCACAGGACATTTTTTTTATTTTTTTTTTTTTTATTTTTTTTTTTTTTCACTTTTATTCACTATACTATAGCAATACCTAATGGTCACTGGTCGTAGTGGTGACTCTGACGTCAATGCCGTGTACGGTGCGTGACCAGGCTCGCGTGCTCGCACCATAGAGAACTCACGTCACCATATTGTTTCTGGAACGATACTCAATGAACGGATCATACGTCATCGGTGGAAAAATGCGGATTTATTTGTTGTGAAGATAGCGAAGATAGCGCGGCAAGTCATGTTGTGACGAGGAGAACGTCACGATAACAGAAGATTGGTAAAACAAAGTAAGCGGTTGCTATGTGTTTGATGTTTGGCAATGATCATTTTGATGGAGTCCATTCCTGGCAATTCAGTCTTCAGATTTAGATTTTCAACATCGCAGTTTGCATAGAACAGAACTGTTCTTAGATTGAGATCCAATGAAAACTAACTTTACAACTTTTACGTAACTTAACTTTGTCTTTACTTAACTATCAAATTTAAGGTCGTTTCGCAGTTTCAAGTACCTGTTTACTTGAAACTGTTTGATTAGCTGGCCTTCGTGCAAACAACCGTAAACGCAATGTAAACCTTCTGAACAATAATTTAACATTAACAATGTAAATACTTACCTAAAGCCAAAGAATTAGACGAAACAATAATTGAATAGTGAAAACCCAATTTTCCATTTTCAGAGCCGGGAAGCTCCAAGTATTTGCGGTTTGGCACAATGACGCTCCACAATGATCAACAGATTTGAAAGCTAATTCACTGCAGTCCACTTATTGGAATGGAATAGTTGATTAATAAGTTCTCACACGGAAGAGCGTCTCCTCGTTAACCGCCAACTGACCGTGTATTTAGGACATTGACGCACGACGACGCACGACGTGATGACTGTCTGATGCCCCAGGGATGCCAACGTCGTAATATGCCTTGGTAAACAGTGCAAATTATGTTTCCAGTTTTTTAGAAAACGGAACCCTTATAAGATCACTTTGTAGTTGAAACTAATATCAAATACTCATGACTGAAATTCATTTGTCGGGGGAGCGGTGAATGCTTACGCGAATCCTGCACCCCCGGCTAGAGGAACACCGCGGTGGTTTTAGCCGGTAAGAGTCCGGCATGCCCATCTGTCACCCTCACGATGGAGGAAGTCCATAAGGATTACCACCGGGCACCAAAAAAAAAAAGGCTGCAATCCCTTGAAGCAGTGAAAAAATCAAACTTCTAAGTCAACGCAATAAAAAGATACGGGCGTTTATGTTCCGAAATCAAAACCTATAGGGTACTTCCCGTTGACCTAGAATCATGAAGTTTGGCAAGAAGCAATGTCATGTAGCACAAAGTCAAGGAAAAAGTCCGAAAACCGTAAATTTGTAGTTACATACTACACGGTACCGTCGCGCGTCGCTATACAGATATAAATAACATAGCATCACGCCGCCGCCGTATTCCCCGGAGGGGTAAGCAGTGGTGTACAGTACTCCCATATTTCGCCTGTTATGTTTAAGACCCATGTAATAGGGGGCGAGCCCGAAATTTATTATAGTCTATTTTATAGAGATCAACAAAGTAAATCTAGAATGATAGCTCAGTGTGCTCTTGTATGTAAAGTCCCCAAGTAATGGCAGATTTTCAGAAGTTAGTGGTAAAGTAAAGAGCTATCAGAAACTGATTGTTCATAAAATACGGAAAAGCGACTCTTGTTAACCGCGATCTTTTTGGTTTATTTAGGGCATTGACGCACAATGCGCGCAATTACCGTCTGCCGGCACCAGGGCTGACATATTTACTATTCACATGTCACGCAGTCACACTGTAACGAAACGAACATTAATTTCGAAATGTTATTTTCAGTAAGTTTGCTTAAGTTTTAGCCAATATACTGCGGGAATAAATATTTTTTTACGTGTTTGTAGCCGGCAGCGGCAATAGGTTTTACTTTATTCATCTTTTGTGGCAAAAGCTCTGTGAAGGATTTCTTCTACTTGTCCGTTTTGTTCCACATATTGTAGTAAATCAGTAATCCCATATTTTGCGGTTTGAACAGAAGTAGAAACTTAGTTATTAAATTATACATCGCGCTTTTGACAAAGTTGCCACTCTGGTCACATGAACCGTACCTATATTTCTAAAGAATTCCATGTCTTTCAGATGCGCTATTGCTCGCAACGTTCACAAGTTCAGTGACAAAACGTTCACCATCGGCATCACAGATCCAATATTACTCCCATTTCCTTCGCTAGATGTGCCTCAGCCTTGCTTCAATGTGAAAGCTATAAGTGCTATAAGCCTGTAAATGAGTTGTAAATGTAGGTTACGTAACCGGCAGCCCTGTTTACTACCGGGATTTCCCAGAGGAGTGAGTCACAGCGGTAATGTCAACTGCCGAAATAGTAACTTCGATCCGACATCTAGGTACCCTAGATTTGAGATGATTCGTTGGCTTGTGTTTATATTGTTAGTCTGGCTCAAAACTGGGACTGGCGCTGTTTGTTATGAACTCTGTTTATTTCGTAAAAAGTGGTTTAAATTGGCATTACGTTAGTTTGGCTTTCGGATTAAGAAACATCGAATGAGCGAACTACCAGAAACGCATACAAGTTTTAAAATGTAAAAACTGCTTAAAGAAGTCGCTTTATTTCTTTTTTTTTACGGTTTGATCGTATAAAACCTGTCAGCCCTATAAAGTGTCGGGATTTCCCTAAAGAATGAATCACAACACCTAATGTCACCTGCCGAAATAGTATCGTAATGCTGCGCACACGCATGTCAGCCATGTTATTACATCTGTTGGTGTGTGCGGATCAGCTGTTCCGATCCGTTTTGGAAGTTTATTCATTGAAGACACAACATCCGTTTGGATAGTTTGGCTAAGCTTGTGGAAACTTGGCGTTTATTGCAGATTTATGCCAATTGTGCGTCATTTTGTTATTAATAAAGATACGTAATTTGATTGGTTAATTATTGTACATATGAATGATTTGATTATACCAAAAAACATTCAATTAGGCTAAGAAACTGCACTTTTAAAACTCAAAAGCTTTAAAAGATACACTGAAAAAAAAAATCGGTAATACCAATCGATTTTTCGGTAATATTCACCGCTTTGGTCAGTAAAAATAGAGCCTATTGTCCAAAGAAGTATAACTAACTGAAAAAAAACAGTTGAGTTATAACAGTAGATTTTACTGTGCATCTGCAACTGTTTTTTGGTCGGCTATTCTTATTGTTTGTAAGACAGTAAATGATAAGACAGTAAGAAAAAACAGTAAAGGAAAATCAGAACAGACAGTAAAGAAAAACAGTAAAGAGTGTCTTCTTTACTGTTTTTTTTTTACTGTTTCTAACAGTAGGTTTAACTGAATCATGATAGTACCTATAATCGTCATGCAAACAGTTGATTTTACTGTGTTCACACAGTACATACTACGTAGGACAACATGAATGAGTACTGTGGGATCAACGTAGTAGTAACCATGGAAGGCCAGTTATAAGTACTGTAAGCAACAGTAGCGGGTAATTTGTGCAGGACGTTAGCAGTTACTGTGCGATCCAGTAGAACGAACTGTAAGCGACCAGTTCTGTTCATTGTAAGTATGCATTAGTAGTGACTGTTTCCTCACAGTAACAGGCATATAAATTCACAGTAAGGTATACTTTGGTTGCTCATTAAAATATACCTTGCTGTCCAGTTGGCAGTACCTTAGATATCAGTTATAATAATTGATAGTACACATTAATAACAACCGTTCCCTCTGTTATTTGTACAGTTGAGATACGTTACTAGTTACTGTGCGAAAACAGTAACTAATACTGACTGTCAGGTATCAGATACTGTGAGAATACTTTAAACGATACTGTGAGGTTTGCTAGTAGGAAATGTGGGCACATTAAGGTATACCGTGATTATCAGTTATAACAACTGTGTCTCCATTAAAAGTAACTGTGCCTTACAGGTTTAGGTACATATTTCCACAGTAACATGCAGTGACCGCGCATTACCTAGTACTGTGAGACTCAGTTACCATAACGTATTGTCACAGGAACGGGTACTATAGAAGCTAAGTTGTAAGTACTGTAAGCGAACTTTATCCGGAACTGTTCATTCGCAGTGACAGGTACCTGTTACATCACAGTAATTACTGGGTACTCAACCCAGTAATTACTACTGTATATCGTAATGTTCAAACATTAAGCTAGACAGTAGTAATTACTGGGTTGAGTACCCAGTAATTACTGTGATGTAACAGGTACCTGTCACTGCGAATGAACAGTTCCGGATAAAGTTCGCTTACAGTACTCATTCGCAGTGACAGGTACTATTCATGACAGTAATTACTGGGTTGGGTACCCAGTAATTACTGTAAGTACCTGTAATTGCGAATGAACAGTTCCCAATGTCGTAATATTTAATATTACGATACAAAGTAGTAATTACTACTGTATATCGATATTATTAAACAATATCCAATGTATAGCATTATTTCAGTAGCAGTGTGGAATTTCAGTAAAAATGCAAAAACTCGTAAGAATTATATTTATTTTTTTAAGATTATTATATTAGATTACAATTACCTATATTAAAAAATATGTAGGTAGGTACTATAAAAAAAAGTATCAAAGCAAAAGAAAGAGAAAGAATGAAGAGAGGTGTGGTGGTGGTGAGGAGGAACACACCACACCTAAAAACCAAAATACTGTTTTTCTCTCTTAATTTGACAGATAATATTATGATATGCTACATGATAATAATATTCATAATTTCAATATTTACCAACTAAATATGTAAGTATGCTTAAAATACATTAGTGCCTTTTGACAAAAAAGTATGAGTATCACATTTTAACTTACTTCCTACTTAAAATGTATTTAATATTTAAACTTAAATTATACATATATCCACAGCCTTGATAATGTTTGGCATTTCATAAACAATATTGTCGACAATCACATACCTGGCTGAAATTTTTTTCAGAGGGCCTGCAACTATTATGTATGGCTGAATTGTTAATCCTAGATGTAAGTACTTTTCCTGGCGTGCTTGCTGCTGTTCTTGAAGCTCTTGCTCTTCTTTAATATGAAGGATGAAGTTCTCGCGCAGTTCTACCGCTGACCTTTTCTTTTTCTTTATGTAAATAGGTCCGAGCAGATGCGGAATTAGCAGTTGCTCGTCTCAGAATCTAGGTCTGAAAAATAAAAGAAATCATTTAGTACCTAAAGTAATTAAAAAATATGTTCGAAAAATAGTTTTAAGTATTATTTTGTACTTGATTGACTCTAACACTGTGATACGAAAATAGCTGGAGTAATAAAATGTATTTATGGTTACAAATACGAGTAGGCACTTCCAATTTAACAAATCGAAAAAACCCCGCTGAATAGAAAATGAAAGTGACATGATGTATAACCTAAAAGATAAAGGTGTAGTTTTCATATTTGTAATATACAGGTTGTTAGGTTAAACGAGGGACACACTTTGAGGGGAGTTAGTACTCATGAAAATGAGCAACTTTTACTATGGGGCCGAACCTGAAATCGTAAAAAAAAATCAGCTGTTCAGTACATTTTGACGAGCTATGCAAACATAAATGTAGGAAACGGCAGATTTTTTTTTCGCGATTTCAGGGTTGTTCCCATATTAAAAGTTGTTCATTTTCATGAGTACTAACTCCCCTCAAAGTATGTCCCTCGTTTGACCAAACGCTCTGTATATTTAATTTTTTTAAATAAATTTTAGACTATTTTAAAACAAATTACATTATACCCGACTGCATTTTAAAATATGTAGTAACTGAAAAGTAATAAACAAGCTGTCAATTCTACAATAGAAAGTATTAATGTAAAATGTTTGTGTGTGCATGTATATTTGTAACTTATTGTTATAATATAATATGTAACGAATTTTGATAGAATTTGATATGGACACAATTTAGACCTGTTGGATTGACACAGGCTACTTTTATTCCCAGTAAGCTCGATTAACACCGCGGGGCGCAGGTAGTCTAGGAATAAAATAAAAATTACACAAAAACAACTCACCACGAGAGAGTTGTTTCAACTCTGCCAGGTATGTGTTCTTTCTTGAGATCTTGTCAAATGCCGCAAGCAACTTTACTTTGAGCAGAGGGAATTTGTCATCGAATGCGGTTTCGTTTCCTGAGTACCAAGCATGAAAGTCGGCAATTAGCTGAAACCAAAATACTGTGATAATAGGAACCTATGTTAATATTGTACTAAGTTTTTCAAATTACCTATACTAATGTATAATTTTATGTAGTTCATGGCTCTCGGGGATCTTGATTAACTTAATCTTAATTTGTTCGGCCGATTTGGTTTAATGAGTCACCTCATTAACATAAAAACATAAGCAGACACAAACTTTTGCTTTTATAATATTAATTAATATGATAATAATACATACCAAGGTATAGCCCCGAAAACGTCGAATGCAGGGAAATTCCTGGATGTATGATTCTCTTTCATTTGATAAAATGCGTTTTAGTCGTTCCTTGTTAGTTTTGTCCCATTTTTCTGCACATGAACTGTAATCATGAACATTGCTTTTTAGCCATTCTATCATTTCCTGTATCTCCTGGCTAGTGTCGTCGTCATTGTCAGCAGCAATCAAGTCATCAAAATGAGTTGTAGACCTCTCGCTAGATGGTTTCAGTGTTAATATTTTTTCAAGTGAACGACGTGCCCGTGGTTCAAAGACTTTGTTGCGGTGATATTTTACCTTTAAATTGGTAATGGCATCAAAAAGTCCACCGTGAGTCCGTCCCAATGACCCATTGGGTTTCATATAATAAATGCTGATATTCTCTTTTGGAAACACTTTCTCTGTAAGTAAAACAAGTACATAATTAAAAAATGTGGGAAAGTAGGAGTCACTACATAATATATTATACTTATTGTCTATATATAATATGGTTTCACAAACTGATTTACTGATTTGGCGTATCAAATGAACCTACGTACATTTGTGCTTGTAATTAATAAGTAATTTAAACTTACTTATTTCTTCTATCCAAGTAATATAATATGTTTCGGCTGTTACGGGGGCCTTCGGATTTGCCCGAAGTGTGTGTGTAGCTATTTCTCGAACTAGTATACCTTACAGTTTTGTTCTCCCAATGGTTGTTGCCTTTCTTTTAGAAGCTGCAGGCCATCAGGAGTCTTTTCAAGCAGCGTTGTGAGACTCTGAAAACAGGGAAGATTGTTAATAGACCGCCTCATTTGCCTAGTGTTTAGTTTAGTGTATTTATTGATAACGCAGCTACTATTAAATAAAATTATTAAAATTATATCCCAGTTGGGAGTTATGAGTTTGAAAGGCGTTTGACCTAAAGCTCCGCCCAAACGCGAAAAATATTAGGTTGGTACAGGGCCACTATGAATAGTGTTAATTGATAGATAACTTACATCAAGACATAGGGGACATGGATTTGCATGACAACGAGGTGCTTGGTGATGATTATGCCGAACTGATTGGTGAATTTGTAAGTCCACCAACATTCTCTCCGTACACTTACACAAGGTTCTCAAGATTGTCATAAATCTGTAAAAAAAACATTTATGTTCACAAAAAATAGATGCCAAGGCGTGACTATATTTTTATACATAAATTATTGTGTGCTTACTTTACTACACCACTCAGTTACATAGGAATTTAGCTTGGAAGCATTCCACTTCAGAAGCGCTCTTTTAAATTTGGCTTGTGGGCCAATAGCTGGTATTAGCTCCCGGATTTGCTCATCATCGAGCAAAGAAAGTCCTCTAAGTCAACTTCATGTTCTGAAATAACAAAGTATTATAATTAAATTAATTACAGTCTTGCATACAGATACAGACAGCAGCACAGACAGCATTCTTAACACAGATTTTCATTAGCAAAATTTATTAGTATACTTTATTTTACGTTACGCACTCGACAGTCTACCTACTGTGCAGTCAGTAGCTCGCAACACATGTAAACAGTTTATGCGAGTCAAGCTACTGACCTGCACGAGTAGGTAGCTATACCTAGGTAGGTAAACGATGCAAGCAGTTCTAACACGACTGCGTAGCGTACTTAAATGTAAGTACCTAGGTAAAGTATAAACCATAAAGCCATAGGTACATAACATACATAGCAAACATATTCATGTAATACCGTGTCCACGGGACACACACATCCTATCAATCAAGTAGATTCTACTTCAAACAAAAAGCGTAGGTACCTAGGTACTAGGGTTAATTAAATTATCTGACTAATCCTGCCCCGACACGGCGTAACGTGAATCTTCACAAGGTGAAAAATAACAGAGCATTCCATAGTGTGTAGGTTATTATTATTACCATTAAACTCTCTTAGACGTGAATGGACTCCAACAAGTCATCACTGAAACATAAAATCTTATTCAATTTGGCCCTAAAATTGGTAGGAACGTACTTTCAAAGTAGGTAGGTACATAAAACTTAGTTACTTACCAATAAATTTGTCGAGATATTTCTCAAAGCCCCACTCCTTTAATAAACGTTCCATATCGTTCATGGAGCACGCACAGACTTGGTAAACTGCGTTGTCACTATTTGTTTGTTTAATATTTTTGTGATTTTTACACGATCATGCGAATCACGGCTACGCTACGCCACACAAGTCACACAACGGAAGCGAACTGATCAACTGACTGTTGGTTTGATGGCGCGGCAGTCGCCGACGCGCGCGCATCGCATGACCTTCGCATGTCGCACTAGGGATGTGTATTTTCTAAACATTATCGATTCTATAATTATAAGAGCAAGGTAAAAATTTGGCGTGTTTTAAAACAACTACATGAATGATATGATTTTAGTTCTGTAAGTAGGTTACAAACACTTTTACACGTCAATCATATTTTTTTTTAAACTAGATGAGGTCGGCGTTTCCTAACTGACTATTCTGAGAAGAAAGGCCGAAACAAACTCAGAAGTCACAGTCTCTTTTAAAGTCCAGACAAAATCTTGGTCAGATCGTGTAACTTACATAAAAACCGAATTCAAATTTCTATTGCACGATATCTAGTTAAAATTCGCGTCTAATTTAGTTTGATCACACATGGTACCTCTTGGTTACGCATGTTGCCAAGGAAACCATTAGTTACCACCAGTGATTGTGAAAATTATCATGATTGTGTAGATGATATTTGAGATACGTATTACGGCACACGTATAAATTCCTCAAAATCAACTTTTAGACAACAACAGAAGAATCATCAAAATCTATTGAGAATTGGCGAAGATTTATTATCTATTCATTATTTATAGGTACAATATTGATAGAATTTTCATAATTGGTCTTTAATTGACGGAGAAACCGACGAACATCTATAAAAAATACATACAGCCGAACATAGAACCTCTTTATTTTTAAAGTTGGTTAATTAAATAGGACTTAGTACTATGGACTGTTAAATATATATAACCGTTGTTATTTCAATCACACTAATATGATAAAGCTGTAATCGACATCAAAACTCGTGATGAGGTGAGGTGAGTACCTACATCACTAAATCACGATGCAACGTGCGTCCACGCCCCGCGCCCCGCTCCCTTTCCAATCACGTAGACAGTTATTTTAAATGTTTTGCTATGAATATGATTTAATGCTAATGTTTTAAACATTTAAGGCGAAAGGCCATAAAAATACTTTTCTTTTGTTTAGGTACTTTAATTAGGCAGAGATGCGAAATTGCTCTTGTTACATAGGTAGGTATAAGAAAGAGTAGGGTCTGATATCTAAGTAAGTATATAGCCTTTAGAGGTACCTACCTAAAATGCCAAATATGTACTAACCTAGCAGAATCTGATAAATCTAGAGATGCATCGGGTAGGCAGGTAAGTAATATCAGTGCTCCGCCGTCACTCGCGCTCACTTTTAAGTTAGGTACCAGGTAATACCTATTACATAGGTACCTACTTACATATAGTTAGGTAGGTACATAGTTACGTACAGTTTTCTTACCCCCAATTTGCAAGCTGACAACAGCTACCTACCTAGTGGATTTTTATGCTGCAGTAGGTAGGTACTTAAAAATATAAAAACTATTTACAGCGTATTAGTAACCTAGGTACATGTACCTACCTATGGTAGGTACTCACCTAATGAAAAGGTATATCTGGGGTCTGGGGGCACGGGAGTGCCCCGCCAAGACGAGCCAAGCGAAGCGCAAGGGCACTACCTACCTTTTCTCGAAGCACATCGTCGTATTTTTGAACATTCATAACTTGGGTTTGGATTATACCAGATAAACAAAATTTTCAGGATATGATGTCAGTGGTTGACTTATTAAACCTATAAAGTTTCAGTTGCATAGTTCTTATACTTTAGATTTTATTGATATCTAAAATACCCCGATTTCGTCACTGACTCACTGATTCACTGACTCACTGACTCACTGATGATCATCAATATTCTAAGGGTCTTCCTAAAGTCCTAGAAAGCTGAAATTTGGTATGTAAGCTAGTAACCTACCATCACATGGGCGTAAGGTGAAAAATTTATTCACTGTTCATTACTTTTCTGTTATACAATAGTTCTTGTAGTAACGAAACGGCCAAGCCTCATATTTTGACTAAGGTGTAGAGTTTGTGAAGTTAAGGCGTGTAGAGTCAGAAGCTTGGCTCTACATGAGATCTTATAACTTTTTGACAGTGCGAGCCTTAAGTGGTCTCGTCTTGGCAACATTTTACATGAAAATGTTTTTGGTGGGATTTCTAATACATAAACAAGAAGTAAGAATATTTTCTTTAATATAATAGGTATGGTTATATTAGGTATTGGTTTTGTAACAATATTTTGATTTAAAAGAGTGTCCATTGAGTTTCTCCTTCTCCATAGAGATCTACGCTAGGGAATGGGCAACCAGGGCAACTACAGTACTTTCTCAAGTTATTATGCCTTGTGTTGTGACTGTGACTGTAGCTTTGTTTTATTGTATTTTTTAACATTCAAAAGTGCCGTAGGTAATGGTCAAATGGAACTAAATACTTTTGAGTTTGAGTTTGATAGTACCTATTAACTGTTTAGCTCCTTACTGTAAGCTATAAAATCTGTTCAGAAGCAGTAAAAATAACTGCTACGATATCAGTTAAGCCAGAAAACGGCAATACTTAAAAGAAACTGCTTGTTTCAGTAACTGTTAAATGTTCAAACAATTGATATTAACTGTTTAGCTCATTACTGTATGCTACAGGAACTGTTCAGACGCAGTAAAAATAACTGCTACAATATCAGTAAAGCTTCAACCCGGCAATACTTAAAAGAAACTGCTTGTATCAGTAACAGTTAAATTTTCAAACAGTTGATTTTAACTGTTTAACTCTTTACTGTATGCTACAGGAACTGTTCAGAAGCAGTAAAAATAACTGCTACGATATCAGTAAAGCCTGAACACGGCAATACTTAAAAAAACTGCTTGTATCAGTAACAGTTAAATGTTCAAACAGTTAATTTTAACTGTTTAGCTCCTTACTGTATGCTACAGAAACTGTTCAGAAGCAGTAAAAATAACTGCTACGATATCAGTAAAGCCTGAACACGGCAATACTTAAAAATACTGCTTGTATCAGTAGCAGTTAAATGTTCAAACAGTTAATTTTAACTGTTTAGCTCCTTACTGTATGCTACAGAAACTGTACAGAAGCAGTAAAAATAACTGCTACGATATCAGTTAAGCCAGAAAACGGCAATACTTAAAAGAAACTGCTTGTTTCAGTAACTGTTAAATGTTCAAACAATTGATATTAACTGTTTAGCTCATTACTGTATGCTACAGGAACTGTTCAGACGCAGTAAAAATAACTGCTACAATATCAGTAAAGCTTCAACCCGGCAATACTTAAAAGAAACTGCTTGTATCAGTAACAGTTAAATTTTCAAACAGTTGATTTTAACTGTTTAACTCTTTACTGTATGCTACAGGAACTGTTCAGAAGCAGTAAAAATAACTGCTACGATATCAGTAAAGCCTGAACACGGCAATACTTAAAAAAACTGCTTGTATCAGTAACAGTTAAATGTTCAAACAGTTAATTTTAACTGTTTAGCTCCTTACTGTATGCTACAGAAACTGTTCAGAAGCAGTAAAAATAACTGCTACGATATCAGTAAAGCCTGAACACGGCAATACTTAAAAATACTGCTTGTATCAGTAGCAGTTAAATGTTCAAACAGTTAATTTTAACTGTTTAGCTCCTTACTGTATGCTACAGAAACTGTACAGAAGCAGTAAAAATAACTGCTACGATATCAGTAAAGTCTGAACACGGCAATACTTAAAAAAACTGCTTGTATCAGTAACAGTTAAATGTTCAAACAGTTAATTTTAACTGTTTAGCTCCTTACTGTATGCTACAGGAACTGTTCAGAAGCAGTAAAAATAACTGCTACGATATCAGTAAAGCCTGAACACGGCAATACTTAAAAAAACTGCTTGTATCAGTAACAGTTAAATGTTCAAACAGTTAATTTTAACTGTTTAGCTCCTTACTGTATGCTACAGAAACTGTTCAGAAGCAGTAAATATAACTGCTACGATATCAGTAAAGTCTGAACACGGCAATACTTAAAAGAAACTGCTTGTATCAGTAGACGTTAATGTTGAAACAGTTGATATTAACTGTTTAGCTCCTTACTGTATGCTACAGAAACTGTTCAGAAGCAGTAAAAATAACTGCCTACGATATCAGTAAAGCCTGAAAACGGCAATACTTAAAAGAAACTGCTTGTTTTAGTTACCGTTAATGTTTAAACAATTGAAATAACTGTTTAGCTCTTTTACTGTATGCTACAATAACTGTTCCGAAGCAGTAAAAATAACTGCTACGATATCAGTAAAGCTCTGAAAATGGCAATACTTGAAAGGAACTGTTTGTTTCAGTAAACTTTAATGTTCATCCAATTGAAATAACTGTTTAGCTCTTTACTGTTTTTGCCCATTTCAGTGCACGGTCAGTAATCAATTATTTTAACATAAAAATAAGTTTCCTGTACCGTTTTTTTTTTTACTGTACAACAACAGTAAAAAGTCACGTTTTATTTTTTTCAGTGTATTCACCAAAACGGTCGCCATTTACCACTCTTGTTATTCCAAACCATATTGTTCCAATATCATAAATATTGATGACAGCATTAATGTTATAAGTAATTGTTCTGTGTCGTCGACCACTAGCGTACTTTAAATAGTAAAGTAGACTTTTTTCTTTGGCAGAGGCTTTTTTTTTGTATCGCGAAAACATTTATAATTATAATATCCGTTTCAATGTTTGACACATTTTATCTAAACTACTAATATAACATCATTTTCATCGTAGTCAATTAATTCGTCCCAAATGGGTTAAATAACGTGATCCCTTAAACAGGTGATGAAGGGTGCTGGACTGCCTCCCTTCATCACCTATTCCTCAACAATTAATTAAACGGGTGGTGAAAGGTGCTGGACTGCCTCCCTTCATCACCAATTCCTCAACAATTAATTAAACGGGTGGTGAAAGGTGCTGGACTGCCTCCCTTCATCACCTATTCCTCAACAATTAATTAAACGGGTGGTGAAAGGTGCTGGACTGCCTCCCTTCATCACCAATTCCTCAACAATTAATTAAACGGGTGGTGAAGGGTGCTGGACTGCCTCCCTTCATCACCAATTCCTCAACAATTAATTAAACGGGTGGTGAAAGGTGCTGGACTGCCTCCCTTCATCACCAATTCCTCAACAATTAATTAAACGGGTGGTGAAGGGTGCTGGACTGCCTCCCTTCATCACCAATTCCTCAACAATTAATTAAACGGGTGGTGAAGGGTGCTGGACTGCCTCCCTTCATCACCAATTCCTCAACAATTAATTAAGCAGGTGGTGAAGGGTGCTGAACTGCCTCCCTTCATCACCAATTCCTCAACAAGAAATTAAACGGGTGGTGAAGGGTGCTGGACTGCCTCCCTTCATCACCAATTCCTCAACAATTAATTAAACGGGTGGTGAAGGGTGCTGGACTGCCTCCCTTCATCACCAATTCCTCAACAATTAATTAAGCAGGTGGTGAAGGGTGCTGGACTGCCTCCCTTCATCACCAATTCCTCAACAATTAATTAAGCAGGTGGTGAAGGGTGCTGAACTGCCTCCCTTCATCACCAATTCCTCAACAATTAATTAAACGTACTTTAGAAGTTCTCTTATAATAAAATTAGCTGAGCCCGCGACTTTGTTCGCGTGGATGTCGGAAAACAATAATGCGTCTCTTTACTAATTCTTCTTCTAAAAGTTACTCCTTATAACACCAGCTATCGGCCTGTGAAAGTCCCGTCAAAATCCGTCCAGCAGTTTCGGAGATTCGCCGGAACAAACAGACAGTCAGACGATTTTTTTTAAATAGTTTTTTTTTGTTATCGGTATCGTATATAATATACTTTAAATTTTTGTAAAAAGCTGTTATTTTGACATTACAAACATACATTTAAATATTTATTTGTATTCTCATCCAAATTCCGTTACAACACCCACAACCTCACCCAGAGAGTTGCAGGTAATCATTCCACCTATCCGAGGAAGATCCACGATCCATCCATTATTTCTGGCCCGAATTCCCACCAGATACACAACAAACACTGATTCGTACCAGTTAATCCGGTATTCTCTTGTTAAAGTTTGACTAAAATAGTGGTACCTGCACTTGCCTACGCGCATACTAATACAATCAGTGCCGTTTGTAGGAGAACCACTTGTGTCGCTATTTATAAAGTTTGTTATGTTAGTATACTGTTTTACATGAATTCTTATGGAAGCAGTTAACAATATCTTCCACTTTTGTGTGGGTTTTAATTGATTTATTTACCTACTTCATCTTAAACTATATGAAGCTATTTAAAACATTGATAAGAATAGAATACTCTATTATGTATTGTATACCATATAAATTACAGACATACATATAGACATTTTATAATGGGCGGATTGACTATTTCGTTCCACTTCGTTTCACACTTTTCGTTTCGTTCGACTTTAATCCTACCTCTTCAGGACATTAGGTTCTGCGTTAATATAGAATTGGACTCTCTATAAGTACCTTAATGGATTCTCTATTTAATTTTGCCCTTGCCAGTTCCTAAGAGTCGTTATAATTCTGCTTGTCATACAAAAGGGGGCTCCATTTGTCAACTTCTAACAATTTACGTGGACTGATTACAGCCGTGCTAGTAAACAAGCAATGGGCGGGCAACCGGTGTCATTTATGTCAACTAGTTCAAAGTGTTTAAATAATATTTGTTCTCTAATAAATAGGTCTACATCTTCTCTACATCGATGGAGAACAGCCCTACCTTCATGAGTAGCTAATGTTTGCCCAAAACTTGAACTATTCTCATATAGTTTGTCCCCACAATTGAGAGAAGGTGTTGAGGTCGATCATGTAACAGCCAATCGTTGTCGATCAAAGTCGGCTTCTTGTTGTAAAGAGCAACAATACAATTTCATCATACTAGTGTAGTAGTGTTCCCGCTAACTGAAAACGGTGGTTTCAAGTGGGCTCCCAAAATAGTACAACCTTGTATCAACGTTTCGCGAGTTCCCGGAAGAAAGGGGCAATGATTCACCTAAAGCCGCGTATTCAATAGACGACAGATAGTGGAACACAGATCCCCTGCAACTCCTGCAACATCGCAAAATGCTCAGGAAATTCTACGATACGGTGCTCTAATTTCTTGGTGTATTGGAGTCGCAGTTTCGATTTCCACATCCATATTCCATAAACAATAAGTATGACTCGATAGAAACCCCTGTAGCATATACAGATGTTTGTTCCGTATGGGAAATGAACACCGGGATACTCTGTGCAGAAAACCGCGCTCTCATCCTCATCAACGATTGAATCATAGATTTTCACTTGCTCGTTTCTCACTTGGCTGTTCAAAATCCGCCGCCCAGTGAATGCGTAACTCAGCTATTAGATCCACTATGACATAAATACTATAACACTTATATCACCGTGACGGGATATTTTGACATGGCGCCGGCTATAATCGTTTATGTTAGTAACCGTGAGTCGCCGGTGACGGTCCGGCGACCGGCGGCCGGCGGACGGCACGGCGGCGACACGGCGACGCGACGATCGCGTTAAATATAAACTGATGAGTTGCTGATGCTTAGCTCGTGGAGATGATGCGGTTTGTTGAGTAATGCCTAGGTTGAGAGCAGATTACGATTTGGCTAGATGCTGAAGTTTTGGAGTTATCGTAGACAGCTGTCACTGTGACGTGACACTTTTATTAGATCTGTTAGTTTAGTACCTACTTAGTGTTTTCTCAGAAACAATAAGATTAATAAATAATTCTGACTTTTTCGAACAGGTCATTGTAACCTGAAAACACAACTTAGTGCTAGCGGATGATTGGACTTTGGAAATAATCAAAATTGAGATAGAATCAAATGAAATTATGCTAGCAGTCACGAACTCTCGACTTCCATTGTAAACCAAATAAGCATTTCATCAGATCCGCTAAGTCTGTGAATAGGTTAGATACCTACATATCTATTTTTTTTATAAACTCAAAGATTTTTTATTTGAATGTCAGCAAAACAGTTTGAAACCAGGAAGCATGCTCCAGACGTGCGAAGGAAGTGATCCGCGATTCAAGGTTGGAAGACACGAAATGACACAAATAAAAAATATTAAAACGTCACATGACTACACCACATTTATTATAATTTACTATCTACCTAGAGAATTTCAACCGCAGAAAAAGTAAACGTTCTCAAGGTGAAAAACATATTATATATAGTCAAAAAACCCTACAGTTATATTTTGGTAATTGCGTGTGGTTTTAGAAACTCGAAATTAATTAGGCAATACTGTAATGGTGGTATTAAGGCCACAACCACAACTTGTCATGGCCCATGGCTAAGACGGCAATTAAAAATGGCCATGGTAGCTATAAATTGAGTCACCTTTCCTCATAACATAGTTTTAACAATACCTGTCGGTAAACTACATATTGTATAGCTCCTATGTTGTCTTTGGCAAACGATTAGTGACTGTATTGTTTTTTAAATGTGATAGTACGAAAATAAGGACAGTCCCCTTTTTTTTGGATTTTCCTGAATTCCAAACTACTTCAAGAGTTCTGAGTCGACTAAAAGAATTTGTTTGTTTTTACTGTTCCTCTTAAAGGAAATGCTGTCACTTTCGATTCCTCATAAGCTACACGGCATCCTGCAAAAAGGTACAGTCCTGCACCTCAATTGCGTAACTCGAATTCGAAGAGAATTGCTAGTCCATTGCTTCATATTATTATGTTTAAATCATTCGTCGGCTCGACATCATAAATGACGCAATGAATGTTGTGGAATTATCAAAATCAAAGAAATTGCCATTGTAAGTGTGTTACGCCATCACCCTGCGGTTCTATAGTTGATTATGGCTATTTTCTTACATCATCAACTATACAACGAGTATAGATCTACCTACGATACAGCAATTCCAACGGCGAGTATGATTATTTCTCCTTTAGAGAATCCTGATTACATAAATCCTGCGCAGGAGTGCGAGTGATGTCTCCATCTTTTTCCTTGTTCTTTCTTCAAAACGTGTAAAGTGTGCCTGAAAACTGTAAACGATGACTAATAATGGAGTAGTTACGTAAATACGGGTTAGTCAAGTTCGGTCTAGACAAGGTTGATCACCCACGTCGCGCCCGGCGCCTGCGCTCCCAACCGTTGTACGTTATTAGTTCGCTGAAATTATAACTTATTAATAGTGGATTATCTCCTGGCGTCAGTAATCCCCCAGATTAGGTACTAAGAGAACAATGGTTTACAAAATTATGAAAATATTTTGATTTAAAAGAGTGTCCATAGCGTTTCTTGCCCGTTTTTGTCCATAGGAACCTACTACGCTTTAGAATGGACGCTTCATATTTTTGACTGACCATTGTCTTGACAAACCAACACCAACAGTGCCTATTATTGGATTATTTGAAATAAATACTTTGAATTTCAGTTTGAATTAATGTTTTTTATCCGACTTGAAAAGTACAAGAATATTTTTTTTTAGTTCAACGAATTTATTAATATGGTAACTTTCATTTGCTAGTGGCGTACTGTTGTAGGCTTTGTAAGCTTCACGATTGGACGTACCCCCGATACCTATATCGTTATTACGATTTATCTTCTGAGTCTGACACAGTTCAACGACACGTCACGTTCACGTTTCGTCACTTTTATTTAGATTGTTCGTGAAACCTGCGTTAACTTTACCTGTTTTTATTATTGCATCTTCCGATACCATGAAAACCGCTGACTGAGCATATCCGATATTGTGATCATTGCCATGTAATTTAGCTGTTTATTCTTCAATTAACATAATCATATCATCAAGATCTCTTTGAACTTCAGCAGAGATTTCATTTAATATTCTTTCAACAGACAAAACATGCCATCTTAATCATGAATTCATGAAAACGTAGACAAAGTGAGTTACAGAATTAACTGAATTTTGGCAAGTGAGGACACAAGGTTGTGTGTGTCACCGAGTGACGCGGGCGCTGAGTTAAATCAAGAAGTTAGTGATTCAAACTGGACTGTCTCTGTTGTGTTATTTGATACTGTGGAGATGATATAATGTTTATTGTATTTAGTGGCTCCTGCTTTTTATGTCTGATGTGTCAGTTAAGTTGGGGTGTCAATGTCAGGGTTACAATGTTACGGCTCGGGGAATGTGTCAGAGTTGTCGGTTCGGCTTTTCGTCAACGTAAGGCGTGGGTAGACTCGTGTTCAATGTTATTGATAATATGGCAATTTTCCTTGTTGTTTGTAACTCTTTCAAGATATGTTGTTGTGTTCTGTCGGATCCGTCTTTTTGTTATTATGAATACTTACCTGTCTCATTTCTAGTGTGCATGTTCGATGTGAAACTTTCCGCAATGCAGTTCAAATATGTTTCTTTTGTGCAATTCGTCGTGGTTTATGTAAAAGTCAAAGGACATCATTCATTTTGGACCAAAAATTGAAAGTGCCGGCCACGATAAAAATGTGTAATATTCGGATAGAACACACAATTCCTATAATTTTTTACTACGACACCAAATCTGTGCGCCCTTTGGTTACGGTGTTACATACTTTTAAAATACAATAAAAATGTTATTATGATGTTGCTATTGTCATACATTTAATCATGTATATTTAATTATTCATACTATGTATGTCCTTTTGATGTGCAATAAAGCCATAACAATTGTAGATGGCACTTACATATATATTCAAAAGAGTTCAAACTACTTTTTTCAAAGGAAATCCTATAGCAGCCACAAGTTCAGAAACTTATTAAAGCCGTTTCTGTTTGTCTGTTGTGACGGGCACATCATAGAAGTTTCTGGTCCACACGCTGCTACTTCTTCAGATGCGCAAATAATGCATAATATGCATAATATTGTACGAAATGAAAATGATCATGGCGACGGATTATTTCAATGGTTTTACCGAAATGGGGGTGTATTTTATTTTGGACCGTGGCTTCAGAGATGCAATTTCCACCCTTGAAGAATATGGACACACCGCTAAGATGCCCGAGACTAAACTCCCTGGGGAAACGCAACTTACAACAGAACAAGCTAATAAGTCGCGACTTGTTACTATTTGCCGATGGGTCGTGGAAGTCGTAAATGGCCGATTTAAAAGAGATTTCTGGCTGCTGAGACACGTCCACGTCAATATAACACTGCACAATATGATGGATTATTTTAGAATTGCTGCCGCATTAATAAATGCCTATCATGTTTTGATAGTGGATAACGTTCATGCTACTGATATCCTTCAAATAATAGGTGAAAGAATGAACATGCCCAATACACTGGGAGATCTTGTGAATAGACACAATTTAAACCGAAGGCGAGCACAATTCCAACCCATGGCTGCGGATATGGCAGATTTCAATGATTTTCCAACATTGACAGAAGAAGATTTAAAATTATTTAGCCTTGGTGTATATCAGCTCAAACAAGCAAAAACTTATTATGGAGAGCACCTTCAATCCGACGGAGCTTTTATCATTGGGCTCGGTGGTGGGATTCCTCTGGAAATAGTCAGGGAACTTGAAGGGGAAGACTTGTGGATTATAAGTGGACGTGGATTACATTGCACTAAATCGGGGAACAAATGGTCGTCGAGCATTAGCTCATTATTATTTTAATTCAAAACACGCAGTTACTTTTCAACTCTTATTTAATTTTCGTTACTTCCTAACGCGCAACACATTCTTAGTTACACGATGACTGGTAGATTATGTTGACTATGAAATGTAACTCGCTGTAACAAAACATTAAGCAACAACAACAACATTAACTATCAAAATATTAAGTTTATACTTAATATTTTGATAGTTACCGGCACAGGTCACGGGCTGCGCCCGCGCATTGTTATGCCTGGTGTATAATAATGATCAATGACGCTGCCTCTCACAATGATGATCATCTGCCTAAAACTATCTGTCGTGTCATCATGGAATACACGAAAGTGTTTAAGCCACGGCTTGTCTTCATGCGGGTAGTTAGAAACTACAGAACGAGCTAAGATTCTTGATTCAGGATCTGGCCAAGATTATATCTGGACTTTAAAAGAGACTGTGACCTCTGAGTTTGCGGCCTTTCCTTTGAGTAGTCAGATAGGAAACGCTGACCTCATCTAGTTTTTAAAGTACGATTGACGTGTAAAAGTGTTTGTACAAACCTACTTACCGAAATACAATCATTTATCATTTAAAGCTGTTGTCATAATAGGACGCGATTTATTTTTTATCATCGTCAGTGCTCGCGAACTTAAATCGTACGAAAGCGCAATCAGATACTCTGAATACTCTGATGTTAATAATTTTATTCCAGTTCATAGTTCTTGTTTTGCACGGAGTGCTTTACGATCGATTTTTTTTTGCCTCCTTTCTGCAACTGTTTCTCTTGTTTCTCCTGCTAGTACACAGACACCTACTTACTTTATATACCATTGTATAGACAATATAATGGAGATTAATTTTGTACTTCAAAAATTGATTTATTGCAGTAGAAACGAAAAAACATAAAAATATTTCCAAAAAAAATCCCGTCAATCAAGTGTGAAACCTGAAAACATTGTAGCTGCGAAAAAATAAATACCTAAGTAAAGTTTTTTTTTAATAGATTTTTCACCCCTAGGAGGAACCCTATTGAAAATGGCTCTTTTATTCAAAGTAGTGTAATTATAATTAATAAAAAACAAACAAATATAATATCTATATCTATGGTTTTTTATACGATCAAATGAGTACCTATTATGAGTCGTGCACTTTTGGATTTTCCAAATTTTTTGTATTTAAATCAGTTTGAAATGTAGTTTTAAACAAAATGTTTACTTTTGGTTTAGAAGTATTTACTAGTCCGCTAAATTTAATTAGGTAAAGACCTTTTGAAGCCCGCAGGAATCCGCTACATGCGAGAAGCTCAGAACCGGTCGAAGTGGCAATGCTTGGGGGAGGCCTATGTCCAGCAGTGCACGTCTTTCGGCTGAAAATATGATGATGATGAAAATTAATCGTCGTTTGTTGTTCGGGTAATAGCCACAATTTATTGTTACACAATTATAACCAAAATTAAAATATTGTTAAGGAAGACCTTTGCGCGGCCGAAGAATATTACAAATATGAATGGAATCAATGATACGACAATGGGAGACATACCAATATGATGAATAATGGAAATCGATTTAACGTCTCAGTCACAATATTTATTTCCTTAAAAACATTACGCAAACTTTTTTTCAAGTGCAGGAAGAATTTTCTTGTGTAGTTAAAAATGTCTGCATATTTTCTTAACTATTGTTCGTTTCGTGCAATCTAAGGGGTGCCACAGACATGTTCAGGCATGATTCGGCAAAGTCGGGCGGCAAAATCGAACATAATAATTATGTCATGTGTATGTAGGTTTAGCTCGAATTGCGCCAAGTTGATACGAATATGATTAGCCAGGATAGATGCCGAACGGAGTTTGCCGATCGAAACGAGCCGAATGAAAGCCGAATGTATAAGTAGTATCTAGTTATTTCGGGTCGGCTTTGTTGTTTCATCAAATACTTACGGCCATATCGAATGTGCCGACCCGGACATGTGTGTGCCACTGCCACCCCTAACTGCTGCTACCATCTAAAGTTCAAAGTCATCTAACAAACTTTTTATGCACATACAGCATCATCATCATCATCATTTCAGCCGAAAGACGTCCACTGCTGGACATAGGCCTCCCCCAAGCTCCTCCACTTCGACCGGTTCTGTGCTTCTCGCATCCAACATACAGCATGCTAACTTTTTATTAACTATAGTTTTTTTTAAATTTATTTATTTCTTTAATAAGAACGGTATCAAATCAATTACAAAAACTAAATACAGTTTGTACACATAAAAGAGAAAATATAAAAAAAATCTAGTTCAGGTAAAAAGTTAACTACACTTTCATAAATCTCTCTCACAGTACCTACTTCTGACATGCCGTCAAAATCTTTGTCCATTCGTCCGCAAACAGATCGTTTGTTGGATTAGAGTCCAAGAGAGTATGTGGTACTGGGGACTTAGCACGCGCTAAGGTGTGACATGGAGGCACAAACCATAGATAGTATTTATTTATTTATTCCATACAGGGTGACAGGGCATCGACGCGCTACTTGTTACCACGGATTCAGTACATGAATCGGGAAGTTTTTCGTCAGTTATTAAAAAAGAAAAAAAAATTCTACACAAAAATGTCTCGTGCTTACTGGAGCTTAGTGTTGTCGTCGGAAAGGGAGAAAATCGAGCGAAAAATACACCGGCGTTCAATTCGCGATTCCTAATCCCTTCGAATTACCCGACACAGAATTCCGCTGGAGTTTTCAGTTTTTTTTTTTTTTTGTTGAGGTTATATAGATACTCGGAGACATTGACAACAAAACAAAATAAATATCCAGCACAGATGTAATAAAACGAAGAAAGTACTTTGGTTTACGACGATATTCTCGACTATTTTGTAATTGAATAAAAGTTTTCTTATAATGGCAATAATTTCGGGGACAAGCGTTTCCCCTGGTTTGTCCACCGTGATAGTTTATCCACCCATGTCGCCATGCTCGGAGGGTGGACAAAATTGACAGAGGGGAATAGTATTTTGTCCTCTCCCAGTGGATAAAATGTCTCCGGCCATGCTAGCCCTGCAGGGTGTTTAGAATCATGTGCTGAATTCATGGTCACAGTTTGCGCATCGTTGTGCCTGCCCCCCTGTATATATTATTTATTTAGATATTTTATATCCCCGTAGACTTTGGCTCCTTTGAGTTGACAAATACCAGGTTATTTAATATTATTTTCGTTTGTAACAGAAGCGGTGGGATCTTTCGCCAAACATATATTAATTTCATATCAGTTCGTATACCTACTTGTCTTCATCATCTCTGCGCACTCATAGACAAAGCTGCGGAATTACACAGAATTTCCAATTATTATAATCAAGGAAATAATGCTCAGATGACCTTCATAAATCGAGAGATTCATCTAAGGAAAAATTTAAAGGAAAAGCCAGGCGGAAAGTGGTTTGTCCTTTCTACGTCATAATTTTCTCTGTGGTATTACCTTGACTACGTCCCTTTCTTTGAAAATGGCTGCACTACTTAGTAGTTGCCTCATTTCTTTATACATTTTGCATTTTTTTAAAACTTATTCTTTCCTTTTGTCTATTTAATAGAGTTTTTAAGGACTTTATCACTTTCATGAACAAGAATATCTATGTTGAAACTACCGCTGCATGGGCAAACATTCACAGCTTATTCGGTCTTACGTTCACATTTGTGCATTTATGAACTCTTTACACAAACAAGTCATTATCCTAACAGTGTCGTCAGATAGTGCGTGCGGGCGATATTCTCATAAACTACTGCGAGGACGCGCGGCTAATCAGCGCTGCAATCAGTCGACGTCACCGCTACGTCACAGAGCGCCCTAAATATTCAGCGGTTGACCTATAGCCGGTGTGAGCCGCTCCGCTGACAGCCCGCCAGACCATCTATTGATCATTGTTTATGTACCCGCCATCTTAGAGCTGTGGATCAGCATCCATTTTGGTGAAATCCGAATCTGGAAAAACACTTGCTTTTTGAAACTTTGCGCTTTAAATGTTTCCATGTGCTAGTCATATAACGTTTTCCGAACTATATAAGATAACCCAATTTGCCAAGAAACAATTTTATTACGCGTTGTGTGAAGACTGGAAAATACAATTTGTCATTGCTCGGCTGCATTGATGATGGATATCGGACTATAGTACAACTCTTCAAGTAAGCAAATGCAATTTATTTCCTTGGAAGCCACATTAAATACTTTTACATTCACGTCTCGTAGAATTGAATTCCTGGTAGCCTTGCTTACAAAATTGCTTTGACATATTCTATTCAAGTTTTCCATTTCTCCATTTTATTAGTTCTCGTACAGGTACGTAAAAAACAACAAATTGATTTCGAAATCCAGCGCGTCGTGCATGTTTTGATCAACATTTTCCTGTATTGTTCGCGTAATATTTGCTCTTACACAACACGGCTCACTGTACAGTTGTCACGTCGACCGATTTGCCAGATTGTGTTCAAACATTGTTTTGTTTGTCAACAGGTGAAAGTTTGTTTGTTTCAAAAATATGATTTGTATTTACCTACATCTCTCACCCTTGATCTTTTGCTTTGGTGTCTCTGTCCTTCACAAGATCAGTATCGTCCATTATATTGTATTTTGTTTTGATTGTTCTAAGTTTATAATTACATAGAATTATTCTTCTTGTTAAGTATTTAACGACTTATTTGTTCACTTTTGGCGTGTTGTAAATTTGTTTGTAACCTTTGTAAATATAAGTTCGCACATATTGCGTCATTGCCCATTTTAAAACTTTAAACTCACGTGTCGGTCATTTGGGCAGTTTTTGTGCTCCAGTATCCTTGTCTAATAACTTCGTAGATGGTCTCCTTAATAACCAGTGCTTTAATAGCGTGCCAAGTATCATGCGTGCTGTCCGTCGATGACTTGCGCAAATTACTAATTACTTAATTTTAGACTTGGGAATATGTAAATAATAACATTACCATCCATCATGTCAGCGCTGTACGTTTTTCTGGAAAAGTTCTCAGTAATCTGGTGAAAATTGATTCTTAGAAACTGCATCCTACAGTCTACCGTGTTTTTTGTATAGAAACTATTGCCAAGATTTAAGTCGTTTTAGCGAAATCGTTGATGCGTCAGTTATCAGCGGTTTTAGCGCTGCAGGGCGCTGGCGTGGAGCGCTGCGGGCGCTGAGGGCGGTTGCGCGCGCGCCGCTGCGTCAGCGCGCCGCCGCCCCGCGCTGCCAGCCGCTCAGTCAGTGTTCGACCGCGATCCGAGCTCACCTGTCGCTCCATCGAGTGTCGTGTTAATCCGTTCCGTGCCGTTCGACGGCAAGTGCTAGTGCCACCATAAGATGCTTGCGCTTGTCGCAGTGGTTTCTGTTTGTGTTAAAGTTTTTTAGTGCCTCAAAGTGGATTCCGGCGGACTGTATCAGGCCGTGGAGCATGCGCGGAGGCTCGAGCGCTCCCAGGCCATGTATGTCATAAATTTAGGTGAGTCCGCTTCAACATACGGCGACGTCGCAGATCCACATTCCTCGATATGTTGCATGACATAGAATTGCGGTTCGCTCCTATAATTGGAACTAGACTAGACCGGTACTAGGTGGTAAAGAGGTCCCGGTCTTATTGTCGTTTGAGCCTAGTTTTTATCGCAGTATGCAAATAAATTCGAGGTCGGTTCTCGAAATCGGCTTTCACTCTGATCGTGTTTTTCGCTCCCCGCTTGCTGGGCGGGTGTGGTGCGGCTGCGTCCTGAAGGAGGTCGTGTTTGCTGGAGTTGTCCACATCAGCTCGCTCGTACGATTCCATTTCAATTTGTGTCTTATTCATAGCGCACTGTGCGTGTCTATGTATGTTTTTATTACAGTTCACGTACAACGTGTGGGCGTGTGTTGGTGTGTTTGCGCTATCGGCGATGCTATTTTTGTATCGTGCGCGTGTGTGCGTGCGTGCTTGTGTCGGCGCTGCGAGAGTGCGCGTATGGACGTCGTATCCGCGTTCGGCCTGTTATCATTCTCCTCGCTTGATATTGTTGCGAATTACGTGATGTCTTCGTTTATGATTTTAATTTTGAATACAACTAAAATTGAATATTTTACTGAAATCAGTATGACGCTGGTTTATAATAGCTTTAAATGTATTTAAATTCGCAAGTGCATTATCTACCGAATGAAAACACAACAAAAACAGGTAAAGTGTAGGAAAACAAAGTAAATATCCTTAACATACATAATTGTCACATAATTCTCACTCATGTTAGCAGTTAGCACACTTTAACTGTCGCGTACATGGATTTTCCTCTACTACTGCAGGTGCACCTTTAGCAACACACAAAGTCATTGCTAAACAATACCTTATTTGCGTCTATTTATTTATCACTATTGCGTGAACTATTTGTCTATGGAAACAATACAGGCTCCATTTTTTCTTCTTTTATCGATACTTGTTGCTACTCTAGCATCAAAGTTGCTTTTCGCGATGAAGTTGTACCTACCTATTTATTTTCTAGTGTATTTTGATAGAAATGTTGTCATGCAAATTAGTTGATTAATAATGAAGTTTACAATATTAATTTATTTATATAGGCAGATTATAAACAGGTTTTTATTATCGTATGCTTGCAGAGAGCGGGAGCACAAGCAATGAATAGAAGCAAATTCTCTATTACATAACTACTGTTGATAAAGCGCCTACCTTATCCTAGGTTCTTGGAAAAACAGTTGCCCTATCAGTAGTTAGTTAAAATTACCAACAAGTCAGTTATCTCAACAAAATAAAGTATGTTTAAATAGAGGCCTATCAACTACCACTGCAAATGTTAATGTGATGTTTAAATTAACATTAATTTTGGATGGTCTACGTACCTGGAAGTCGAAGAAATACTGTTTATAATATAGTTTTTCATAAGACCACGCCGTCTATGATTCCTAACTAATGGGCAACAGATAGTAAAAAGTATGATGATAATGATGCAACACGGAAGATAGCAAATAATATGTAGACAACTTGCAAAGCGGGACAGATCTCAATGCAACTGACACAAACTAGAGAGGCAACGAAGTAAAAAGAGACTCGTAATCTCCTCAACACTAGTGAGCAGAACAAAGCTGATGATGAAACCAACAGGTTTGTTTATAATACTGACTCTAATCTAACTCCAGCTGTCGCATCAGAGTACAAGGCACTGCATAATGGCACACTTCTAGTGGTAGAACGTGACGCTGCCCGTTTATCTCCCACAGCGTGTTGTCTTTATCGGATGACACGAAAACATACACACATAGTTCTATGATACATATTTTCTTTCGTATAATCAACAATGTCAGTATAATGTAATTCTGCCGCCACGCGCCAGGACCTTTGTTAAAGCCTCTTTGCATTTTAAATTGCTTGACGTCATAACTTGTCATCAAAAAAACAATGTAAGCAATTTTGTACACAAATTTTATATTCGAAATTCAATTTTTGATCGATGTAGCCAACCCGAAGACTACTTTTAGCCTACCTGTTGTATCCGCTTTCGTACTCAGATTCTAGTCCAGTCTATTGCTGATATTTCTTCTCCTTGACTCCAATAAGCTATCTAAATCGGTCATCTAGTCATGTACCTAGATATTTCCCCACTTTTCTATCTCCATGTGCCCTCTAAATTCCGTCTTTGTCCATTTGTTTTATCAGCTTAGAAACCATTAATGCCATATCTCATCTACGGATAAACCCAAAGTTTATCATATAATACTAATACTTACCTATTACGTCCATTGAAGGTGATTATGATATGATTTTGATGAATTCTGCAAAATGCTACTAGTCAATTAAGAATTTTCTCTCCAGTACCTTTAAGCGTCGTCGTTTCAGGGAATAAGCAGTAGTGTCATGTCTTCCACTTCTGTTTATGTGTTCAGAGAAAGCACCGCGTCTTTTATATAATAATTGCACAATAAAACAATCTTATCGCCGGCCCTTACTGATTTCACGGTTGTCGACAGTTCGATGGGTATCTTCTATAAGTGCTGTTAATTGCTCATTTAGCAGCTGTCCCTGGTGTTCGAGTAGAAAGCTGCACGCTATACCGGCCACCGGGGCACGAGGAGTTTGAATCCCGTTGGATTCTGTAAGAGGAATCGGTACAAATTAGCAGATCGCTAACTTAGTCAATAGCCTTTCTCTGTTCTGTTAAAAAAAGGATATGTTTAATATAAATTGCTAACAAGTAGTTTCTGGTTTACATGATTGAATACTCCGGGACCTTTATTACCATTTGCATATTTAGCTTAGTCATTAAAATTACTGATTAATGTAGGTATATTTACTATTTGGCAGGTGATTTGCATTGAATCAATTGTCTATTATGTGATTGTATGCTAAATAGAAATTCCACACGTCCAATCATTAGTAAATGTGTTAGAAATAGCGATTATAAATAAATCAATGCATATAACTATTTAATTTTATTAATTTGGAAACTAAGGGATCCATTAATTACGTGGGGGAAGGGATCAAGCCGATTCTCACCCAATCTCACGTGGGGGGAGAGGGGGATTTCTGGCATGTATCACGAAATATTTTTTTTCCGCTAGAAACAGTGTAAAATAGCGAGAAAACTGGGTTGAATTGAGCAAAACGTGTTTCTCTATTAAAATATGACTAAATTCTACACAATAATATTTATCGCAGTCATAGAAAGAAGGAGGTTGAAGGAGCAGATGATTTTATTGAAAATCACATGGACATGTTGGTTCCAGTAGTCACTCTTGAGACCGTACATGAGTCCCCGGGGACTGAATTAGAACGAATATTCTTTTACCAATTTCAGTAGTTAAGTACTTATTAAAAATTTTCACTGTGATTCTAGACTACGATCTTAGTAATCTTAAGTACTAGTCCTAACTAGTCTTAATTAAAAATAATTAAACAAATAGTTTTTTTTTTTAATAAATCCAACGCAATGTAGCATAGATTAACGTATTTACACTGAAAATAGGCATTTTGAACAATCTCACGTGATATTAGAGGGATCTCACGATATCTCACTAAGGGGAGAGGGGGTCCAAAATCGCCAAAATCACCAAAATCACCTCACGTTATTAATGGACGCCCCCTAACCAGAAACACTAGTACAATTAATGAATTAGCCTCATGTTATAATACTTACCATACTTATGTTCCATAATATGAATTTGCGGCAACAAAGCACGACAGATGACGACGAAGATGTTCAGTTCATATAAGTGCCATCACAAATTCACGACGCAACGCTACTAATAGGTACACGCTACTAAAATGCCAACATAGCAAAAACTCACCGCAGACATAAAGTATTCGAGATCTCTCGATGGTGAGGGCTAAATAATTGTCGTGATTGACACGGTCCCGGCTCCCGTTACGCGGAACCTGTCTAAGGGCCGGCGCAGACGCACAGGCGCGCGCGCAGGCCACTGACCCTCAGCCGGATACTACCACATATTAAATCTCATGTAAAAATCTACTGCAATGCCTTAACTTATCTGAAAACTGCAGTTATTTCTAGAATACAAGTAAGTTATTCAAGAATATCTTGAGTACTCTTGGATTACTGCTCCAAATGTTTTTACGCAATAAAACATCAAGTACAATTGTTGATGTACATATCGACCTCCATAATGAGTGACAACTCTGCGTTTGGAGTACCATTAGGTTCGCGTAAAAACCTTATCAGTTCTATAAATAACCTTAATTGCTTGCACTGATAACGGGCTATCTTGGGACTAGCGTCATCAAGTAAGCGTTAAATGATGGATCCGTATAATGTAGGTAGATTTAAATTAATCAGTCTAGTTTTTCACATTCTTTCTTATTTATATGTGCAAAACCTTGACATGTCTTTACACTCAAAGATAAGTTTTCCAAGAATTGTTTGCTAACGTTTTAGTTGATAATTTGATTAGGTTTTTATTATTTATATCTAATTCTATATGAGCAGTAGTATTTATTTAATTCACATTGTATGTGTATACGATTTCTACTGACAATGGGTTTCCGCTAAGTGACTGATCAAATTTCATTGTTCGTTTGATATGTAGGATAATACATAATGCTTATTGTATCGGTGGTTGTGCATTTCGTGTGGTGACAATCGATGAGTTTTTTTCGGTTCATTGCGTCAAAGGGAATGACGCACGCGTCTTGGATTCACGACAGAAATAATTACGGAACTCCTGTCTAGACGAACTGCGTGCGATGGAGAACACCGAAAGTTTCATGATAGACAATTTTCAATTGCAATACAATATACATCTTCTGCATATAATCAAGGAAAAATGTTTTGTCACTTATAGTTAAATCACTCCCTTTACTCGCATAACATAAAAAGCTATACAGACTTTTTATGCGCAACAAAACAGCAGTATTTCCTGATTCATAGCAGTAATTCCCATTTGTTTGCTTTCGTTTTTATTCGTTTATTATCCTGTTATGTGTCGCTTGTGGGTTAGTACTATTACTTATTCTGTGCTTGTGGTTAATCGTCACTGAAGTCGTAATCGCCTTGGCTAGTAAATAAAAACGAAATATTACTAGTGCGCGTCGCGTCGTTGTAAATAATGTTTTATGTAAGCATAATATGTACTGTTGAAACCATTTGGTTTGGTCAAGTGTGAACAAAAGCAGTTAGAAAAGTAAAATAATGTCGCGGTGAAAAGATTTACACTCGGCAATGTTTTTAGGGCTGTATATAATGAATAGAATTTACATGAATACATTGTTTCCTAATACGTATTCTCAACTCTAAAGTTACTTCAAATCAAGCCGAAGCTTTGTGTAAAGGCTATGGTTTCCAACCACATTGACGTCAACAACTTGTAGGTAAACAAAAATTAACTGACTAATTGTAATTACTCAGTGAACTAGTAGTTAAATAAGAATTTCCGGTTTTTTAGGGTTCTGTACCCAAAGGGTAAAAACGGGACGCTAGTGCTATTACTAAGACTCCACTGTCCGTCTGTCTATCTGTCACCAGGCTGTATTTCATGAACCGTGATAGCTAGACAGTTGAAATTTTCACAGATGATGTATTTCTGTTGCCGCTATAACAACAAATACTAAAAACAGAATAAAGTAAATATTTAAGGGGGGCTCCCATACAACAAACGTGTTTTTTTTTCGGCGTTTTTGCCTTGTGGTACGGAACCCTTCGTGTGCGAGTCCGACTCGCATTTGGTCAGTTTTTAAATATTAGATATCATTACCGGGTATAGCCAAGTTTATATGGACAGATCAAACTGCTTCTAATCGAACCGCACTGGCCTAACTATTGTTGTGGTTCAAAGAGGTCATTCAGAGTTAGTGAATGGGCTGCATCATCAATGCGGTCAGGTAACAGGAAAATACTGCCGTACGACGATGTAACGTTTTTGTTTATCTCGATGAATCACTAACAGGTAAAAGGAATATTTATTGGAAATATACAAACAGTTAGTCGGCAGTCTTTAAAGCTCAAATCACTTATAGGCTTCACATCCAGGACTTGTTAAGTGTCGGTATGCAAGAAATCTTCTTTATTTTGTCAAACATATTTGTATTTGGATGATTATGTAAGGTCAGAGAATAACTTTATTGTATCGTGTATCGCAGAACTACCTTTAAAGGTTAAAAGAGTTCTAAGAAAACAGTTCGACCTTTGTGAAACATTGTGTTTGCCCTTTTCTTTAACAATCTTCTGTTCTATGAACTCGTTCCACTTTTTAGGAAAGCTTTTATCGCGTCGTGAATAAACTATTTGCTGTTCAAATCATTTCGGTTTCTCTTTTATTGTTGGACATATATAGGTTTTCTTATTTGTTTACTGTTAATCGTTGCTTATTGATGTTACCACTCATAGTGCGTTCGTCAATGCATGGCTGCGTCTATTTACGTGGTTCTTGCTTCCATCCCGGCGATGGACCGTGACACTACGTACAAAAACTTCGAGCCTTGAAAACTTTTGTGTTAGTTTAGTTGTTAGACTCCAGGTTTCCGTGTTTTCGTTTTCCGCATGTACAGTTACAATAGAAACACAATTTTGTATAACTTCTTTGGAAAACGAACGTTCTTCTAGAAAACTATTGCAGAATACTTTTCTTTAGCTATACATTTTACCTAAGGATAAACTACTTACGTCAGAGATGACGTCTTCTTCAACTCTTGTATTTGAATACGACCATGATGTATAAGCCGTTGTAACATGCTCTTTCTTATTTCTCAATGCTTTTGCATCGCCCTCATTTTGCTCCATTTTTGAAAACCAGAAGCTTTTTAGTAGGTATATGGAACAAATACCTAAAGGATTAAGATTAAAGAATTTTAAGATTATATTGATCTTGTCGTAACATGGGACAAGACAAAACATTGTTTGTTTGCCAAGAACTCTTCCGAGGAAGTCGACTAGGATTAAATGGTAGTCAATTTCGATCCAGCCAACTGTAAAATCGAATCAATAGTTTTTTCTCCATGAAATATAGGCTTCCGTAACAAAACCATTAGAGTAGGAAGTTGGACGTTGATTTATATTATATTTAGTAGGTATTGACCATGATAGTGATTGGAACCGGGGCAATAAAAAAAAATCGATTAACCGGTTTAGGCATTACCTCGGGGGATCGCCTAGCGGTATTTGTTTAAGGAAAATTGGAAGGCTTCTCTTAACATTAGGTATGCTGCTTTGGTTTACATTCCTTTGATATTTCATATCGAGACTGTAGAAATGCTCTGAATGAATGGCTAAAGTCCCGATGATGAGATTGAGAATATGTATAGTCCAAACGATAAGTTTATAAATACCAGCACATCAAGCTACTACAATCTGTCAAATTTCTTTAATAGATTTTCAACTTTATCGCTAAAGCATAAGGTTCAAAGTTGATTGGGAAAATTTAACAGTTTCGGGTAGTTTGATGTGCTGGCGTCTGTACATCATTTAGGCTATTCATATAAAAGCTACTATCGGTAAACACACATTCACATGCACGCACATGCATACACACACCCCAACACAACAGCGCGTCTATGTAATTTTTACTTTGTTTTTCTTTTTCTGTATATTTTTGATTTAAGTATATAACTTGTTTACATAACCTGCTATTAATGGGGTGTCTACTCAATAGCTTACACTGTAACTAGTGGAAGGTCGGAATTTTCCTAACACAAGTAAAATTCTTACTTAAATGGAAATTCCCTAAAGAATATGTAAACATAGTGTAAGTTTTTTAAATAAACATTTTATTTATTAAATAATAACAGCCGCACAGGTAGATCGATCAGGTTAAGCTACGCTTGCCGCGGTTGGTCTGTGGATGGATGACCATCTTTACATACCGAGACCCCTCCGTGCCTCGGAAAGCACGTTGCCGGTCCCGGCTGTCATTCGTGGATCTTTGACAGTCGTTACGGGTCGTCAGAAGCCCGAAAGTCTGACAACCAGTCTTATCAAGGGGTATAGTATTACCCAGTAATTGGGTTGTGGAGGTCAGATAGGCAGTTGCTCTATGTAAAATGCTGGTATTCAGCTGCATCCGGTTAGACTGGAAGCCGACCCCAACATAGTTGGGAAAAGGTTAGGCAGATGATGAACAAGTTCAACAAACTGAGTGCTGTGTTAATTTGTTAGCAATTTATTCACAAAACATATTCATGATCAGAGATTTTTTCAAATAGCAACGCCCACTCGTGCGTGGGATCTAACATAATGTAATCTAAAGAGAATATCGTTCATTTGATTCAGAAGTGCGTGTAGGTGCTGACATTACTCCTTGACCTTTGGCGTAGTGGCGTGGGGAGGCTTGTTTACCTAACAACAAACTTCCACGAAAACGTACTAAGGAAATTGTATCGTTTATGGGAAAACTGTTTATATATAGTGAGTGAAAAACTTGGGAATGGCTTATTCTGCTCGATTAACTTCTGTACTTGTGGAACTTTAGTCCTGTCGTGATGCACACTTCAGCAACATCAACGGTCGATTTAGTTTATAAAATATCTTGTTTTCGAGGTTCTCTGATGTTTTCGCACAACGTTATCAAAATAACAAAACTGACTTATCTAATTGTTTCGGATTCTGATAAATGCTGGCATATAACACGGCAATCATAGCATAATAACATGTATTCTTCGAAATTATTAACGAAATACATAAATTGTTGAAAAACGAGCTCGCCTCGTGTGTTTACATCGACGAAATGTTTGACGTGGCTGCAATTAAGAATAATCTGCTCGTTGGGCATATTGCAATTAGATATATTTTTTTAAAGTTTATGTTACCTACCTCCAAAAGGTTTAAAAACAAAGTTTAAAAAGAACATGACATCATAATCGTGTGTGTAGGTATGTTATTTTTAGATATGCAAAACTCAACACGTTTAATATGTCTAAATTCGAAATAATATAACACTGCTTCAACTTGAACTTTTCAGGTTATATAAGCAACATAAGCTTTGGGTATTTCTAGTCTTCAAAAGCGATTTTGTTTCTCTTGTGTCGACTTGTTGTCTGCTCACACAAGATGTTCAGTTGATCTCAGAACATCTCATGAAGTAAAACGTTATCTTTATGGGTGAACTAAATGCGGACTGTGTAAATGTTTTTACAAATTAGCATTTGTGTTTATTTTCATTGCCTTCATTAACTGGTCTGTCTTGAGTTGTCTGCTGTTTTAATTATTTCGGCTGTGAATTGATAACAATTCTGTTACTATTTTTTTTACTAGTCGTATCTTTAATGTGCGTCTATCTATATGCCTTTCAGCAGTTTGTCCTTGATTCTATTTACTCTTTTAAAGATGTACTAGCTTTATTAAAAACAACTTGAGCCATCAATATAATATATTATGTTATGATACTATCACTAATTCAAGATTAATACTACACCCAGTTTTCAAAGGCTTCGTTTTCACAGGTATCACTTATGGCACGTTGTGTCAGTCCCCCGTAATTACACCCCATTTATACTGAAGACCACCACTGCTGTACACACCTGTCAGCCTTGGCAAATTCCCACCAGTTTGTGTAATCAAATATGTAAAGTGATATAACATTAATGCCACGAATGTTGGAGTTAATGGATAACACGTGTATGCTCTGCATTCAGCTTACTGTAGACGACGTGCTAAATATGGGACATATTTTATCCTAGCTTCTGCCCGCGACTTCGTCCGTGTGAAATTTCTTGTTCTCCTGCCCCACCCCGTCGCATCGCATCGCCCGCCCGCGCTATTAGTTCGTTTTCGCTTAGCGTTATTACTGCCTTTTTTCCCTTTGCTCGGTTCATGATGTTAATCTTATAACCTTTCTCAAGAATTGAGCTATCAAATGCAAAAAGAATTTTTCAAATCCGACTGGTAGTTCCAGAGATTATTTAGCGTTTAAACAAAAAAAAAACAACCTCAATTTTATCTCCATGTACTAAAATAAATTAAATTAAAATTAATAATAACTATTCGGAATGTCATCAATAAGTTCAAGAAATATCAGTCGCGTGACATAAATATGACTTAAACAAAACATACCAGACTGATTACTCTTATTTTATAAATAACACTATTTAATATCGTGTAAGTAACTTTGTAGCAGTAAATGCCTTTCAATTTTGAACATATATAAAGACGCGTAACCATTTTTTGTTTCCTCACGCTACAAAGTGAAAGTAACGAGGCGTGCAGACCTCTTTTGAAAAAATTACGCAACACTCAAAAATGATTTGGTGTCTGCCTTTAAAATTGTATTTTGCAATGTTTTAAAGGCGTAGCTTATTGTTATTTCCAAACTTAGAAACGGTATTAATTTTTGATTGGATATATCGTTTCATCATTTTCATCAACGCTTTGATTATTGTAGATAGATTCTTCACTTTTATTTCAAACACTGCAATAGCTGTGTGCAAGCTCCTCCAAACATTATAGTTGCGGTTAATGTCAGTTCAAGTTCCAAATATTTTAATATTTTCACACGAATGTAAGATCAAAACACCATTACACATGTATAGCGAACACTATGCGACTCGTTTCTTTCAATTAACTATCACGAGCGAAATAAGCGCATGATTCAGTCCGAGAAGCATTCATAATGATCCATACAAAATTATGGCGATATATCAACTTAAATGAAGAGTTAGTAAGAGGATATTAGCAATGATGTCCAGTGATGTCCACATTTAAATTAATTTTAATCGTTACGTAGGTATATCGTGTATCGTTTCTGAAATCATCGTTATTAAGATAGTTTCGTCGAAAGTCGCAATCGTATGTGTGAGAATGACAATGGTCGCTGGCTAGACGTCATAAATTCTATAATGCACACAACTTCTGTTGCCCAATTTTATTTAACTCTATAATTTTTTACAATCTTTGCTTAAATCGTCATCACCTTTGTTTTGTTTTCAGGCATCGTAAAGTTTTAAAGGTTAGCTTATTTGTTTTTAGGTTACTTAAACGTTACTTGAAGCACCTTTGATTTAGCGGTTTATGTCTTGCTAAGATTTTCCTTGATTATAAATTCTGTATTTATTACTTAAGATACTACATTAGATATTGTGATGAGTGATTATTTTTAAGATAAAATGATGTTTTTATTACTGTTAACAGTGTTTTGGTGTGTAAATAACCCTTTCATTATCTATCTTGTTACATGACCATATCTTGAATGATATTGCATTCTAGAGCACAAGGATTTAACTGGTTACATATATAGACACAAAGGTTCACGTCAATTGGCCTCATTGCAGTCGTGGGCAGGAAGCGGCAATAACACAGTGTCAGCGGTTCAAACTCCGAAATTGACTGGAGTAGACCACCACCTGCCGGTTAGCTTCAACGTTGGGTCAAATATATCCTCGTTAGGTCGTCACGTTGGCGTATTGGTCGCACGACCTCCGGAACTGCGTGTGTTATGTACCAGAGAGTACTACCGGCGACTAGTAACCTTCATTGGATAATGCTTCGCGTAATACACGTGGCTTCAGTGGCTTGTATGGAGGTCGGGTCATTGTATAAAATTGTCTACATGACTTTGTGTGAGTTTTCATTCATATCGACCGGGGCTATTGTATTTATTGGGTGATTGTTTGAAGCCAACTTGTAAAGACGTTTGTATGGTATAATGTGCGTGCGTGAATTATTCTACTTATTTTGGTTCTATTTCCTTTTGACCAACGTCAAAGAAGTTGAACTAAGGACTAGTGCGATAGGTACTATTAATTAAGGATGTTTCAGTCATTTTTATTTTACTGTTCAAGTTACCTTCTAGTCTCCTTCATGCTTGTGATCCACATCACTCGTCCGAGATGACCTCATTGGCATCCAATTGAGAAGGCTTGGTACTTTGCAACAAGCACAGTTCAATGAACTTCTTGTTCTACAAGTTAACAAGCAAGTTCTGACTGATGGTTAGTTTGATAACGTTTTTATTTTATTTTTTTCTCACATAGGTAATACGTTTTATAATGTCGTCTTCCGTTACATGATTGATGCCTATTTCAATTCCCAAATTAAAACCTTCATTCACAAATCAATACATTCCTCTGCCATTATTCACGTAACGACCACTGAACTTGCCGTGGCGCGTGGGCATCAGATCCTTCCATCAAATACTTCGGTGTTACGTGGTTTGATTCACAAACCCATCGGACTATTGTAATAGCTGCAGTATATAGTTTGCGCATCAAATGCAACAAATGTAGGAAGTTTCCGCCTGCACTCCTGCCAAATTGTCGATATCCATTTATCTTTACAGTTCAAGATTAGACGAGATTGCTACTGAAAATAGATGTTTGTGTTCTTTGATTTTATATTCCTCGTCAGTTTTGATCAATAGTGGAAATGTTGGATAACGTATTATTGGGAAACTCAATCAGATTACGAGAACAGTGGTCACAATTTTTTTCCTTATTTTGGCAAAGTACGCATATTGCTTAATCATGGTCAATAAAGTATCAATATGATGGCATATTGACATTTGTAGTAGTAAAATCGCCCCAAGCAAGCTTAGTAAGCTGTCAGCTTCCGCTGGGTCACCGCGACCTACCGCACGCGACACCGGGACGCGCGCGCAAGGTCTAGGTCCCGCTCCGACTGTAAACACAACAACAGGTGGTGAATGTGGTGATGCTACTTTATCTTCATCGTTTGATTCCATACTTTTATCTTTCAATGGGGATTGTCCAAAAATTCTAACCATTAGATTTTATTTTATTTTTTGAAAATTTAGAGCATTTTGAGAAACTAATTTGAATATTTTGATGATTGGTTCAATAGTTATTTTTAAAAAAAAAATTAATTATTTTAAGTTTTTAAGGTAGGTGACGTCATCATTGGCTTAAAAAGATTGTGCCGTTGCTTCACTAGTACATAATTAAAAATTTAAATCTGTCAACACAACGTCATCCATATCACATCTGTCAAAGTGTCAATACTGAATACTCAAATACTGTCTTATATAATCGAATTCGAATCCTATCCTATTATCGTATTTGTTTACAAATGGTTTTTTTATGAGTAAGTGTCGTCCAAGGAATATACTACTCTCTGTCGTCACTAGAACAATCTACGCGGCGACTTAGAAATAGAATAATAACGCACGCGGCGACATAATTTTATTGTTCGTTTTCCTGAACCACAAATGACCACAATGAGCGATACTTTTGTTAAAGCTGACTCGCGAAACCTGCCTAAAGTTGAGACCGTTATGATATTAGAGTATATTTCTACTAGCAGCCATCATAGCGTAGCTGAAATAAGGGGAGCAGAAATAATAATATAATAAATATAATTTGACACTTGACAGATTGTAGACAATACTTGCCTCTTACTTTTTAACGATAACGAGGTAACGATACAAAACTGTACAGCCAAACCAAAGGGCAAACAAGGTCAATCGTATTTTATCAAAAATATCAATAAAATATGAATATTTTTCGTAATTAATTAGTCCGTAATGATCAGTAACGCTATTCTTCGAAATGGTTTTTCAATTACAACATTTAAAAAAATATGAACAATGCCCATTGTCCATTGAGTAAATATTTATTTATAATAATATAATTTCTTGTTGCTTGTCTTCTGTAGCCGCACCACGTCATGTCACTAACGCTTTCTAAATGATTATACGTCTGAAATGGTGATGACATTGTTGAATCTTGTGATTTTCCGATGGCTCAGCTGCCAATAAATCACTGACATTTAAGTCAGGAGTTCTTTTAATCGGGTCAATGTATCAATTGACGAAATATCAAATATACGTTAATGAGTACAGATTTTAACAATAGGTACATATTTAACTTTAGGTATAAAAAAAGTTCATTCGTGAATTTGTGAATGACAAGTCAGGGTCTGTCGTCAAAATGTTTGCCAAATTATTTACATAAGATTAGTGAAAAAATGTATACAGTGACATAACAAAATAACAGTTGTGCGTGCACGTGTAAGTACTCGAGTCGGTTCGGCGGTCAAGGATGAGTTCTGAATCGTTTTGTATTGCATTATTTATGTGAGAAATTTACTACACCTAAGGGTTAAAGGTTTTAACGGGGGTGTTCAACTTGGAAGAATGTTAAACACGTGTACTCATACTTTATTACATAACTACATCTTTTTTTTAATGTTAGTTTTGTATGTTTTTAAACCATAATTAAATATGTTTAGTTTTAAAACATCAGTGACATCGGCCCGAGTTGAACAATGTATATTGGCTAGGCGATGTCAATTAGTGGAGACCAGAAACTTAGGCTTATGCGGTAACGTCTAAATATATCGTCATGATCACCGCTCCACTGTCTCGCGCACATGTCGGGTAATTAATGATGTGAACTGTTCCGCTTACAAGAACATGTTTGCAGTCATGACAGAGCAAGTATACCAAGACAAAGAAAAGTTGGGAAAAGACAACAAATTATGTGTATACAGAAATGTTTTCTATTAGTTTTATAATACCCTTCAATGAAGTAGTTTCGGAACCTATCTCGAATTTTAGTATCAACTGTTCACAAGAAAGCGGGTCTACCGGAAATCTAAAAGGGTTCGGACTCTAAATAATGCACCACCGGAAATGACGCGCGGGCAGCGTTGCCAGAGTTGGCTGCCAGTGTTTTTGGCTCGTTAGCGCTCTCGTACATACTCGCCTGAATGGCGCTCCCACTGAAAACTTTATAGTTTCAGATGTGCCAGAAACCGTATTTCATGCAGAATCGTGGAGCAATTTTCAGAAACACTTTAAGATATCATTCGAAGAACGGTTTTATGGATAGTATTGCGCCACATTTAAGAAAATCTTTCGTCTCATTATTATTTGTAATGTTAGCGATAATTTTAAATTCCGCATTGGTAAAATTGATAGACAATTGTCAATTCCTTTTTACAAATATGGAATACGAATGGAAACTATTATTTCTTATTAATTCCGCTGGAACTCCCGAGTCATCCGCTCTTACAACACTAATGCACACGCCTTTCGCTTCGGCCTTTGATCCTTATTCAAGCATCGATTAACTTCGGCTGAAAGCCGTTTCTATTATAAGTATTCCGTAAATGGCGTTCCCATCGCCGTCTAAATCTGTCTCGACATCGGACATATCTATCGCTGCGTCTATATGTTTGGCCGGCTATTCTGGTTAGGCTATAAATGGCGCCGCTTCGACCGGGTATTATTAGCATTGGCCGCGCGACTCCCGAACATAACGCTTCGCACCTGATTGGAAGGTGGCCAGATATAGACCTCGTTATACTCGCTCAGGACTCGAAAGTCAACTATGACTATAATGGTACTGGTCAAGTGCGAGTGGCTAGCGAAGTTTGGCTACTTTGCATTCTTTTGTGCGTGGCAGTTTATGCCAGAGATTATATTGGTTCATTGATTGATTTCTTCCGTGAGGAAGAACAAGAATTGTATTGCTGTATAAGTGCAACATCTGTTTGGTACAAGGGAGTTTCGTCTAACTCGGTAGTTTTGCTATGGTGGAATTTTTTACATGTTCTAAATAATCATGTTAGTCTTGAGTCTGTAGCAGGAACTTGGTTAACTGGCATTAGCACAGTAATAGCATCACGGGAAATTTCCCTTCATCCTGTCTGCCAGTTATCCGATTAAATGCTTATTTAATTTCTAATACCTAGTATTTTGTTCAATCGCTGCTTTACAAAAGTCCAAATAGAAGTAACGAAATAAAATGTTGGATGTTTTTGTTTTAATCGTTGTGGTTTATTGATCATAAGGTGTGGAAAAGAAAGTGGATAAAGCTAAACTGATCCGAAGGCTAATTCTCGTAATTTAAAACGTTCAAAATCTAGTCGCAGTCTCATCTCGGCGACAAAGAAATGTCAAAAATGTAAGGAAATTAGAGGTATTTTTTACCGACTTTACAAAAAGGAGGAGGTACTATGTTCGGGTGTTTGTATGTTTTTTTTTTTTTTTTTTTTTTTGTATGTTTGTTCATCGAATACGCCGCCAATTGTCGAAGGATTTTCAAAATTCTTTTTTTGTTCGAAAGTAGATAGTTCTGAGGTGGTCCCATTGCAACCAAGTTAGGATCTGATGATGGGATCTTAGAGAAATCGAGGGCAACCCTCAAATTTTATAGGCTTACTTATTGTTTTTCGCATATTTTATGAAGTATCTTGTGTATTTGTGTATGTTTGTCACCATCTCAGGTAGCTGGGCTGATGATGGAAGGTACAACTCCTTAACAGTAAGAAGTTACTCGAACAGGCAAGGACTGTTTTAGTAAATTGTTTTGATGTTTGATAGGGCATTTGCCACATTTGGTCTCATGATCATCCAGTCATGACCTGATGCTGCAGTCAGGATAGTCTGCAGGCAGAGTACCTAACTCCTCGACAACTAACAGCAGATATATCGTGTTTAGGCTCATTGAAAAGGGCTCGATGTGTGGATAAACGTACTGTTACTGAGGAACACCGAAGACCTGATGCTGAAGCCAGGAGCATCAGAAAAAGTACAAACCATTAAATTACAGCACCGTAGTCGTGTTTGGGCTCATTTTAAACAGGACTAAATTTTAAGTTCAATGCAATGTTGACATAAGTCTGGCCTGATACTGCAACCAGGATTATCAGCATCTAATCTAAAATCTAATAAAAGGAGAACTCCTCAACAATTAACGTCCCTGCATCGAGAAAAGGAATATTTTATAAAAAGGCGATGGGCAAGTTGACATGAGGCTATTGTAACTTAGATAAATTATAAATAGACCCACTAAAAAGAGAAAAATAAAAACTTTTTAACAAAAAAAAAAACCGACTTCCAAAAAAAACACTACAAACTGAAAAAAAAAACACTACAAACTGAAAAATAACTTTAATTTCGGAAGTCGGTGGCAAAAACTAAAATACTGATCCCTAAGACACCGACTTCCGAAATTAAAGTTATTTTTCAGTTTGTAGTGTTTTTTTTTTCAGTTTGTAGTGTTTTTTTTGGAAGTCGGTTTTTTTTTTTGTTATTAAACGATGAAGACTGAGATCAGACTGAACGTTCTTAAAATTACGAGAATTGCCCCTCTGATGTCGTCGACTAATCGGTTCTGCCTGAGTACGTATTGAGTAATCGAAAGTTTATAAAGTCTGGTTCTGCAAAGTCATTAGTCTTAAGCATCACTATGTTCTGTGTTATTGTCTTAATAGCACTGATGGACGCAGTGTCGTTCTATTCGTTTTTCCTATCATCCAAAGTCAATCCCTCAATAGTTACTTCATGAAAATTAGTTTGTTATATTTAATCTGTGCATTGAAATAATATATTATGTTTATCTATGTGTAAAATAAATGAATGTTCAGTTGTTGAAAAAACTCTGCTGCGTTTTATTAGGTTATGGGCCCAGACCCTTAAATAATTCGCTAAAGTCGTTAGTTTTTCCTAAATACCATTACCTTATCGTGGATTATCTGTATTTTGTTATTGTGTTCAAAGAAAAACAATCAAAAAGTGATATAATAATTTTGCAGTCCTACTGACATTGTGTTGTACTGAGATTTAAAAATGGCCGGTAGTTACATTGTAAATGTGCCTAAACTGAAGGGTAGAGAAAACTACGATCAGTGGGCGTTTGCAGCTGAAAACTTTCTCATTCTCGATGGCGTCGATATAACCAAAGAATTAACAGCGGAGGAAGCTACTTCAACAGAAGAAAAAAAGGCAAAAGCGAAGCTGATCATGACCATCGACTCGTCGTTATATGTTCATATTAAGAATGAGAAAACCGCTCGAGACATATGGAAGCGCCTGAAAGCACTCTTCGACGATTCTGGCTTCACAAGGCGTATTAGTTTGTTGCGTCAGCTTATTTCTATCAGACTAGAAGACAGTGAATCGATGACGGCGTATGTAACCCAGATGGTAGATACAGCACAAAAATTGAAAGGAACAGGCTTCCAAATCACGGATGAGTGGATTGGTTCATTGTTGTTGGCGGGATTAACGGAAAAATTTGCGCCAATGATTATGGCCATAGAGCATTCCGGCATGGTGATAAGTACGGACGCCATTAAAGCAAAATTATTGGATATGCAATCGGATGTTGGTAACACAGAAGGAGCACTTTTATCTAAAAGTTGGCATCAAAGACAAAAAGGTTTTACTAACAAAAGGAACACAAACATGACAGAAGAGTCTAGGTCAAAACTGACAACTTCAAATCCAAAGTCAACAAAAACAGTTCGTTGTTATAAGTGTAAACAACTTGGACATTATATGAATAAATGCCCTCAGAATAGTCAAAATAGATCAGATAACGCATTCAGCGCTACTTTCTTGAATCCTGAAAATCGATTTCAAGAATCGGATTGGTATATTGACTCGGGAGCAAGTTCACATATGGTTGTTGACAAAAGATGTTTGGAAAATGTTTCACTCAGCCACAAGGTAAAGAGTATCGTAGTCGCCAACAAACAGACAGTACCCGTGTTGTGCGCAGGAAATACTAGAATAACGACAGTGGTCAACAACTCAGAATTCGATATAACTGTGAAGGATGTTTTGTGTATACCCAATCTAACTACCAATCTGCTTTCAGTTAGTCAGCTTCTTCGGAATGGCAATAAAGTTAATTTTGAGAAAGATGTTTGCTATATACGAAATCGGCATAATGAACTGGTGGGAAAAGCAGAACTAGTAAATGGAGTTTATAGATTAAACATCAAGTCAGAGTTGTTTGCAGGCTCAGCGACAGCTACGACTAGTGTGATGTGGCATCGTAGGTTGGGACACATAAACAGCAAAGACCTTAACACTATGAGAAGTGGTGTGGTTAATGGGATCGATTTCTCTGACAGAGCAGTGATTGATAAATCCAAGTGCATCACATGTTGTGAAGGAAAGCAAGTGAGACTGCCTTTTTCACACAAAGGTACCAGGTGTGAAAATGTGCTTGAGGTGGTTCATGCAGATGTCTGTGGACCCATGGAGCAAGTCTCAATTGGATCATCGCGTTACTTTTTGCTCTTTGTCGACGATTTTAGTCGAATGGCTTTCGTCTATTTCCTCAAGGCCAAAAGTGAGGTTTATAATTACCTGAAGGAGTTTAAAGCTTCAGTCGAAAAACAAACTGGCAAAAGTTTAAAGGTATTGAGGACGGATAACGGAGGCGAATTTTGCTCTTCTGAGGTTGAAAGTTTTTTGAAAAGGGGTGGAATAGTTCACCAGAAAACTAACCCTTACACCCCAGAGCAAAATGGGATGTGTGAACGCTTAAACCGAACAGTGGTGGAAAGAGCTAGGTGTATGCTGTTTGACGCTAAACTTGGGAAACGTTTCTGGGCAGAAGCTGTGAATACTGCTGTATATCTGCGAAACAGGACTTTAGCATCTGGTCTAACAAAAACACCATATGAACTCTGGACGGGCAAGAAGCCAGACGTTAGCCATCTTCGGGTTTTTGGAAGCACTGCCATGGTTCACATTCCAAAAATAAAAACCGCAAAGTGGGATAAGAAGGCACAAACTCATATTTTTGTGGGTTATGAGAATAATGTAAAAGGTTACAGATTATATAATCCCAAGACAAATAAGATCATCACCAGCCGAGATGTTATTATAATGGAAGATACTCATAACAATCCAGATGTGATCCAAGCTGAAATTATGGATGAACAGGATGTTAATACCACAGAGGAAGAAGAAACTGTTATAAACACTTCGGATGCGACATACATACCAGATGAAACTGAAAGTAGCAGTTCTTCATTGTCTGACGAATTCTACAATACTGTCAGTGAAAACGAATTACAATCCACACCTGAAGAACCTACTGTTTCAGGTAAACGTCAGAGAAAGAAACCTGATAGATTTGGATTTAGTACCATCTGTGTAGAAAGTGTTGGTGATGAAAATTTAACTTATGAAGATGTCATGAATGGGACAGAACGTGAAAAATGGTGTAAAGCAATGGAGGAAGAGTTGCAGTCATTTCGTGAGTGCGATGCATGGGAAGTGGTGGACAAACCAGAAAGTGGAACAATAGTGCAGTGTAAATGGGTTTACAAAAAGAAGGTAAATAGTGATAATGAAGTGCGGTATCGTGCGCGTTTGGTCGCGAAGGGATTCACGCAAAAACAAGGTATCGATTATAAAGAGACTTTTTCACCTGTAGTTAGATATTCTACTCTAAAGTTACTGTTTGCATTGAGTGTTAAATTGGATATGAATATCACTCATTTTGATGTAGTAACTGCTTTCCTTAATGGTGACTTAGACGAGACTGTGTACATGCAACCACCTCAGAATTTTGCATATAAAAATAAAGTTCTAAAATTGAAGAAGGCAATTTATGGCCTTAAGCAATCTGCCCGAGCTTGGTACAAAAAGGTGGATGAATGTTTACAGGAATTCGGTTATAAAAAATCGCAATATGAGCCCTGTTTGTTTGTTAAATCATCTGGAGGTCAAAAGACCTATATAGCTTTATTTGTGGACGACTTCTTTGTATTTTCAAATAATGATACCGAAGTTGAAAAAGTAAAAAGTCAATTGAGTGCCAGATTTAAATTAAAAGATTTGGGTCATGTAAAACAGTGCCTAGGTATGCGAGTTGAAACCTGTAAAAATAAATTGTATATTGACCAAGAAAGGTTCATTGATAATTTATTGATAAAGTTTGGAGTGGAAAATTGCAAAAATGTGTTGTCAATGTCAATTAATTTAAAATTAGATAAATGTGATAATGTTGATTGTGATGTGAAATATCCTTACCAGCAGTTAATAGGCAGCCTTATGTATCTGTCGGTACTTACTAGGCCAGATATATCCTATTGTGTGAGCTACCTAAGTCAATTTAACAATAATTATGGTAAAACACACTGGCAGCATGCTAAGAGAGTTTTAAAATATTTAAAAGCAACTAAGTCTTATCGCCTAACTTATACTAAGGATAATTCAGATTTAGTAGGTTTTGTTGATGCCGACTGGGCTTCCAACACAGTTGACAGACGGTCTTACACCGGTTTCTGCTTCAAACTCTCAGGAGGAGTAGTTTCACATGAATGTAAGAAGCAACAAACAGTAGCACTATCAAGTACTGAAGCCGAGTACATGGCTATTTGTGAAGCTAGTAAAGAGGCAATATTTCTTAATAATCTGTTGTTAGAACTTACTGGAAAAGATATAGGACCTGTAATTCTGTATAATGATAATCAGAGTGCGAAAAACCTTACAGAAAACAGTATGTATCACAAAAGATCTAAGCATATAGATGTTAGATTCCATTTTATTAGAGAAGCTGTCTATAATAAATTAGTAAAAATTGTTTATTTAAATACAGAAGATATGCCTGCTGATATTCTTACAAAAAGTTTGTCAAGTGTTAGGCATTATAAATTTCTTTTGATACTAGGTTTAGTTAAGCTTTGAATAGATATATTAACAAAGGCTAAGGCTATTTTTATTTCAATGAGTGGTGGTGTTATATTTAATCTGTGCATTGAAATAATATATTATGTTTATCTATGTGTAAAATAAATGAATGTTCAGTTGTTGAAAAAACTCTGCTGCGTTTTATTAATGCCGAACCAGGTCACTCTGAAACCTTCACCAATTTGCCACATAATGGATGTCCTACTACTCCTACTACACGTTATATTTATGTGGGGAGGCGTGTCGTGTCATCGGATTTTGTTTTAGTTGGCGTCCGTAGGCATGCTGCGAGGTCGCCGCTCCGGATGCCGGCGGATCACAGCGGATCCCGGTTGCCGGATCGTGGAAACTGCATGTTACACGCAAACTGGGTTACGACGCGTTTCGTTATGTGCGATGTGGTTTTGTTTTGATACGAGTGTGGTACAACAAAATAGACAAATGTGGAACAAGACATTTCAATCTAATGCATTAACGTAGTAGTCGGTATTACTCTTTTGATTTAACCCAATTTAGAATAATAAAGATCGGTTTTTGAACTCAATCACGAGTCAAAAAAGCGTGAACAAAATACATGACTATTTACAAACAGTTTCTACGTGAATTGGCTCAAAACATTACTGAATCATTGTCCAATCTAAAACAATTATATCATATTGTAGAGCGGCCGAACCACTCCGTACGTTTGGCAGAGCCGTGCAACCGTGATTTATCCTCTCCGAGGTGTGGAGTAGACGAGGTACTTGGCACTACATATATCTCTTAATTCTGAAGTAATTGGACATCCTATAGTTAGAACCTCATCACAACAGAATGTTTTACAAAATTTCTAACGGATGATAACTTCTGCTCCCACATTCTCACGTGGACAAAAGCTAGTGTCATCATTGATGAATGTTTGGCACTCAATGTATCACCGCTGAGCTCCCGTTTGATGTGCGACATGACAGCTGAGCTGTCGTACGTTTACAGATAATGTATGTGCGAAAAACTATTTAGGGATCTATGTATATTCACCAATACAAAATGGTATCTTTGGATTTTAGGCATATTAAATATATAATAGACGGGTTTCTGACAGCTGTCAATAAGAATACAATAAATAGCTGAAAGCATCCCGAAGAGCTATTTCAGTATTCACAGAATCCCACCAGAAATGCTTTTAACACACGATAACAGACACATTCTTCTTCAAACATTTGAAAAGTGAGATGTTAAACCGAGCTAAAATATACAAAGAAATATTTAACAAGTTTGTTTTAAACATTAACTTCAGCTTCAGCGGTCGGTTGCACGGTAAAACGTAGTTCACACCTAGATCTATAATTAGGTGGCTAGGCGTGACGCTGCGAGTCAATTTAAAATAATAATTAAGTACGCGCGGTGGGCATGTTAATCGGCCGTAACCTTTGTGATTTATTTATTTTACGTATGGTATGCGTGGGCGCAGTTGAGAGTATATTAAACGTTATTGTTAAATATTTATTTGTTTGGAGATATTTGATTTTGGCAATCATTTGTTGACAACAACTTTCACACCTCGGATTTGAGAGTAGGGTAGCTGACTGAATGCTAAATACAAACAGGCTGCTGAATGACATTTGCAAAAACATATCGCAGAATCCTTAGATCTTTCGCGACATCGTTATCTATAAAGTACGAGTCTCGTACAGAAAAGACAATACCTAATACCTACCAATTGATTTAAGGTGGCAATTACTTTGAGGACTAGTTTTCCACTTCCCCGTGGTTCAGTGTTAACACGACAGTTCCAAAGTGTAATGAATGCATCTATGTGTAGTGCAGTCGCCTTGACCGCAATGCGGCAGACTGTGGGTCGCCGCACGCATGCGCTTCGGCCTGCGCACGCGCTCCGCTTAGCGAACTTATCGCCTCGATTAGTACTCGTACAACACTAACTATGTAGCAATTACTGTGGAAAATTATTGGACGATAAACTGTGGGTAATTAGAGCAAATACTACTGTTCACTTTGGAGTTAAAATTGGTATTATTGATATTTTATCCTGTTATATTTTCCCGTATATTTGTGTTCCGGCGATAATTAAGTCCGTATTTAGAACGCTATAATTAAAAGGCGATATAATCCCACAGTTCTATTTGTGGTTGCTCTTGTTGCGGTTATTGGCTATTCTATTCTATTCTATTCTAAATAGACTTAGTATCCTGGTGTTATTTACCTGTTTCGTGATATTTGGGGCACGGAACTACGTGCTAAGTTCATAATAATTGTTATGACCAATAATTATTTTTGTTATTTCAAACCGTTTTGTTAGCAAAATATAATTGAAATGGTAACCATGCTGATGTTTGCATCCCCAAATTTTACAAAAAGCTATGAAAATTCCAGAAAAAGTTTAAATTTTACCCCCCGAAAAGGGGAAGAATACCTAGAAATTCACCACTCATATAGCCGCAAGCTCTAAAAACATTGAGCCGATAATAGCGATCCCCTATCCGTCTCCCTACAGTGTTGTAACACGGGCAAGGTGATGCATCAGAATAGTTCGTTGTGCAACGCACCCCGCCGGGCCAAGGTTCCACCGAATTAACAGCTGGTCACCAGTCACCGTCCCGTTGTGAGTGCTGTGACCCACTTCGAGTACTATTGATGTACCGAGGATTTGTGGAAGATGCTCCATGGCCAACTGATTGATGCTTGATAGCTGTATTTTTGACACTAGGGTTGGAAATTAAGAAAAAATAACACCTTTTGAAAATATTGAGTCTATAACTACGATGATTGGTCATTATAAAGCATATTAATTTTTTGGCATCTTTGTGTGAAGTATTGGACTGACCTCTGCTTTGATGACTTATAAGTAGGTTTCAAAAATTTTGAGTAATTGCCTTAAAAGATGATCAATACTTCATTAATGTTACAAATTGTTTAATGAAATATTGCGTTTTGTTACACATTCTTTTAGATGTTGTATCATGTTGGTATTCTAAATGTGCGACTTATCTACTACATTAAAGCCACTAATGTCAAAGTCATATTCAGAACACGCAAAGAAACTGATTACAAGCCAAAAACAAGTACAATAATTACATTCTTACACATACTCCGCCTTCCGTTTTCCGCAAACTATTTGCCAATCCCATCAATAGTCTTATCACATCATGGCGGCGCGGTGTTGCTGTGATAAGTGGCACGCTTGCCAATCACGCCGCGTGATGGATGGGGCTGGTGCGGGCGCCAACTGGCCTGGCAACTAACAGGGAAGCGGGACCGACGCTGCAAGTCTGCCACAGAATTTGGGACGGGTCAAAGAACATGTTTGTGAATTTCACACTCTTCCAAGTGAGAGAGTGGAACAGATGTTTACGTTTCATTTTGAACTAACATCTCGCTTGTATTCCCCGATTGGTTAGACAGAGGTGTAACTACCTATTGTAGGTAGGTAGGTACCCCCCCTACATTTCGCTAGTTACGTTTAGATCCCATGAAATAAGAGGCGAGCCATTGGCATTGCATGGTTGTTAATTTTTAACCAACTTCAAAAAAGGAGGAAGATTTTTTTTATGTATGTTCGGGTATAACTCCGTCATGACGGATTTTCAAAATTCTTTTTTCAATAGATAAGATACTTATGCCTCCGGGGTGGTCCCATAGTTTTTGAGTTAGCTTCAATAATACGATTTTTTCCACGTAGTTTATAAGTATTGATGATATTTTAATACCTAACTTCCTGTCACTGATATTAAAACTAAAAAAAAAAAACACTACAAAGTGAAAAATAACTTTAATTTTGGAAAGCGGTGTCGTTGGTTCCGCATTTTTGCTTTTTGACACCGACTTCCGAAATTAAAGTTATTTTTCACTTCGTAGTGTTTTTTTAGGAAGTCTGTTGTTTTTTTTTTTTTGGAAAAATGATTTTATCGTTAAGTATGACCAACCAGGCGTAGTCAAATAACAAAGAGAATGGTCTGAATGGAAAGAGAATAAAGCTTAGGGCTTAGGTTAGGTACCTACAATTATTTTGTAGGTGCATGTAAAGGGTACACTCGTGTGGAAAATACTGTACCTACATTGTGTTAGTAGTGTTAGTACGATCACAGTAGTACGATGATCTAATTAGAAGTGACCACGGATATCGAGAAGTGACATACTTATTCGTGTTGTGAACTTTAGACTCACACTCTCACGTACTTATCACATTTACTTTCCATAGACAAACAATATTAATTAATTAATGAATAACTGAACCAATATCTTAATTGCACAAGTTATTTATGTACACGATCTACAATAGAACATCAACGAATGCGATAGTGTAATTAATTAATTCCAAGGAAAATAAACCAAACTTTCTATTAAACAAATAGACAAAACAGTGAGACATAAACAGCGTTTGAAGCAAGGCTGCAATATAAACACACACGTTGATAACGGAGGTATTAGCGGTCGTGACGTCACAGGTCAGATGTCGAAGTGTTACGAAGCATTAGATCACTGCAAAAGTAAACAACTATAATTACTTGTGAGGAAATAAGGAAAATATATCAGTCGATTAAAAATAGACTGCAGTATCTTTCTGTGCGCTAATTATTACTTAGAGTACCTACTGTGTTTTCCTAGCGTGTTGGTGATCTTGACGACTACTTTTGCTTTGATCTAAGCAGATTCTAGTGGACACCAAACTACTATGTATCTTTCATTAAAGACAATAAGAAGCACGAAATTATTATTAACAAAACAATAGGTAGGCACATACCTACAGTTCTACTTACCCTATTAAATGATAGCATCGCACATGCTTACTATCAATGAATGGAACGTATCCCCGAGGCCACGGCGGCTGTTGCTCAACACAAGTGTGTCAAAGGAAACTCCCGTGCTATCGTATCGGTGAGGGCATTAATTGTAGGAAAATCACCGGCGCGCGCGCAGACGAGCAGCCGGTGAAGTTTCCATTGTTGGCAGGTAGTTTGAGATAGATTGGAGGACTAATGACATGTGGTGATAAGTGATTTTGACCTTTAATTGGAAAAAGGAATAAGCATTTTTTTTTAAGATTGAAGTTCGACCTTTTTATTTGTAGCTATTCTACCCAGGAAACAAAGTTCTACTACAGGTAGGTAGGTAGGTTCGATAGTATAATATCAATAAAATCGTCTTAAGTATAACATGATTACTTATATGTCTTCCTTTGATTAATACAAGTAGTTTATTTAGTATTTTCTCTTTTTCACCTAATAAAGAAGATATGATTTATTGCTGTAATAGATGTCTTTGAATTCGCTGAATGCTATCTAGAATCTCAGATGGATTTGCCTCCTACATTTTCTATTCAATATGGTTAGATAAAAAGAAGGAAATTCCACTTATTAATTATTATTATCTAATGAGGAACATTAAATAGAATTTCTTACTTTCCATGACTTATATTAAAGTAATAGAACCTGCAATTCAGTCTTATTATTTGATAAGTAGTACTCCTAAATTGAAATTGTATCTATGAAGAACTACTAACTAGATATTCGATAGGGGTATACAACATTCATCGTTTCACACCCAAACCATTTGATTCAGACTTGGGACAAACATTATCGGCACTAGCTGAGTCTCTGTTACCGCACTTTTATATCAAACTCATTCCAAATGGGAGTTCATTTGTTTATTAGTGTAATTAGTAAGTGAGAGTGTTCCCGCAATGTCAGTGGGAGCCGCCAGCTGACCGCTATCGGCGGAAGGGCGACGACCTCGCCGGAAGCCTTATCAGCTGGATACACCACGCTAGTCATCCCACACCCACTTCTCGGTACCACCACTTATCAAGGACTAGCTGTGTCCCACGACGAGGATGTTTATGTCCTCCAAGTATAGTATATGACCTGAGAGATACAGTTACAAAGATATATCTGTATGGGACGTGTTGTTTCAATCACTTTAAATATAAGTTTACTAGTCTGACTCCGGTTATGAATCTTACAGACTGGCGTAGTAGGCATGTGCCTTATAGGCGTTGCACGGGTGGGTTCCGGAATTGGTCTTTTAAGAGGAACCGGCACCCCTCTGTGTGCTGACGGTGATCACCATTCACCGTGGTGGTTATAGTGAGGTAAAAGTCCCACACTCACCGACCGGCCTCCCCGGAGGTCGGGTGCCTTTTGAAGGTTCCCCCCGAAAACAAAAAAAAAAAAAGATTTTAACAATGAGCCGTCTTGTGGTTTTTTCCTTGATCCAGTAAATGTCCTAGGCTTAAAATAATAATTATTATTAAAAGTTGCCAGTCTCATTTTGCTTGTGTTCTGTGCCACAGGAAATTCATTATGGCGGCTTTATATTGTTAACTTTTATAGGTTTTTCGATCAGTCTGATGCCAGTATGGTAGGGTAGGTACCTACCTATTCAGTAAACAATGACACATCGACGTGTTCAGCAGATCGATACCTACCTAAGGGTTGTTTTAACTTGTTTCGACTAGTTCTCCGAATATAGTTGCGTGCTCGGCTCTCTGCCCACGTGCCCACGTGCTAGTTCTTAGTATACATCAGTTATATTGTAGCTTTTTTATGTAAGTACTTGCTTATGTACTTTTAAAGTGACTTGCAGGAATCATTTAACTTTGAGTAGTTTTATTTGAAGTTAGTTTTACGAAGGTATTTCAGTGAACCGTTTAATCTATTTATTTGTATTAATGACTGAATCATTTACATTAGAAACACAATTGTTATCAAAAATGACAATTTTCCTAAATTAAATGCATTAATAAACCAAAAATGTTAATTTGGCACCTACCTAAGTAGTGTAAACAACATTATTTAAATTAATCTGTCTCATAGCTATTATTTTTGAGCGAGTGTGTAATAATAATGCAATATCTGTGAAAAACTCTAAAGTAATTAGCAACATTTACTTAGTCTAAACCAAAGTCCAAATAAAAGTAGACACCTACTCGCCTAAATAAACCATCGTCATCATTATCATTCCCTTGCAGTCTGTATCTCAAATTGATGCATCTTTTAAAATACGATTGTTTCGCACCAATACGTATAAGTTTATCATAGCTAATCCATCTCTTCGATAAACCCTATAGACGTTTATATTTAAATATCAATTCAAGTCCACTTTACAGCTCATATTCCATTCAAATCGCTGCCTCGTGTCGGCCTCTACCTTCGAACGTATGATATTGCTGGCTCGCGTTGAATGGGATCGATCGGCCACAGTGGGCCATGGCAGGTGGCTGATGGCCCAAGTTCAGGGCCGCGCCGGCCCCCGCACGCCGACGACACGACCACGACACGTCGCACTCACACGCATCACAAATATTGGAACGTTTATTTTAGAGGAGCTTTAGGGTTGACTAACATGAAAAAGAGTAATGTTTGACATCATTTTTATGATACCGCTTCGTTTCATGTTTTATAACGAGAGGCGTGTCAATCAATGCATATTTTTAACTGACTTCTTACAAATCTATTCCGTGATGTGACGTGGCCTGCACACATCATTCACATTCACAATGATTGATTATAACGTGTTTACTTGCCAAGAAAAGAACGTTTGCGTTTAAAACGTTTGGCGTCTCGACGCTGTATTTCAGTTTAATAATTTTTGACCCTGAAAATGAACTATTTGAATACATAATAAATTCGTTGTGAGATCAAAATAAATGAATATAAAGCGAAATAATGGTTCGGTAAAAATAACATGGAAAGTCGTAGCTTTGCAATATTGTAGCGAACACGTTATCATTTAATTTTAGAAGCGATAGAGATCGCAGAACGTCTGCAATCAGCCCTAGCCACACGTAGCCACACGTAGGTGTGTGACAACGCAGGCAGTTACAAATAGAATGGATATAAAAACTCGCTCGCGGAAATCCTATTTGTATAGACGCGAAAATAATAGAAGTTTGCGACAACGGCCGCGCGGAACGCGAACTATCTTAGCACGGCGCGGTCGGCGGGTTAGCACTTGCACTATTGGAATCCTAAATAGACATTTTATCGCCGGCTATATTGAGCAGGCAGTCCTGAACTGAACGGCAATGTAATTACCTAGCGGAAATTCCTAATTTAGTTCTCGGACCACTATTTCGAAATTAGAAATTGCATGCATAGGTTCTTAAGTTTACTATAAACATATTGTGTACAATACCTAAGCATAGACGAATGACAATGTTAGTCAATAACAGTTGTGGTTTTTGTATGGATTTTCCAAATTTGTTATCGCTAACACTTATCTAAACGTATCTAATCTTTCTTTTCCAGGTAAGACTGAGTTACGTCGAAGAAACTGAAGTAATCGCCGTTCAATCAGTAGGTATCATCACCACACATTTCCATCTATATTTAGAAGCAGATAAGCTTGCATATAACGTGATTCATATTATTTACATGCTTAAGTGAGGGTATGTTTGAAACTGTCAGAAGTCAACAAAGTGCGTCTTTATCGTGTCCATGTAGCAAGTGGGACTGAAGCAATAGACTGTTTGTCTTGGCAGTGTTGAAATCTATGTACAATATTGCACATAACATTACGCCTGTGTACCCTGAAGGGATGAGCACAGGTGTACCTTTTTATTTTTTGTTGTCGGGGGGAACCTTCAAAAGGCATCTGACCTCCGGGGAGGGAGATCGGGGAGTGTGGGATTTTTACCTCACTAAAACCACCCCGGTGATCACCATCAGCACATAGAGGTGGTCCCGGTTCCTCTTAAAAGACCAATTCCAGAACCCCCCCGTGCAACGCCTTTAAGGCACATCCCTGGGGAGACTGTAAAGGGGCCTCCACTGAGCTACGCTATGTAGGGCAGCACGTGACCACTGTGCCACCGTCTTCCCTGGGGTCACTTGGTGGGCCCACTCTGGAGCACATGTGTACCTACAGTACACCCACATTTCCCCATTATGTTCAAGTCCCATGTAATAGGCGGCGAGCCTATTACCTTCAACCAGGCTTAAGTCTAGACCCGGATCTGCTACCTACTGAGAAATTCCAGATAGAAAAACCCAATAACATTTTGCCCGACTCGGGAATCAAATCCGGGACCTCATGCTCAGCAGTAGCGCTTGCTGCCACTAGAGCAACGATGCAGTCAAAGTCAGTCAAATGTTACATCCTTTACAAAGTCACTGATGACCTACAGTGTAGGTAACCCCATAAGCCCTTGTTATTTAGATATATAGTGATTATATCGAAAAGCTCTATGACGAATAATTTATGTGCATAATATAGAAAAAAACATAAAACAAATCCATCAGATATATCCATTTCGATAATCAGATAAAACAAATGTCATTTCCATAACATAAGTTTACATATAAGTAACTAATGATGCGGCAAATCGCCCCGCAATCACTATAACTATCCCCCATGACTGCAGTTATCGCATTGTCTGTAACTGTGCGATTATCCGCTCATTAGGCCGCTAATTAGTCCGTATGTAACGCGGCTATTTCCAGACATCCTGCGTTGTAGGAACCATAACATTTGGAGCTATTAATATCCCAACTAGCACAAACTGGTTGCTGAAGAGCTTTGGAGCTAATCCGATTATTCCCAAAGGCGCCAAGCTCAAGCGCCAGAGCGTGCACTGCAGACCTTATGCAGCCGCTTTGGAGCCAAAGGGGCACAACTTTTTGCAATCTATAGTTCCATTAGAACTTCATAATAGTGGCATAAAAGCGCTACAGGAGCTGCAACTAATAATTAACACCACACTAAAGCTCTTGTGGCGCTTATTGAATGAATGACAGGTATAACTGAACGAATAAAGGATCACTGATCATTCACCTTGTCTCTCATTTATTAAATACATCTGTTGTTCCTGAGTCAGACATTACTGAATACAAATAAATAATAAGTGAAGTGAAGGTAAAGTGTTTTTGAGATATATTTTGTATTATATGCAAGTGGCTACAAACGCAGATCAGTTTATCGTGCATATAGTTGATATTATTGGAGTATTTTTAACGCGCCTCAATAATTACCTCAGAATATCGTAAAATATGTAAAATATTATTATATAAATATTATTATATCACATACTACACGATATTGAAATTACATACTTGACTACATTTGTATTTAGTAAGTTGCTGGTTCATGTTTAGTTATATTGTACTACAAATTGCGATAAAAACCTATAAATTTCTCAAGTAATGATAAGTAATTGTCTTGTAAACATGTCGTCTATGAGAAGCAGCTTTAACTTGCAACTTCAACCTTAATACTTCCTCTCTGCGCGTCAAAGCGCTAAGTTTCTCTCTTTTGAAGGTCCAAGTAATACCTGTACCACTAATGCAGTTCAAGTCTTTACAATCACTTTTATTTCGTACTTACTGCAGATATCGAACCACACTAATGGTTATTTGTTTAGAGATCCGTAGAACTCGTTGAAAACCCTAAAATACGATGATCATTTGTAGCTGCTTCTATACTTTCGATCTTTCAATTGTTTAACACTTACTATGTCTTACCATGTTTTCAGAATGCCTTTCAAAATAATTCAAAATTATAATGAACAACAAAATAAACAAGAACTTTGCATCTGTCCATCTAAGTGGGAAAAACATGGAGTGTTACACTGGCCGAACAAAAACACTGATTATATAGAGGTGGTATAACTAATAAGACTGAAATTTATTGCCATACGTAGATTAATTTATATTGCTACTTTAGACTTATCCTAGTTTGACAGGCCTGTTGGCGTAGATGGTAGTGCGTCTTTGTGTGTGAAATGTTCCGAATATTTATTTTTATTATTAATAAACGTGTTGACTATGTCTATTATGTAAGTAAGGGCGAATTTTCCAAAAAAAACATGTTGTTTTCGATTCAAATATTTGGTCTGTTTCGATTCACCATGTCGGACACATGAAGAGAATGAGACAAAATACACAATGTTGTGCAAATATTGTTTATACTGTTGTTGTTTTAGAATTTACCTAGTTTAATTATTGTAATAATGTCAATTATGGGCCAATTTGCCAATAAAACAAGTTGATTGTAGCTCAAATATTTTTTTTATTTCAATTCACCAATACAATTATACAAGAGGCGAAGTGTTAAGATTTTCTTGCAAGGTATTCAAATTTAAAGTCGATTTTTGTTATTATAACCATTAACTTCTAATATCTTTACCATTACATTATATATTCATTATATTCAGAATAAAGAACAACAGAAACGTACTATATTGTGATGTGTGAACTACGGAACCCTGTGCGTGGCCCGACACGCACTTGGCCGGCTTTAATTTCTGCATATTCTGATAAACTTTCCGTACTTTCTTGCGATATCCACCAGTTCTTTGTTTGAACTTCCATGCTTTTTTTTCCATATTTCTCTAAAACTGGCTTAAATATTTTATTAAATGTGATTTCTCCAATAAAAATAGCAGAATGTATCCAAATGAGTAGGCAATGTCCATTACTCTCTTGCTTCTATTGTGAAGCCTTAATGTCGCTATTAGTGAAACAGTCGATCAAATTCCTACTTAAGTCTGCGCAAAAGAACAAATCACTTCTGCAATGAAACTTTCAGTGGCAGAACAGTGATAAATATATCTTATAAACAGTTCCGTTAAAAAGTTTGCAATTAAAGTCTTTATGCAGTTCTGAAGCGTACAGCAGCGGCAATAGAAGCTTTTTAGCAGCTTTAAGCTTTAACGTACATATTTTAACTCTCTTTTAAAGCTATAGACGGCAAATGGGTTGTAAAATGAACTCTTATAAAACCTAGAGTGGCATTTGGTTCAGTTTCTGCTACCCCTAGTGATATTTACAGCTATGAGCAGTTGCGGAAGCAATAGTAGAACTTAAAACCACTTTCTGAACCCCTAAAGCGCTGCTGTACAGCTAAAAGTTGCTAAATAGGCTGCTATTGCCACTAGTGTGCTAGTTGGGATGGACACTGTGGAAATATTTGCCTTTTTCAATAGCTACGTGCAGATTTCAAGGTTAAATCGTGTTCAGCATTTATAATTTGGATGGGCAATTAAATAACTTATTTAAAGTGAATACTAGCTGTGCCCCGCATAAGTCGCGATCCCGTGGGAATATCAGGGTAAAAAGTACCCTATGCCCTAATCCAGGTCATGGTCTACCCTTGTGCCAAATCCATTCAGCCGTTTTAGCGTGAAGGCCCAACAAATAAACAAACTTACAAAAAAAAAAAAAACCTTTTCCCTTTATTATAATACTAGCAGCGCCCCGTGGTTTCATCCGCGTAAGTTTCAATCCCGTGGGAATATCTGAATAAAAACTATCCTATGTCCTTTCCCGGGACTCAAACTATCACTATACCAAATTTCATCTAAATCGGTTCCGCGGTTTAAGCGTGAAGAGGTAACAGACAGACAGACACTTTCGCATTTATAATATTAGTATGGATTTACCTGTTGATCTCTAAAAGTGCCCTGACGTCCATCTAAGCACAGAGCTAGAGTAATGCCAAATGGTCAAAAGATTATATAGAAGCTTAGCCTCAGAACGTATCTACCAAACGGACATACACCTTTACTCTCGCCGTAGCAAGACAACCCACACAAAAACCAGCCAAAAAACAGTTGTCGCATAAAATCGGCATAACAGCTCATAATTTCGACACATGACCATATAAACTGTGCTATTTATAGAACGTTTACCATTCGCGGTGTATACAGCGATCAACATGGCGGACGTGTTACGCTGATTACAAGTATATATTGTTTTAGTGTTCTATATTTAAAATGTGATGACGTAACAAAATGGCGGTGTAGTGACCCGTTTGGGTTCGGTTATGGAAACGTTCTGTGATTCTTATTATGGGAGGTTATTGGAGTTTCATTTAGATGTTATAATCTTTTAATACTTATACATTTTTAGATGGTATACAATTGTCAGTAGCTGAGTTTGTGTTTTGTAATAGTATTGAGTTTAATCAATCAATTTTTATTCGTGAACACAGGTATTACAATAAAGGTCTGATGTATACATACGGTGGTGTACCATAGTTTGATTGAAAATTGTGGAAATGTAGCAGTTTTTTGAAATATCACTTCATACCGCCTCCGAATCAATAAAATGTAAGAAAATAAATTATCATCATTATTTTTTTTGTGAATTTTCCCATGTTTTAAAAGCTATTCTGCTATTCGGGGCAGAGAAAATCCAACAATCAAAGATCATAAAAATCGGTCCAGCTGTTGAGTTACACTTAAATGGATATAAAAGAATAAGAATAGGTATTCGTTCATAATTGGTTATGTCCGCATAGACCGCATAACAAACAACTTAAACAAATTAGAGTCAACTTAGGTTAAAGGTACGTCACCACGTCGTAACGTAACCAAATAACAAGTAAACATTCCAAGTACTTAGTTGTTTGAATTACATTGAAATTGTAAGTAAGGGCCAATTAAAAACAATGATTGGAGCTTACAACTTGAGGAAAATATGGTGTACCTGACGGTGACCGTAGGTAGGTACTTGTACCGGGGGAAATCCAAGGAAACCTTTATTTTTAAACTTCCTTATCTAGTTTGAAAAACACCTGTACAGGTAAGGTTAAAGTATAGGTATAACTACACCCTACGTCTTAAAATCCTCATATGGGGACACGGTAGTGCCCCCGCCAAAACAAGCCAAAAACAAGAAGCACGGGCACTACCTACGTTTTCTTGAAGCGCTTCGTCAATTTTCAAATCCTCATAGCTTCGGCCTGGATAACCAAATAGAACTATAGGCCGACCGCTTAACTTAGACGTTGCCTAAGGTAGCTGCCGCGGTGCGGGAGGGGTGATAGTTTTCACAAGTTGACAAATCACCGAGCTCTCGCATCATCACGTCACCACCCCCCCCCCCCCCGCACCGCGCTGCTACCTCAGGCAACGTCTCAGTTAAGCGGTCGGCCTTTAACCAGTAACCACTACAACATTATAATTCGGTCCAACTTATGTAATAAATGCAAATGCCTTAACTTTTGGACAAAACTCCTATACAGGGTTATTTGTAAAACACCAGCAATTTTTTTCGCGATTTCATTTTTGTCCCATAGTAAAAGTTGTTCATAATGATGAGTACAATGACCTCTTAAGAGGTTGCTGGTGTTTTACAAATAACCCTGTATAATGACGTAGTAAGTACCTATACCTACACAAAACTGTCCACCAAAGCCCAAAAGCTAACTTTGAGCCGACCCCTGACTTCTACAAGATAAAAATAGAACTTCGATAATTCAACAACTTTTTTTGTTGGTGAATTATCGAAATAATATTTGTTGTGGCCACGTGACCCGAGATATAAGTCTGTGCTATTTTAAGTCTATGGTCTGTTTGCCTGCATATGTATGTGTGTGTGATGGTTTAGCTAGTAGACTGGTTGTTAGACTTGTTAGTGCTTCTAAGTTAAGTTTAACGATTATTAGGTTTGTATATAGGCGTGGGTCTTGTTTGACCGCCAGACTAACATCTTGTTGAAATTTAGGTAGCGTTGCTATTGCTAACAATGGCACGAAATTTATAATCATGCCATCTTGTCTTTGGTAATTCCTACTACTTTGTGGTTGAGACGGCACTCGGTCTGCATAAAACACTTATCATCATTATCATATCAGCCGAAAGACGTCCACTGCTGGACATAGGCCTCCCCCAAGCACCTCCACTTCGACCGGTTCTGCGCTTCTCGCATCCAACGGGCTAAAACACTTATATGTTCAATGCTAATTAGCATTTTCTGAGTCTGAGTCTTACTTATTTATTATCACTACATGCAGCAGAACTATAAATTCAGTGTGATACAAAGAAATGCTTACAAACAGATTCGTATTTCCAACTGCACGTAACAACATGTTTACGTACATATTCATGAGATAATTAAATATGCACATATAATAATTGTCTATTATAGTCGCGAGCGCCCCCTGCACGAGCGGGCAAGCTATTTATGTACTCATAATGAGCTGTATCTATAGTTTACTTTATATAGGTAAACTGTTAGGTGGTGATGGAGGGATACACATAAACACATTGTCCTTTGAAAAAAAAAAAAACACTGAAACTCAAAGCATTTATTTCACGATTTATTTCAATTAAACCATGAATTACAGAGCAAACTTGACTTTTGAAGAGTCCTCTCCCAGGCTGCACGATAACACCCTGTCCTCCGCCTTCCGCATCCAATCCGTCGCAGCCACCTTCTTTTAAGGTCGAGGTTCATCTAGCTTAGAGACGTCCCACACTACGCTTGCCGATACACGGTCTCCAGTATAGGCTAGAGCCTTTCTAGCCAAAAAATGTTATGCTTTGTAACAATAAGCACAAGCTAACAATATACATAGCTAAAGTAAGAGTGGTAACACAGGAATGTAGCAAGCCTTATTAACATTCCTCGCGTCGCAAACATAGCTGGCAAACAAATGTGAAGATCATCAGCTGCTTGTAATTCCTACTTGTAAAAGTGAATGGAGGAAAATAAATAGTTTTAATTTATTGTGGTGGCACAATTACGTGCAATTAGTACTGCACTACGCGAGCTTAATAGGTACCTAATGTTCGTTTATGAAAATTCTTGTTCTAAGGCAGGGTTCAGAAAACAAGGCAGTTGATTTTTTATACTCACCACAACGTATAAGAAAGCTTGACTCTGTTTAGTACTACTTTGAAAAGAACTTGGATACTTTTGAATGCAAACTTTAAACGTGTGAAAATAAAACGCAATTTTTCGCGAAATCAGCTTACCTATTAAACGCGGCCTTAATTATTTAAATAAAAATAAGTCGAGTAAAAAAGACAAGTCTAATTATATCGAATGTTTGAATAAAATGTATGCTCGTCGTGTCCTAAAGTTCGCTCACTCATTAAGGAAAACATGCAAAGAACCAGTTAATTTACGAGTAGTTCTATTTGTCGCTTTGCCCTATAATTAGTACTGTATAGTTGTGAATTTTTCCCTGTTTGTCGTGTAAATAGTGTCACGCTGGGCCGTTATTTGACCGTGTATAAATAGATGTGTACGGTTGTTATCGTCCTGACTGATTACAGCACGGTTTTACTAAGCTATTTCTGTATACGGATATGATTGCGGTGCGCTTCTGTTTGTTTTGCAAACTAGGTTCTCGTGAGCTTTGCTAATATTACTAGATTTCTTAGAAAAACTTCTTTCTTTAGAAAAACTATTATCTCTCTCTCATCTAATGGACTAATTAACACTTAAGTTTTCCCTTGTTAACAATCCTATGTCCAGTTTACTGATTTAGAAAATGAATAGCTTCTGTTTCTACTACATTGTGCTGTCACATAACCTCAAAACCCTTTAACAGGTTTAGCTGTAAATCCACCTGAATATAATAATAATAGTTTATTTATCACTCCTGAAATTACAAATTTTTCTTAATCTATGTACAAAATCATGGCTATGAATACATATTTATAAGAGATTACGTTGACGACTATACAGTACTAGTATAAACTGTGTCACAGTAGTCAGCGACAGTAACACCTTTTATGGTCATTCGAAGAGCGTGACATGACTTATTTCCATTGACTGCCGCACAGGACAATCACAAAAGTATTTCAGTTGAATCCCATCAAAAAATGTAAATTCCCGGCATTCGTATAACAGAGTTGTTGTTCGGTGATAAAAAACAGAAATAGTAACAGTGCGGCCGCTATAAATATAACACATTGACAGGAAAAGTGTCGGTAATATAGTGTGTAAAAATAGCTGCCATTGTTTGGATTATGTTCGCGATATAAATAACTTTAGTGGCCAGCTTTATGTGCTAGTTGGCGGCAATCGCTTTGTTGAGCAGGGAGATACATAACGTGGCGAATAGAACGTGTTTATGTACGTAGACAGTAGTCTCGGACCTAGTGGGAAATTGACTTAGATAGGACTTGAAATAGGTATGTAGGTATGAATTTATATTTTCTAAGAATTTATTGTTTGTAGCTATTTGTTCTACTAAAGGATAAATAGTTGTTGCTTTTATTTTTTTAATCTTCCATTCTGAGTGCATAGGATTTGGAGTACGGAACATTATACAAAAATGCAGACTGCATCCGTTAACATAAAGATACGTACAGCTACAGAAACTTGAAGTAATATGAGCTGATTTCATTTTAATATCACCTTTATAACTTTAAAATACATTTAATGATACCAATAAAAATACTATAGCTTTTAAGAAGGAAGTTTGTGTACAAAAGTCTACCTTCAGAAGTTCATGTTATTTCTGATAATATCGTGGCGTGTTCTGGTCTGTTCAACAACTTAGTTTATAAATAGGTAGAAGGTACGACATGCTTTCAGATCGCCTGGTACAGCACAATTTTATTTATTGCGGCAAAATAATAATGTCTATTTTTGTAACGCTATTCTTGTTTCTGCGACGTAGGTATGATTGAGCACGTTTTATTTTACTTCCTTCTTCAGCATATTGTTACGAAAATAAACAGAAATAACAAAACAAACAAAAATGACTGAATATGCAAACTTGTACCGCTGAATTATTTCTGCCAACCAGTTGTAAACAAAGTTAAATATTTAAATCTGTTTTAAAAAAAGGCATGTTGAATTTATTAAGTACACGTAAGTTTCGATTCCGTAGGAATATCGGGATAAAAACTATCATTATGTCCTTTCCCGGGACTCAAACTATCTCTATACCAAATTTCATCTAATTCGGTTCATCGGTTAAGCGTAAAGAGGTAACAGACAGACACACTTTCGCATTTATAATATTAGTATGGATTCATATTAATTTGATGCACACAGCATACACGCATAAAATATCTCTTAAAACAATCAACTCAGCCTATTGCAGTCCACTGCTGGACATAGACCTCTCCCAGGCTGCGCCACAACACCCTGTCCTCTGCCTTCCGCATCCAGTTCGTCCCAGCCACCACATTTAGGACGTCCGTCCATCTGGCTGGGGGGCGAACTCCAGGACTCGTCTGCTCCACCGGCCATCAAATATCTATTTCTATTATTATAATAAATAAAACACAAACATAAAATAGAGCCAAAAAGTTACCCATATCTTACGTCACATACCTAATATGTATTAATATTCTATGAAAATAACTTCGTGCATCTCAACAAGGAACATGAATAGAAAGTAAAATATACATTTATTGAAACCCTTTGTACCTCCACTGATCTAAAGTAAGGCGACAAACACACACTTTTAGGACTTAATGCTTCTTCTCTCCTACGATGTAGGTGTGCCCGACACAATCTGTAATGATCTCATTAAATTTTAAGTTACCAGATAAGTACACTTTGTGGACTGAAAATAAAGTATTGAGTTTTGAACAGCATCGGTTACCCGTGAAAATGTACACTTGTTGCTAACACAGTTACATATGCAATGGGAAAAATATAACCCTGTCTTTGCAATCGCGCAATCAGGTAAAAAGTAGAACACTGCTTAGCATAAGCATAGCATAATCAGCCTATAATGTTCCCACTGCTGGGACATAGGTCTCATCTCTCGAGAGAGTGGGCTATAGCCTACCACACGGGCTCAGTGCGGATTGGTAGATGTCACATATCTCCAAATTTTTGGTTCTAGGACATGCCGGTTTCCTCAAGATCTTTTCCTTCACCGTTTTTAGAAAAAAGTAAAAATAGTTAGTACTGACTTTATGACCTATAAAGACAGTAGTACTTTATGTTGAAAATCCTGAAAATATGTAGAAACCTATATACCATGTTGTTTGCTTCCCCGCTTGAAGTGAGCCAAACGGCTATTTAGTGCGTCGCCTCAGTCAATGGCCGCTTCCATAAAATGCACGTGGCGCACTAAAATCTTTACAAACTGTACATAAATAGTGCATCGTCTCTAGTGCCATAATAACTCTATTTCCTCACACTCATAATTTCTTGGAAATGACAAGCAGTTGAAAGCCTAATACGCTCTGTTTTACATTAACTTTCAGATGAACTTGCAATTGCAGTTTACTCTAAATTCTGCATCTTCTTCCTTTTTCTTCTTTTGTCTTTCTTCTTCTATTTTTATGCAGTATCATCACACCGCACACCCAGTCAATTTGTTAGTAGCATCAGCGCTAACGCAATCAAAACAACCCCTGCTTACATATTCTCTGATTCAAAACAAAACGTGCCTTTATTAAATTCGTTAACAAATTTTCAATGCAATGCGATTTGTCTGCGCCATCTTGACCATTTGCTCTAGTAGAAAATATTCCAGACGATCTACTATTTGATGACTAATCATTTTACACTACGACGACAACCATCCATGTTGATGAAATAAGTCGCATGCGCATAAAAACGCGCCTCTTCAACATGCATGTTAACATCCATTGTCATCTATTATTGAACGGTTATTTTCCTATTATTTCTTTCAATGAAGCTCTTTTTTATTCAATTATGCATCCGCACAATTGTATGTGTAGGAATTTTACGGAAATAGCCGTTATAGAGTCATTGATTAGCATCGGATCACAATAATCCGATTTATACATGATATGCAGTAAAAAACTAGCTAAGTAATGAGGTTGCTGTTGTCACTCAAGAGAATTTTAGTCTTTGTCACATAAACAATGTAACTAAGAATACTGTCAGACTTATTAACAAGATGAGAAGAGTAACTATGAGGGTTATTTTCCATAGGAATCTACTCTATAACCTGACAATCGCAGTGGTAGCTGGTAGCGTAATTATAGAAAGATTCAGAAGTTGGAGATAAAAAGGGTCGATAAAACAAACCTTCCCTCTCAACCCTTCGTAATCGTAGTCTTGTTATAAAGCATCGTTTTTTCAATCAAAAGCATTTGATTGTTTGTTTGGCTCGCCCTCGCACTCGTCGATACGTCGGCTATAACTCGCCGGCTATTTATAGCCGTCGGCTTCAATCACGCGCCGCACTCGTGCAACTTTATATATAGCCGGTATATAGACGGGCTACTTTTTGTTTTATTTAATATTTCAATCGCGATAACTTGCGGTTGCTATTGGGAACTGGGTAGGTAGAGCTCCAAGTAATAGAGAAGAATTGGTAGTGACAAGTACAACTATCTTGTAACTAAGTATCACCTAACTATCTGGCAAGCATTGTGTTGAAGTTGAAGTGTGAATTGATGATGATATACAATGATTGTGTCGTGGCGAAAGGTATTTCGTATACGGATCTAGACTTCTAGTGCTAGAGTACCTAATAGATCGTATGGTTACTTGACTATGGTATACTACGAGTAATTGGTCTTCTAATAAAAGCTCTGTTATTAATATAAAGTTCTATAAAAACTCATAATTCAATTTCTCAGAAATATTTCTTTTACCAACTTGATTTACGAGCAACTTTGACTAAACAGTTACGTGATCATGCCCAATTTAACTCGATTGCTCAACATTAAGTTAACTGGAAAAGTTCAAATTGTATGACGAGCGTGCATTAAGACAAAAGAGTTAATAATTGTGGGTTATGGTTAACGAACCCATTATTTGCTTACATTTCAAAATAACCACATACAGATACAAATAAAACTGTGCCTGGTATTCAAATACTTGAAGAATATATGCAGTATGTAGATCATTGTGCAAATAATAAGTGTGCGTGTGCGTGTGTGTGAAACTAAAGTGGTCTGCGTTGTTTGATCAGGTTTTTTAGTTTTATTTGAGTTTAGGTGAAGGTCACCGGTTACTTATATTAAATACGAATAACAAAATGCCATCAATTTAATGTTATTATCGTGACTATGGTGTATTTGGTCCTTAGAAGGATATGCACATACAAAGATGAATGACTTGCCAACAATACTTATAGCAAACATTGAGGAGACCGTAACCTACTTCCCACGGTCAAATGTTAATGGGAAATGGGTCACCACGGTGTGCAAGCTAATGGTCCGTCACCACGTGCACATGACCTGCTTAAGTTATGGTGTTTTTATAATCAACAGCATATGTTTTACTTGGAGTTAATAAGTTACTTCCGGCCGGTGACTAATTCACTATTAATAAACCGAGTTGGAAAGCGAATGAATTGGCTTTAATTACTAGTTGTAATATCGACACACGACTTCAAATTACTGCTGTCTTGCAAGTTTTTCTAAATTTAAACAATTCATGCAGTTTATCCGCTCGCATTCACTTAAAACGTGACTTTAAAAGTCAACACCTAAACAATTTACAAAAATGTTAACGGACACAGTCAAGACTAACTGGACATTTAAATACATTACCAAATTATTCTGAAATTAACGTTACAAATGTGTAAAGCAAAGAAACACAAAAACTTGGTATTTGTTGCCTCATCTAACTCGAACAATACGGGTCCCAAAATAACTCCTTGTATAACCAAGCCTGGCAATAAACATTGTGGGAAAGTATCGACCGGGTTATTATTAGTGCCTGCGAGCCATCTTGTTCCACTCTTTGTTAGTTCAAAATAACCATGCAACCCCCCCCCCCCCCTGCTCGCCATGGCTGGAGAGTTTACTCTGGACTTATTTTGGGTAGCAGTCCGGTTTCGATGTACCGACTTTAGTAAGGCATTTGATTGTCTGCATCTCTCTGAGGCGTAACTTAATGTTACTTGGGAATGATTCATGAGCTAAAATTAGCTTGTTTTCGTGTTATCTTAAGGTTTGGAAAGTTGGCTATAAAGGTATATTGTTTGAAAAAGAAAATATATACAGATGATGTTATTATAAAGATAAATATGGTAATCATGTAGAGATACTTAATTTTATGTATAGAATTTCTGTATTTATGTTTCGATTCGGTTAAAACATGATTAGAATTTGTATATAATCCAAGGTTCATCGGTCCTTCCCATCTATTTGCGTATACGAAGTACATAACATCTTCAAACCTTTTAATTAGAGTACCCATTGCCAATTCGAGCGCTGAATGCAAACAAAATTAAACCAACACTAACAGAAAACTATTTTACTCCAACCTAAATGGAACTCAATCATAACTACTCATCTAAAAAAACTTGATGTTAAAAAAACCCACCAAGAGTCGGTGATTCCCGAATTAGTACAACTAAAAATAACCCAGGACGGAATGCGCTCATCTGTTTATAGAGCAAGCGGGGGAGATTTACTAGTCTATTTGTGTTAGCATGGGGGACAGGTCCCGACAGGTTGACAAAAAATTTAACTTGTTCAGTGACAAGTGAATGAGAGGGTTGAAGCAAGTGAAGTGTGTCAGGGGTGTGTAGTGAGGGGAGACCAGTTCGACACGAGTGATCTGCTAGTGATATAATCGTACGTGAAGGTGCATCAATTAGATAAACGGTGAATATTTATATCTATGACATTTATCATAGATCTCATAAGACACGATGATGGTTTTAACAGATCCTATTATTAATAGATGGGGTCCTCTAATTTTTTGCTTTATTCTGGCTTTGATTACATAATGAAACCCGTTTAATTCATCACCAACAACATACCTATCATAGCAGTGGGTCTGTGTTCACAGCCTGTCTTAAAAGGAGTTATTGCTCACCTTAAAATTCCGCTTCTTTCGCAAGTTTCGTAATATCTTAAAAGTCCCATACGTTGATCCCAAACAAAGAGTATTCACACATGACTCAATCAGATCCTTAATATGACTAGCCTTTGTATGGCGTACTAATTATACACCAGCTAAATATAACCGTGATTCACTCCTGCCCACTCTTTCCGCGTTAATAGGCGTGAATTATTGCATACATGTGCCTACATGGCCTATTTTTTTACACATGTGTCAAATGAGTTTAGGTCTGTTTTGTCCGTAAATAGATCGGCCATTTGTTGTGTTTAGGAAAACTTAGTGCTGATGCGTTATCGTTAGTAAATATGAATTGTGGACATGATGCTGGAGATTTAGTAGCTTTGTTTAATTGTGGGTTGGTTTCAAAAACATTTCTAATTCATTATGTATGGTACTTATCATTAACGCTTATCCTGCTCATTTATTTCATAATATCTTGATTATTAACTAAGTTTTTCACGGTTCTCAAGATTGTTAACTTCTATTGAAGTTAATTTACATATGTTAACTATTATTAATGTGCTACACCAACATTAACGATAACGATTGGTCAAGAGAGCTTCTTAAAAAAACCATTAAGTATAAGCCGATGGTCGTTTTCATTGCTAAACTAGTTTAAGATTATTTCTAGTTTTATTTAGCTCACCATTAAAACGTGATACTTTTTTAATGTAGGTAATGTTAGTTAAGCCTACCTAAAAATAAGAGAGCTGCGTCTATGATGTAATATTCAAACCGGTTTCTATTGCGGAATATTAATTGAAATCACCTTTTCCATGTTCAAGAACGAGCAACAATATTTCTTTCAAAGTTTTTCTATTTGCATCAATACTCGAAGCTCGTTGTATACCATCTGAATCTAGACGTAAACACGTCTATTCGTTTCGTGTTATTCTATAAGTGATGGTGCCTACGTCACACGACCAGATGAGCGTATGTTGGGATACTGACTCGTGGGCGTTCTGTAGTACTTTTGGTAATGATATTGTAATTTGTAGGCCGAATTCTTTGCAATGTTATGTTCAACAAACTAAAAGAGATAGAAACAAACAATATCTTTTTAATTTTCTTTGCTATAGGTGTAGTAGATGAATATTTATAAAACCTGCTTATCAGTTCATCAATGAACATGCTTAATTTATATATTAAATTTAGTTGAATTTATAGTTCTGTAACGAAGATGGTGTAGAATAGGACCATAGCCACACCACAGGGTAAGAAATGCACACAAATAAATCTTTAGAAAAATATCAACATCATCATCATCTGCCTAGCCTTTTCCCAACTATGTTGGGGTCGGCTTAACCGGATGCAGCTGAATACCAGTATTTTACTTGGAGTTGGTCTATCTGAAAAATATCAACATGAAATCTTTAAATAAAGCGATGTTTCGTTAATTAATCAATCTGTCTTGGATTCGGTTCAGTACTTGCATCACGCCACGCGCGCGCCACATGCTGTGCAGATGTATAATGTATACAATATACAAATATTCTATTTATGTATTTAATATATTCGTACATCGAGGTGTTATTAGAAAAGTTAGGCCGGACGCTCCGCTCAGTGCGCGTGCGGGGTTCACAGAAACAAGAGTAAATACAGCATCGAAATACACGTGAACTTATTGTGGGAGTGAACGCTAGCTGGTGAGAAAATGTCCTGGAATGCAATCTAAACAGATGAACAATATTAAAGTTTAATTTTCTGTGAGAGCTTTTAAAGATTTGGTGGAGGGTGAATCATCCTCTTCTGAGTTAATAACACAAACTGCGACTAACAATCGGTTTGCTTAGCGTTGTGTTTATGGAAATACCATTAGGCTAAAGTACAGACGCCAGCACATCAAGCTACTACAATCTGTCAAATTTCTTTCATAGATTTTCAACTTTATCGCTAAAGTATAAGGTTCAAAGTTGATTGGGAAAATTTGACAGTTTCGGGTAGCTTGATGTGCTGGCGTCTGTACATAACATCACGCCTGTAATCCTCAAAGGGTTAGGCAGAGTACCCCACATTTTGCCAGTTATTCTTAAGTCCCACGTAATAGGTAAAAGTAATTATTTAACCGTTTGTTGTTGCCTGTTGGAGTAACTAGTAACAATATAAACCTTCAGCAATTTGCCGTATATTCACAAAAATTGATCTGATGATACGTAGCCTTCGTCTTGTTATGATCGTAGCTCAAATATAATTTGTATGGTATATTTCCTGTTGTAAATTGTTTGTCTATGTTATTTGTGTGTTACTTCTACTATACAGGAAAATCTAGCATTGTATATTGTTTATTTACTATTATAAACCTGATTCCTGCTATGAGGATGTAGAATCGGCAAGACGCTGTATTTAAAGATTTAATTTTTCGCGAAGTCTTGATGGATTGGAAACCCTATAAAGAAAATCCACTCTCATTGAAATATAAAAAGTGAAATTGCAAAACACTAACAAAAATAAAAAACTCAACGAAGCACTGAAGGATGTAATGTAATCAAGTTAAATTGCGAATACTTCTGAGAAACTCGATAATTCAAGTTTCCAATGAATGATCGACGGTACTTTTCTATTTCTGCTCCAAGGTTTAGTTCAGCGGTAAGCGTCCTCAGGTCGCGCAGTTAGACTTGCATATTTCATACTTAATTGTTACTTAATCTTTGTCTAGGTCTAGACAATGATACTAGTTTCGAACTAAATGTCGGGTAGATATCAATGACTATGGGCTTAACGTTTTATTTCTGCACAATGTGGTCTGAGTGAGCCGTGGTAAAGGTTTTATACAGAAGTATTATAGTTCTACTTTATTTAATTCGAGATTTTTATGAATGGATCTTTCTAAGAAAAACAATTCCTTTGGCCATTTGCCTTCCAGCTACCGGAACAATAAGACTAATGAGAGAAACAGCAACAAAACAAAACATAGTAGCACATCATAAAACTACGTACGTCATAACCTCCGGCTCTCTCCAAGATCAATGAAACGCGACGCGCGCGCACGCCATACATTCCCGTGAGTACTCGCGTCCGAAGCGATGATGCTGCGACGTTATTTTTACATTCATATATTTTTAGGCTGTGTGTTTTGGCGCGAACACATTTTTGGAAGTGGTTTAGGAATTCTTTATGTAAACTACCTACTTGATATATGTAATTTTATTCGTAAGTTTGAATTGTGTGTAAATAGTTCAAGTAATATTTTCAGAAAATACATTTTATTTTGTTTTTGCCTACACATAATAGACTAGATACTTATAGATAATATACAGAATAGTAGGTATCTACTAAGTTTAATTTCAAAATCAGCTTAGGCCAGTCTCCGAGCAAGCCACATATTGCACAAGCACATTGTAAGATATTGCACAAATATTTTAAACTAATGTGCACATTGTTTAACATAAGTCACACTAAATCATTGTAATACCACCCGCGAGTGTTTCAGTAGTGCGTACATTATAGCAATGAGTGGAGAGACATTACTTGCCGTCTGCTACTAAACTAAATTACAGCTATAAAGCTATAAAACACAATGCTGGATATAGGCTTTAAACTTTTCATATTAACTACATTTCATTTTGTTTTCGCAAGTCTCACAATAATTCATCACTTTAAAGTAGAATTCTGGATTTTAGAAACTGGTCGTAAGTTAAATCCCTCTTAAGCCTTCGTATGCCGAGCGTGGATCCACGCGAGACACAATGGCTTTTTAATTGTTTCAAATTACGGCATTCAACCTGTTAATCTTAATCCATGACAACGGTCCACGAGCTTGCCACGAGGCTGTTCATTTCCTAATCTTCATCCAGTACAAAACCAACAGTACTCCCTGTTTTAAGACGCCATAATACGCAATTCTTGGCACAATTTAACTATAAAACCCAAACTGAACATCAATAAAGACACCATACAGAATCCATTTCTAATCTTTCCGGTGGCTGCTGCATTTAGCTGGTTGAAAATAGCAACGGACGGAGCGCCCGCGCATACGAATACTGTAACAAACTGTTTACACTGACCGAAATAGCAGCAGTTCGCTTCTGGATGTGGAACGGGTGAACACTTGGCTTTTATGGACAGCTATTTTTGGTGGAGCCGTCTGTTTAGGAGGTAGGAATTGTGGGAATCTGGGATGTGGTATAATAGTGGTCGAGCAAAGTGCGTAGTGCGTAGTAGGCGGATGGATCGCGTTTTTATACTACGAATGCGCGCTGCCGTTCGTCAAATTGGCGGATGTTTTTGTGAGGTACAAGGACATTCGAGTTCTTACATACATGGTGATGATGAATGTACCTGACATTGACGCGCACGCAACCTGTAACCATGGATTCAGTAGGTACATGATTCTGAACCCCCCCGAGTTGAAATTTATTTATTTTTCTTTATTTATTTATTACATACATACGATACCATTACAGTTTCCCAATTCAATGTTTCGTTGTGTATGGTTACAATTGAAATGTTTCGTCGTGTATGGTTACAATTGAAATGTTTCGTCGTGTATGGTTACAATTGAAATGTTTCGTCGTGTATGGTTGCAATTGAAATGTTTCGTCGTGTATGGTTACAATTGCGCGTCGACGTCCCTGCTATCCTGTATAATGTGTTGATTTAATAACGTTTTCCAGAATAATCTAAAATTCTAAATGAATAAAAATATAAATGTTTGTGTACTTACTATAGCAATAAATGAACACGAAATTGTCTACTAATGAACTGAGGTAAATCACGCGCGTACTAATTTGACTATTCATAACGTAGGGGTCATTATTCCACTATGGAGTAGTTTTTTCTACCTACACGTGTAAATCGAGTTTTAATAGTAGGTATGTAGTAAATTATTCCTTGCCCAATATGAACTTTGAAGTAATATGAAAGATAGGAACTTATGTAATAAACTACTCGATGAGCCTACACTACATCATAAAACTAGTTCTTGACAACCCGATCACGTGCGTAATCCTTTCACAGTTATAGCTATACTGGGCCTAATGTCCGGTAGAGTCACGTTTACCGGATTTTTAAAAAAAGCCTTCTTTATACCAGAAGTCTTACTTTGGTAAAAACAGTGTACAATTGATTGTTTTTCGTAAAAAACTCCGAACAGACGAGTCTGCACAGTTTTTTGGCTTCAAGGGTAGCGAAGAGGAAGACGACGTTTTCGAAAATATTATGGTTTGATTAAAACTTTTTGATATTTTTTATGGCTTTTTTTTTGATAAGCCTTGAGCTGGCTTGATGGAATACAGGGTGATACTTTTTAAGTAATCATTTAGGGTTGCAGAATTTTATCAGATCTTAGATACCTACTTAATGTTTCTGTGGCTGTTTTGCTACGTGCGTTTTAAAAAAACCGGGCAAGAGCGAGTCGGACTCGCGCACCGAGGGTTCCGTACCAACATATGTTTTTAAATTTTCACCGGCGAGCTACTTACTAGATCTCGTTCAAACCAATTTTTTACCGACTTCACAAAAAGGAGGAGGTACTATGTTCGGATGTTTGTGTTTTTTTTTTTTTTTTGTATGTTTGTTCATCGAATACTCCGCCAATTGTGGACGGATTTTCAAAATTCTTTTTTTTGTTCGAAAGTAGATAGTTCTGAGGTGGTCCCACTGTCACCAAGTTAGGATCTGATGATGGGATCTTAGAGAAATCGAGGGCAACCCTCAAATTTTATAGGCTCACTTATTGTTTTTCGCATATTTTATGAAGTATCTTGTGTATGGTTGTCACCATCTCAGGTAGCTGGGCTGATGATGGAAGGTACAACTCCTTAACAGTAAGAAGTTACTCGAACAGGCAAGGACTGTTTTAGTAAATTGTTTTGATGTTTGATAGGGCATTTGCCACATTTGGTCTCATGATCATCAAGTCATGACCTGATGCTGCAGTCAGGATAGTCTGCAGAGTACCTAACTCCTCGACAACTAACAGCAGATATATCGTGTTTAGGCTCATTGAAAAGGGCTCGATGTGTGGATATACGTACGATTAATGAGGAACACCGAAGTACATAGAGACCTGATTCTGAAGCCAGGAGCATCAGAAATATTGCAAACCTTGAAATTACAGCAGCGTAGTCGTATTTGGGATCATTTTAAACAGGACTAAATTTTAAGTTCAATGCAATGTTGACATAAGTCTGACCTGATGCTGCAGCCAGGATTATCAGCTAGAAGAGTGGAATACTAGGAGAACTCCTCAACAATTAACGTCCCTGCATCGGGAAAAGCAATATTTTGTAAAAGATAATCAGTGATTGACATATTTAGGCTATTGTAACTTAGATAAATTACAAACTGACCCACTAAAAAGTAAAAAATAAAAACTTTTTTACAAAAAAAAAAACAACCGACTTCCAAAAAACACTATAAAGTGAAAAATAACTTTCATTTCGGAAGTCGGTGGCAAAAAACAAAAATACAAATCCAAAGACACCGACTTCCGAAATGAAAGTTATTTTTCACTTTATAGTGTTTTTTGGAAGTCGGTTGTTTTTTTTTCGGTGGAAATTTACATGATAATGTACAACATATATTTTTTTTAGTTTTATCATTCTCTTATTTTAGAAGTTACAGGGGGGGGACACACATTTTACCACTTTGGAAGTGTCTCTCGCGCAAACTATTCAGTTTACAAAAAAAACGATATTAGAAACCTCAATATCATTTTTGAAGACCTATCCATAGATATCCCACACGTATGGGTTCGATGAAAAAAAAATTTTCTAGTTTCAGTTCTAAGTATGGGGAACCCCCATAATTTATGGTTTTTTTTCTATTTTTTTGTGAAAATCTTAGGCCCCTCGCCCACGGCGACTTTTTGTAGCGATACAGTAGCGATGCTGTCGCGCGTTCGCATCGATACAGTCGCGATGCGGTCGCTAGCTGTTTGCCCTCGCCCACACCACGATTCTCAGTCGCGATGCGCACGCGATACTGTCGCGCTTCTGTCGCGATGCAAACGCGATTCAGTAGTACTCGGTTCTCCACATCTCCACTCACGCGCCACCCTCCCTCCGTTCTCTCCCCGATGTCGTCCGACACGGTCGCGCGTTTGCATCGATACAATCGCGATGCTGTAGCGTGCATCGATACAATCGCGATGCTGTAGCGCGTTAGTAGCGCGTTGCAAATGCGACTATGCGTGTTAGTAGCGATGCTTTCGCGCGTTTACGAAACGCGCGACAGCATCGCTACAAAAAGTCGCCGTGGGCGAGGGGCCTTAATGCGGTTCACAGAATACATCTACTTACCAAGTTTCAACAGTGTAGTTCTTATAGTTTCGGAAAAAAGTGGCTGTGACATATGGCCGGACAGACAGACAGACATGACGAATCCATAAGGGTACCGTTTTTGCCATTTGGCTACGGAACCCTAAAAACATTATATGATAAATATTATTATATTATTATTCCAATTCGGTTGCTACGTCACTTGATTATTAACACAGACGCGAAAAACATTTTATTGAAATTAAATATTTACACGAATGTTAAACGAAATTAATTTGGCAATTCGTTTTTCCTCAATAAAATAATAGCCTCGCTTGTATGGCATACAAAAACATGCCAACAATAATTTATGCGGTGCAAATGAACTGTATAATAACGTGCATCATTCATATAATTTTACAATATTTTGCAAATATGCAAAAACGAAATGATAACAAATGTAAATTATGCCAAGTTAGCAAAAACAATAATCTTTGTTCAGTGCTTTAAAACACTAGTTAGTTCAGGCGACGCGACGTGGCGACAACACAACACAGTTACGTGTTGTGATGCATTGCAGACGGAGTAACGACTTAACGAGTCGCAGTACTACACAGGTACACAGGCCGATTTCCGCGAATTTATCAAATAATTCGACTGTGTCACGCTTCGTAGCTCGCGTGTATGTTCTATTTTTAAAACTCAATAATTTCGCTCTGTATTGTGCTTCTTCTCGTTTGCACAAGCATTGTACTAAGTGTGTGCGAGAGGGAGGGCGCGAGAGAGGCGCGGGCGGGGCGCGTCCTTCACTTGTCGCGCGCCGCGTTGCCGGGTGTTCTAAATATAAAACGAGGGGGGCGCGGGGCGCGGGCGGCAGCGACCGGCTTTGTTGATCTAGCTTTGTTGTACTTCTGCCATTATAATACTCTGTTTTTATTTTAATGACTTATAGAGGCTTAGCCAAGGTCCGGTCAAAGTCCCGATCTACCCACGAGCCGGATACACAGCCTTTTCAAAACACTTGTATAGTCGTAACATCTAAGGACGACAAATTATAGTGAAGCATTATTTAAACTTAATCTAACAAGTAAAAAAAAATAATTAAAAATACACCATTAAATGTACTTAAATTCAAAAGCACGCGTTCAGTTGAACAACCTCAAAGTAAGTGTATTTCTGGAGGACACACATTAAATTTATATTTCGGTGACGAGCGAAACATATTTCCATGTAACACTATAATTATGAATTTCGAGAATTTCTTTGTCGTAAATAATCCTTCTGAAGCTTCCTTTTATTTACATACATCCACATATTTATGTATTGTAGTAATCAGGGAGAACAGAGTACGTAATTCAATTATAGGTAGAAAAGAATCCTTACGGTTGACTGCCTATAAGCAACTGTTGCTATTTTAGTATTGATGCTAGTAGATAAGAATATTATGAGCACATAATTAAGTGCGCGTGCTTCCAACCTGATCTGAGTTTCAAACATATATTTATGGAAAGCATTGGCTACCTTTTTACTTATTTACTACGTTTTATTTATTTACTAAAAGTTCATAACAAAATACACTCTTAAAATAAAAACTTTTTTCTCACAAGTAACAAAATAAGGCTGCGTTTCCACCAGAGATGAGCGAGGATGCGTAGCTAGGAATGTATGTAAAACTAACCAATAACAACGCTAACTTAGTTAAGCTATGAAAATGAAGCGATGTTATTGGTTTGTTTCACACACATCCCTCGCTACGCATCCTCGCACATCTTTGGTGGAACCGCAGCATAAAGCAGTACCTTGGGGATTAATAAAAAGTTATGCGTGGTCACTGGTCATACATAAAAAAAAATATACTCGTCGACTTGAGAACCTACTCCGTTTTTTTTCGTCGGTTAAAAAGTAACGCTACGCTAGGCAGACTCGTAGCCGGACGTAGCGTAGAAAGTGCTACGCCGTAGCACGTCCCACTCTCGTAGCCCGCTACCATCTCCCGTAGATCTATTCGTAGCGCGCTACGAATTTCTTTAGTCTGTTGCAATGTTTGTTTGTGTTTGTTTTTGGAATCACGGAATAATTGTTTATGTTCAAAAACATTTATTATTTATGCATACAAATAAATGCTTCTAAAATAGTTAAAGATATTCTCATTGAAGCATTACTTATTCAGCAACCGTTCCACAAAACTTCCCCAAGGGACTATTTCCAAAGCCATTTAAAATCGGCCTCCAACCAAAATAGACCAATCACCGGTATACAATTTGGTTTACTTAACTCAGTAATACTTGTCCAAGTTTTCGGATCTCGTGTGAAAGTGGGGCGGAGCTGAATAATTGAGAGGCTCTAATAAGTTACTGAGTATAAATTAGAAGTAGGGTGACAGGTGAGCTCAGAATATCTTACACTTCTAAATGTATGCAAGTTGCGCAATCCGGCAACGCAAAAAAAAACTGTATTGTGATGAAATATATTAGAAAAGAATGCGTGGTCTTTAAGGTTACACGTTTTGTGTCGGTTTTGGAATTCATCGTATTACGTATTTCTATATTCATTTATTCTAATGTCGTTTTAAATGCGTATGTTTCTCAAGATATTGCGTTTCTATGATTGTGATCTTAGCCAAAGCACCTCTTACCATCCCAGAAACAACAGGCCGGACACAAAAAATACATTATTAAAAAATTACGTAATCAACTAAAATGCGGTCGCTAAAAAAACCCCGAAAAACGTGTATCCCCAAATCACAGCGCTGTTCTCAAGGCAGGCTAAAATAAGAATTAACCTTTCACGGCGATCTTCACTGAGATATTAATTAGGCCTCCGTGACCTCCACTTCGGACCCCAAGTCCTCGGTCCCGGGCGGCCAGCTCTTCTAAATTTAGCCAGAGCCAAAAATAACTGTCGGCCCCCCTTGGTATCCCACCCCAGACCCCACCGCTTGGGGGCGGCCCGCAGGCTTCGCCGCAATCCCCCGACGACCTACATTAAAACGGGTGAAGTGGGTCGCGTCGGGACTGTCGGGACTCAAAACATCGCTTATGCAGTATGCAGTCCTGAAAGTGCAGGTCAATACTATTAGCGTGAGGGGGGATTGGTTGTAGGTGTTTATGAGCTGATCTTTGCACCTTTTCGTATGTATCTCTACACCTAAGTGAAACGTATAGGTTTCTTTATTTCAAAACACGTAATTACTTACATTGTAAAAGTCTAAGGAATGTTCGAAAACAAACAACTAGCCGAACACCGATAACGATATAAAACGTAAATACCCAAAAATAGCATCAGCATAAACGCTGAAGCCTTTCGATAACACACAGAAAATCAGTAAACACGAGGATAAAAATAATAAAGGTTGCGAGAGCCTTTCAGACCCACACCACCACCCCCACCCCCACCCTTCACCACTCCCCAAAAACAGCCTTTACAAGTACACAAACGTAAACACTCGCGTTTTTGGAGGACACCACTCAGTCTCAAACAATTGAACCAGCAAAGGGCGTTACAGCTATATACTTCAACTATTTTTCAAGCAGTAAATAGGTACACTAGGCAGTAGGCACCCCCTTCCATCTAGGCTAGGTTATTTAGGTCACAGGCATAAGGTCGCGTACACACAGCGGCGTACAGACGTGTGCGGGGCTTGCAATGCCGTTTCGGACTTGTTTTGTGTGTCATTATCCTAATCTATGATCTTAATCGAACGAGTTTTGTTATTTTTGATAGTGACAATTTGTTCGTGGAACCAGTGGTTTATTGTGCGGGTGTGTTTTTGAGTAATGTTTATTCGAGAATTGCTATAGCTCAAATCAAACAATTATTGCCGAGATTGTGCCTATACTTTTTGCAAAAATACCTGGTGAAATCAGATGCCTGCGGAAAACTCCTTGATTTAATCACTCCTAGGCCACGTAAGCCGACTATGTCCAATTTAAAAAGCCGAGTTGAATTTTTCGACGCTATATTTTAGTTTGTGAATAGTTTTAGTTAAGTTAAAATATAATTTTGTTATTTTTATTAATTCATTAGTTATTAATTGTTAATTTATGTGTCATAAATTAGTGATGATGATATGAATAGAAGCTGAGTGGATATTTAACCTAAACTTTAATAAAAAGATTTGGAGAAAGTATAACATAACAATGCTTTTCCTAAGATTTATTCTACAAATGACTTACACAAGGAGTGTTCGGATTCCAGTTCCAAAAGCAACAATAATGTACCGGTCGGAGATGTTTACGGATATGACTTTCTCAACGCCCGCGCTTTCTTGCAAAACAGTCGTATTATCTTTTGAATACTTTTTTTAGATATACAACTGGTTGGTTTAAGACATAGAGCACGGATGCGGCTCGGCGGCCTCTGCTGCAGGCGGTATTCTCAACACCTCATATGAAAATACGTACATGTGTGTCACTATTTACTTACAACTTAGTGTAAGTTTCTATACGTCATTTATCTTAATAAATAACGTAATGATAGAAGTTGTGCGCTTATCTCACTTTCGGCACGACGAATTTTATTAGTACTGGCCGTCTCAAGATACTGCCGACGGCGACGAGGCAATTCCGTGTTCTATGGTTTTAGAGTTTTTATTTATATAATAATAGTTTTGATTTATAATTTATTTATGCGGTATTTTGGGTGCAGCTTTATTACTGATTTTATGATTTTGACCGCTATTATCAGTTGCCTTGCCTTTTCCCGACGATGTGACTAAAGACTGAGTGGCTTTAGTTTGGAATATGTTTTAGCTCTAAGCACACACATACAGAGCGCGCCAGTTAGTGTGGTATTAGATCTTAAGTAACTTGAACACTCTTTGGGTGTAAATTATTACAGTAAGTCACAATTCCGTCCATATTTTATTTTATTCTATTCATAGGAGAATCTGAAAAAGTTTAGTTATCCCCTCCGGTCGTTTTCACAACTAGGATTCGCAACCTGTTGCGAATTAAGAATTTTTATTCTTTGTTCGCAACTAGTTGCGAATCAAGAAAGCTTTTTCCTTAACCGCAACTAGGCATCCTGATAATTAACTTTCGATCAGTACTTTTCCAACTACTTTCTTTCGAAGAGTTAACTAGTCATTATCTTATTGAGTTTTCTTTTTAGTTTCTGTACCTGCACCAATATCATCTCCATCTTCCTTGTCTATATCTTCCATTCTAACAGTGGTTTCCCTCTTTGCAGCAGAGATGGCGCACGAGAGCGGTGGGGGCGCAGACGGGTCCCCACAGCACACACCCTCCCCCCCGCACGCACCGCGAGTGCCCCTCACTGACACCAGCTTTCATCAGCAGATCATGCAGGTAAGCATCAATAGATGTTAGAAAGTTACTCTATTTTAATAAAGACTTAAATTATTCCCTCTATGTTTTAATCTCTCAAGACTTCTATGTTATTTTAATCTTTTTCCAATGTCTTCGTATATTTTCCCTGTTAATGTTTATTTATTTAATTAAGTTCGTCTATTTCTGGAGTTCGATCTTTAATGTTTTTCTCAGTTTTTCCTTTATTTGATTTTAGTACTTTTTATTTTTTAGCTATTCCAAAGCTGCCCTCAATCTATTATTTGGAATGTTCACTTTTATCAAAATGATCTATCTTTTAATTTTGCCTTTCGTCATCTCAAACCTTACCATAAGCTTCAGTCACAATTATGACTCACAGATTGTACAAACAAGGTTTCCCAGCTATTACATCGCTCATTCTTTTATTAGATAATGTAGTGTTTGTAAACACAGCACTGATGGGAGTGGGCGGAAGGCCCGATTACATCTCATACGTACTACAAGTCTCTACTACTTTGTCAATAAAAAAAGCTCAATATACAATTATTGGTATTCTTTAATATCTAGGTAACATCAGTTTAGATAACGATTTATATCTCTTTGATTACGATAACTATAAATAGCAATCCGATTAAATGATTGTTTAAAATAGTATTTTTCTTACAAAGTCATATCTTTTGATATCATTGCAAGGTACGTTGATAAACGTGTCCGCTACAGAGTTAATGAAATTGTACAATCTAGTAATAGCATTACAGACAAAGCAAACAATATTCATGAATAGATTATTAAAAATATAATTCGAGACAGCAGCGGCGGAGTTTTATAATTAGCTGACAGAAATAACAGATTTGCTGACAGATTTGTAGTTGATGAATATATTCATGTCAGTTCTAAATATAGCTTGTTTATTTCTTGGAGCGCCCTATCTTCGGCCGATACAACGAGATATAAAAATACTCATTCCGCGAAAGATAAAGATAGAAAGTGATGAAGGCCAAAAGTTTTGAATAAATGTAGCACTTTCCTATATCTATTTCCAACAGACTATGTGGCTTCAAAAGCCTATCTAAAATAATACGTGAATGTCTTTCGATAAAATGGAGGAATACTGGTTACTGTAATAGAACCTTCCGGTATTCGCTAAAACTCAACTGGCTCTATCATTCGCTTTTAAGTTCACTTGTATCCTTAACATCTATTTTACTCTTCAGTCACTTTAGAATCTTTCAAATATTCAGACTTCTTTTAAATCAAAACCTAATTGTCACCCGATATCATTTAAATAAGAATCTTGTACAACAACTCCACAAAGCAGATAACAAATGCAGGTGAAGGAGCGAAGCCCGCAGATTACCGTGAGTCCGTGACCTTTTCCCGAAATATAGCGAACGCTCGCCGCATACATATTATTTTTACGCGATATTTATACCGACACCGGCGCGCGCGCACTATTAATATCGCGTATACGTTCGTGTGTATGTATGTGTTTAGCGCTGCATATGTTATGATTATATGCGTATTATACGGATTAAATTTAGATATGAAATTATTCGCGGCCCCTTTCTGCTTGCTTTCTGAATATTGCTTGTAGTTCTGTTGCTATTTAATTGAATATTAATTGGTGTGTTTCTCATTTTAAGAAGATAGTACGAATTCCGTTGCAACCATTCGATGATAACGTATCTGCATCTATTAGTAAGATGCAAAAATGTATTTTTTTAATTAGATACAACGACCTGTTTTACTATTAAAAAGGTTCCCTGCAAAGTGTCTAGACTTCTAGGTGTTTCTATTTGTTGCAAATTATTTCATTCCCCTTTGTAATGACGGGTTAGAGAACTCTATAAACATCTGCGGTTTAATTAGGATAAATAGATAAAAAGTCCCATTTATCTGGAATAGAGAAAGTCATCCGTCAGTCGTCGGTTGTAATCGACGAAATGTACCAGATCGTTTAGATAAAAGTAACGACGAAATCATAAGTCATTTAAAACTACGGAATCTGTCATAACTTCCTGACTACGTCCTCGCGCATGAATGTGGAAGTTACGTGGTTTGCGGCGAAGCCCCGGGCTCCCCTGAACCACGACAATATTCGGCCCCGCCCACGCGCCCGCGCAAAACATCCGTTCGCGCGATCTATTCGCGGCGCATTCCGACCACCCGCCATTTTTCCCCATCGAACAAAAATAATGCGCGCGTCGCCAGAAATACACGCACGCGCACCTCGGTGTGCCTTTTGTTGTAATTTTTTGTAAATCGAACGCTTCCGACCTGTGGTGCAAGGTTGCATTATCTGGTCCATATCAATATACGTAAGTTAATATACGTTACGTAAATATGTTTAGATGTACAGACGCCACCACATCAAGCTACTACAATCTGTCAAATTTCTTTAATATATTTTCAACTTTATAGCTAAAGCATAAGGTTCAAAGCTGATTGGGAAAATTTGACAGTTTCGGGTAGCTTGATGTGCTAGCGTCTGTACCTATGTAACTGTTTAAAGAAAAATTTCGCCAACCAAGGAGCACTAATACGCCTTATTTTCTGTCTTCATTAAAGTTTCTTATTTTTGTTCATACTTTTTCAAATTATTTGAATTTAATGTTTTCACGATTTTCTTGAAATAAGAGCTTTGTTGTTGTGTTATATTTATTAATTTATTAGTTATATTCAATTCTCGTTTCTTCAACTTTTACATAACGACAATAAAACGCTTTATATGATGCTTATCGCTACATATTGGTGCCCCTTGTTTGGTCCTCCCCTAGAACTAAAAGCTCCCTCCCCACCCCTCAGTCGTGGTCGTCTGGTGTCCTACATGTATTTCATCTCTCGTTGTCAGAATCAGAACCCAAGAAAGAACCATATTGCTGAGAGGGCGAAACAGACATTAGAGAGTAGTTTCCTGCTGCAAGTGAGTTCAAATTACAATAATAATGTGTACAGTCAACAGTGTTCAATGTGTCGCATTCAATGAACATGTCAAAATGTTGTCCAAAACATATTTGAGAAGACGCCAAACTTTCACGCCATAAATTCTGGATCATTCAGCCTTACTCATAATTATGTCTCATTTGTACCATGAAATCGATGATGATTTTCGCGGCAGTTCTACAGAGACTTGTTAATTCAGCGAAGACATACGCCTGTCATCTCCTAACATGCAAAACAATTTAACAAACATATTTCATATTTCAAAAACAATGTCATAAGTAAGACAAACATTTAGACATGATGATCAACTTGGTGTAATATCTATTAATATTCTTATGAGTAGTGAATCAAACAGTACTAATGATGAAGTAGTTGAATGTGACACAGAGGTTTTGCCTAATTCAAAAATAACATTAACTAGTAGTGGTATCAAAGGGTGATCAAATTAATACAACAGTGTGAATACTTCGACAATCTATGAACTCGTAACATTATTATACTTTGTAAATTACTGTAAAATAGCTAATATTTTTCTAGCACAAGTAATAAAAACATTGGTTTTTCCATCTCTAATTTAGAAAATACCAAAAGACTGTTTTTTTAAATAATGAAAAGGGCCTTTGTTTTGACAGGATATTTGATTTCTGATTTACTTTTGTATTGCCAATAAATAATATCTCTAACCTATTACTGCAAATGATGGAAAAACTAAAAAAAAAAAACAAAATTCCATAAAAAATAATTAGAAATAATCAAATCTCCACCCACAATATCGCCGACTGTCAATTTAATAATCAAAGAGTGTGTCAAACGCCTCATTTATTCCTAAACCAAAGATAGATCCCTGAGGGACCCCTTCCCTAATTGTTCGGTCAACTTTTGCAGTTGAAGAAACAGCAGCAGCTGCAGCAAGAGATCCTGCTGCAGCATTTCCAGCAGCAGCGGCAGCAGCTCGCGCAAGAGCATGAGCAGCAGCTAATGCACCATTTGAAGGTAAATATGCTGCAGGTAAATACAAATCGAACACTTTATTTATTAGATCATAGTTAATTTTAGTTTCTTTTTCTTTGTTTTGTGCGATTTTTCTTTCCTAAGCAGTACTTCAAGAGGATGCTTACTAGCTTAGACAAAGAAAAGTATAGACGGTGGGTAGCGCCATTTCATTTCCACAAGAAAGGGATAAAGTATTGAGTTATTATAAGTAACAGAAAAGGATAAAGCTATACTATTTCCGTCTCTCAGTGCGTGCTTGTTTTTTCAAGGCAGCTACATAAGTAGCCAATGTTATTTAAGTTAGTTTTTTGTCTCATGTGTGGCCACGCTACCCGATGCTCTATAGCTTTCTTACTCTAAGCTCACTAGGGATAAGTAAGTAAGTAATTAGGTGAGAACCCAAAAGAAACATGTTTCTGTACAAAATACGCAGTTTTATCTACCTTCAATTAAACTACCAAACATCATGTTTATAAATAGTAATCAACAAAACAGGTAATAAAGTTTTTTTAGTAGCTCACCTGAGCAACCCGTCCCACCAGTGTCATGTGACGGGCCGGACCGGTCGCCGAATCGTGAGCGAGTCCAATTAATTTATTTCGTCCAGTCGATGAACGACCGTGATTGATACGCGGATCACGCGATTGGGGTAACGTACCGAGTAACTCGTGATCTTGAACTGATTGAATATATTGAGATAGGTCGATTCGATTAAAGAAAAAGATAAATTCGACATTTTCCCACTATAGCAGGACAGAGGCCACTCTAGGCCAGTCAGCTCTACCAGTGCTGTTTCTTGATGGATTACTTGGTTGTTAATTAGCGATTCCAGATCTGATCATATTTCTTCTTCTGGGCAAAAAAAAAAACATATTTGCCGACAGCTTTTTTCTGCCTTCCGATTCTGACACACGATTATTCGACGATTCTACATAGGGATACACTATGGAGAAACGTTCGCCAAATGCATTTACAACTGAAATATCCTCAATTCCCAGTACCAATCCTCAAGATTCACCATACATCTATAAAAACAAACAGTCGAACGTTACTCCTGGCTGGAATGTGGCACAGAGCCGGCTCGAAATCGCCGTATTAATAGTCATGAATGGACTGCACAACTGCTAGTAATTACATCATTCATACTTAGTAGTACTTCGTGTAATTGTGTAAACCTCCGCCTCAGTTCTGCCACTCCCTTGAGCATGAGATGGTGCAGGTGGACTATAGTTTAGTTCGTCATCATTGTTGGCCTTTTGTCGTTATTATAGATTGTAGGTATGTCATCTAGTGTACTGTGAATTGCTACTGTTTGTGGTTCATAACTAGTTTTGTAGGGTTGTAGAATGCGAATGCAATGTGTTGAAGGATATTGGTGTAGCTTTTTATGGTAATATTTCTAATACAAGCTTTCTTTTTATTGTGTCGGTATAGAAATTCAACAATGTTTGTACTAAAGAGTTTAACTATAGAATACTAACAATCAATCTATAAACTATGCCACAACAGACCTTAGTTGTGGCTTACTTTATCACCATCAACCAGACCTTCACACAAGTATTAAAAACTTTAACCAAAGTATTTTTGAGTGTGGAACCTAAGATAGAAACACGCTTGTACGATTCGACTACATACAGAAAGCAAAGCTAATAGAAATCTCTATTCCTAGACAGCGCGTTTCGCCGAAAACTCTGTTGGTAGAAAACATTGTAGAGATCTCGGTCCATAGCACTTCTTGCCGTAAACTTTGTTCATAGAAAACACTGTTTCCAGATACCTTGATTCACAGAAACCGCCTTTGGTTTACGGAAACCAATTAGATAATTATTTTAAAGTAAATTGTATTACCATTCGCTCGCTCTTGCATCCATTTCTGTGTAAAGGATTTGAAGTAACCTAACCAAACCTAACCTCGGGGTGCTCTTCGCTCGCTCTTGCACCCTACGTTGCGCTTCCTATGAACCAAGGTATCTGGAAACAGTGGTTTCTATGAAAAAAGTTTACGGCAAGAAGTTCTGTCAATGAACAGAGATCTCTGTCAATAGTGCTTCCTATGGACCGAGATATCTAAAAACAATGTTTTCTACCAACTAAAGTTTTCGGCGAAACGCGCTGTCTAGGAATAGAGATTTCTATTAGCTTTGCTTTCTGTATGTAGTCGTATCGTACAAGCATGTTTCTATCTTAGGTTCTACACCGAGTATTTTTTCACAATTTAAATATAATAATAATCGCACCGCTAAACACACTTTTGGATACAAAAATAGGCTCTACGGTAAGCTATACGATCATAAAAGTACGACAGCGAATTGATAAGCTATGATTAATCAATCGATTAATATGCACTTTAAATACTGTCTAGCATCAACACTATAAATAAATGTAGCATTCATGATGACTAGACACTTTTAACTTTACCTCGGCACATTGAAAACTAGGAAGTTTAAAACTTAGTTGAACTTAAACGAAGTAACTTCAAACAGCGTGTTTGTTTAAAGAATTTAGATTTAATAAAAAAGAAATTGCTTCAACAAAAACAAGCTCCGAAATACTTTCACAATAAAAATGACACTAAATAAGCATGATGACATTTGCAAACGATGTAAACAGAGTTATTTCGAATGGCATGCGCGGGCGCCCAATGATCTGATGATTCCATGTTTAACGGGAATGGCATCCACGACGCACCTCTTACTCACTGCCGAATCATTCGCTGAATGTTTGTGCTAGTATCATTAACTAGTTTGACAGAACGAGGTCCTGTGACTCATTGCGAAAGTGTTCGGGTTATGGAGTGAAGTAAATAATGTGCATTCTTCTGAAGTTGCTGTTTCTATTATTTTAGTTTATGTTATCATAGCTAGGTGATTGTGAGCCTGCGCTATAGTTACCATCTCACTCCACAGACCAGACAGTGTAGGTACTAAGTTTATTGAATTCTGGGGACATTCTTTTCTTTTTGGAATTTTCCGGCCAATGCTTATGGAAAAGTAGTGTAATAGCACCCCCTTCGACAGTTAATTGACGCTATCTTTAGGTGAGCTTGTTTAGGCAGATACAATGGACAAAAATCATGATGGTGATGTCAGCGCATTAGCTGTCAATTAGCCAACGCGAACGTCACCACAAGATTCTCGCGACACCTGATTGCTTTAGCCAATAGTATGTTATCAATTACGATATTTAGTCAGATATCATTATTAATAGCTTAATACCGTGAATTACAAAAAACAAAACCTACAACACGCATTCACAAATGATCGATATAAAGCACTAGTGTCACCGTGGACCGTGATTCAGCAAACTTAATAATACGCTAAGTACTTATTGCAATCTGATTGAAGGTAATGGATGAACTTTTTAACTACCATTGAAGATTCTCAAAACTTGCATTAAGATCATCATTTTGAATTGTTGAAGTACTGTTTTATGTAAAGAGAAATCGCAAAAATAAATGGAGTCTAGCCAGTGGACTTTAAAACACACAAAAAGGCGAGGCAACCAATTCAGATAGCAATCCAGATGAGGATGTTGAATATTAGACAGTGTTGGATTTCAATCTGAATGACTGCCTAACATCCTGATATTGTACTGTAGACCCTCCCTAAGAGGGGTCTGTTAGCAACAATAAACGGCATGACTAACGTTCCAGTTGTGGGAACAGCAGAAGGCCATGGAGGAAGCAGCGCGGCGCGAGGCTCGCGAGGCGCTGGAGGCTCGCGAGGCGCGCGATCGCGAGCGACACGAGCGTGACCGCGTCGAGCTCATGCGCAAGAAGGACAAGCACGAGCACAGCGCCAATGCGTCAACGGAAGTCAAGCAGAAGTTGCAGGTACTAATAAAGATAGTTCTCCGCGCAAATACATAAGGAATTTCAGGGTCCTGTATGATGAGAGAAGTGCATGTGTAATAGTAACATCATAAGTCATTGAGCTTTGGAAAATTAAATTTTTAAAGTCAATTAATTAAAAGTTTAAGGCTTTACATTACCGTTCGAGTCTACTTTGCTTTAACAAGTATGAAGAGTTAAAGACATAACTTTAGTGTCATGCAAAAGTTAATTTTTGGACATGATAGCAGAAATCTTTCTTCTTTTCAGCAATTCCTAAAAAAGAAACAAGCTAGTGCAAATGGAACAGTTCCTGGTTCGTCGTATAGAAATTGGTAAGTTTATCATTCCTCAAACTTCTGCATGACTTTAATTTCCCGAATTCTTCACAAGTCTTAACGCCCCCATCTCTCTACAGGGGTATAGTTAAGTCATCATCAGGCGAGTCGATAACATCGACGGGCGCGACGGCGACGCACCCGTACCGGCTGGCGGCACCCCTACCGCTCGCGCTCAACGCCGCGCCGCCGCAAGCGTCACCGGACTACCCGCTCCGGAAGACCGGTACGTGTCCGATAGTTACAGTGTGATGCATCCGTGTTGTGTGGTGTCTTAGATTGAGATGTAACGTGTGACTGAGAATAACAAGGAGAATTTACAACAAAAATACTGTGTAAAGGATGTTGTACACACGGCTACACATCAAGCTACACATTTCCAGTGTTAGCTGACCTCACATTGTATAGGTTTTTCGTCAGTCAGCTTATACTGGAAATGTATACCTTGATGTGTAATCGATAATACGCGTGAAATTGCGCGGTCTAAAGTCTACAATTACAGGGAGCGTACTCAAGTGTCAATTTAAGGGCTTTAATACTTATTGAGAAAAAGAGATGGTGCTAATTTGCCTTGTATACCATCTCTCTCACGCCCTGGAACAGTGATGGCTCTAATATTGCATTGCTGAAATTTTCACTAAACTCGAAAAACTTGACGCTAGAATAAGTTAACATTAATGTCGTGAGTTTGTCTTAACCCGTTAACGTGAGCATGCGTGTGCACTAACCCACAGCGTCGGAGCCGAACATGCTGAAGGTGCGGCTGAAGGCGCGCGTCATCGAGCGACGCGCCTCGCCGCTCGCGCGACCGCCCTTCAAGACGCGCGTCAAGCACCGCAGTGAGTTGATGCCTTTATGTCTTAGATGGAATGCTGTTGTGTGTTATTTTAGATGTTTTTGCATTTGAATGATGGTGTCTTGCTAAATAAATTCTTTATTTAATGACAAAAAAAAACAACCAAATATTTATTAGTTCTTTCTTCCACTAAGTTTTTCGGCATTTCTTCTAGTGAATTTCAAAATAATTATATTACCTAATTGAATAAATCACTTTATTTTACAAATACTTAGATTCACGAGAGAACATTGAAATAGTGACCACTACAATAAAGGAATCAAAAATTGACGTAAGCCGTCACAGAACTTTATCACTACAGTTAGATCTCGTACCCGCGGCCAATTTTGGACGACTTTTTTCATCGCGTACTGGATTTTCAGCTCTCGCCTAACATTGAGAATCCAACAGAGAGCATCCTAGCGCGTCAAAAAAAAACACTTGTAATGTCACCTCTCGGCGTTAAGCAATGCGTTGAAAATCCAGCGCGCGATAAAGAATCACCCGCGGGTACGAGGGCTTACTGTCATTTTTGCATATTTGAAGGTTGTTGTGTTCCCTGTAGACTGCGACGGCAGCTCCCCCCGCGGCTCGCCCCCCGGCGGCGCGGGCGCAGGCGCGTCGGCTCCCATCCGCGAGGAGGAGGAGGGCATGGGCCGCGCGGCCGAGCTGCTGTTCTCGTCGCCCTCCATGCCCAACATCAGCCTGGGCCGGCCGCACCAGCCGCCGCCCATGCCGCCCGTGCCGCACCCGCACCCGCACCCCCCGGTACGTAGCACCGCATGTATTATCAGCTCGGCTGTAACTGAGCCTAAATTATTTTTTTACCTTTTCCAACAACCACCCACATACATATACATATAACAAAGCGAATGCTGAAGTATTTTAAGGCTTAAATATATATACTTCAAACCAACTACATCCATAAAAGGTATGCTCTTCGGTTATCTTCGAACGCGCCACAGAGTACCTGGTGGTTGGTGGAGACCGAGGCAAGTGGGCACTACCGCGCGATGTAGTAGTGCATCAGTTGCGCACTTGTATGAAGTTTTCTCTCTGTGGGGTTATCAACTCCAGTCATAGATCGTCATTTGTCACTCAAAAGGTTTGAAAAATTTTGGAATTGCACAGAGTTGTTAGTGTACGATTTTGAAATCATGATAATACAAAATGGGTAAGTGCTTCCATGGTTGTAACAGCTCTATATAAGATCGCATCATCGTATATTCATATTTCCTAAGATAGACATTGATTCCCGAAGCGCATACCTACTTGTCTTCAGATATCTTTTAGTATTCTGTGAACTTGAAGCCGAGAAAACCCGTCTTCTAGGAATGCTGTTAAAACCAGCCTCATCCTCCTCCGCAGGTGGTGTCATCCCTCCCGCCGGTGTCGGAGGCCCCGGGCTGGCCCCTGCCGCACGCGCGGCTGTGCAAGCGGCCCCTGGGCCGCACGCACTCGGCCCCGCTGCCGCTCGGGGACCCCGCGCTCACGCCGCCCACGGCGCACCACTACCTGCGGGACCAGATACGGAAGACTGTGAGTAACTGCTGCCACTCACTGTACACGCGGGACCAAACATATCTCACTTCGACATCTTTGTGAACACATTACGCGGGTTTAAGAAACTGAAAGTCAATCCCCATAATTCAAAATCAAAAAAAAAAAAAAAAAAAAAAAAAATCTAGTCGCAAACTCGTCTCGGCGACAATCAATGTCAAAAACTGATATTTTACATATTTGTAACATTGAATGATTGACGTATAAGAACAGAAACATTCCAGGAAACCAGATCGTTCTGAAAAGACCAGACAACATGAGAGTCTCCGTTAATATGAATGTGAATACTTCATCATTTAAAACCTCAACTAAACATCTTCTACCACTACCAGGTGTTAACCCGCGCGCACGACGCGGCCGCGGCACAACTCCGCGAAGAGGAAGGCGAGGTCATCGACCTGACGTCCCGGAGGGCCCCCGCGTCCCTGGCCCCCTGCAGCCCGGCCGCGGCCCCCCCGGCCCCCGCGGCCCCTGCGGCCGCGTGCGAGCCGGCCCCGCTGGCGCGCGCCCTCAGCTCGCCGCTGGTCGGCGCGCGCACTCCCGCTACTGGACTAGCGTACGACGCGCTTATGCTTAAACATGGGTAAGGCAACGCCACCATTGTGAAAAATCTCATTACTAATACATGAAAAATTTATACAAAAAAAATTGTTCTCCATAAAATAAAAGCTAATTTAAAAAGCACAAAACTGGAATACATCGTTGTGATGAGAGTCATAAAAATACTAAAGTGGGCGTGGTGAACTTGAATAGTCAGCTATGCTAACTATTGACGCTGCCAACCCTGCTGAATAGCTACCATGGAATGGCATGAGTTTTCGCTCTTGCATGCAAGAAGACATAAAGCATCGAGACTATCAGTCAACTAGTTCGTTCCGACACGAGAACAAAGTTGCTCTGGTCTGTCCGGCAAACTAACATGAACTTGATGTTAATACAATGTACTGTGTGTGCAGCTGTGCGTGTGGCGCGCACGCACCCACGCACCCCGAGCACGGCGGGCGGCTCCAGTCCGTGTGGGCGCGTCTGTGCGAGACCGGGCTCGTGGCGCGGGCCGAGCGGACCCGGCCCAGGAAGGCCACGTTTGAGGAGCTACAGGTATGGAACGGGCTAATACTTCGATAACTAATTTTTTGAGGTCAATAGTTTTAGCAAATATTATTTTGTTACACAACATTTCTAAAGATTTCTAATGATCTTAGGACTTTTGTATTGAGTTTCGTAATTTATGGAAAACAAAAGTGGAACTGATTGTTGCAGTAATTTGATTTCATATTGCTGCAACAACGATGCGCAGTTTTTTTACCAAGAAAGCTAGTCTAATAAATTGGCACTGAAGTTGTGTTGACATTCGCATTTAGGATCATTTGAAATTGATATCAAAATATTTGATATCGATGAAAGTCTATGGGTTTATAAACCTCCAAGTTGAGCTCCACGATAACTGACAAATGTGTGCACGGACTCGTATTTTTTTGATTGAATGTATGTACTGATCCTTCACATCGGCCCGCAGTCGGTGCACTCGGAGGCGCACGTGGCGCACTTCTCTGGGCGGGGGCGCGAGGGCGCGGCCGGCGTGCGCCTGGTGCGCCTGGCGTGCGGCGGGCTGGGCGTGGACTCGGACACCGCGTGGTCGGACGCGCACACGCCGGGGGCCGCGCGGGCCGCCGCCGGGGCCGTGCTGGACCTGGCCGTGCGCACCGCCAAGGGGGAGCTGCGCAACGGGTCAGTGACAAACCTCCCGAGAGTCTATTTAGACATGTTCACGGACCTTGAACTCGCTTTGAACGAGATATTTATATCGTTATGTTCGTTTATCGGTAAATTATACAGTGTTTTTTTACTGAGAAAATCCGAACTTAAGAGATAATAGGATTTCATTCGCTTTTTTCTCATGTTTTTTTGGCTTACTTATTTTTTTGGTCAAGTGTTAATTGCCCATAAAAAAATAACAATGGCACTCTGGCAGTGCCGGCAGAAGTGAAACAAAACACAAACAGAATACTTTGCCATCACTCATTGATATATCGGATATACATTAAAACAGAGTACATCCCGAGAACAGCCGAACACATCCAAAGCGGGTATTTTTTGAATCGTCATAAACAAAACACGCACGGTGTCGCTTACGGTAACAGTAGCACGAGTTCAATGGTTTTTTCCCCATCTCAAAAAATGCCCAACGCGCCTAAAAAGTTTTCACTTCAAAAATTAACAAAATCTGGACAACACAAGTAGGTCTCCTAACCGGCGCCTTGTGACCCTCAGGTTCGCGGTAGTCCGCCCGCCAGGCCACCACGCGGAGCCCAACCAGGCGATGGGCTTCTGCTTCTTCAACTCCGTGGCCGTCGCCGCACGCCTGCTGCACACCCGGCACCGCCTGCAGAGGATACTTATTGTGGACTGGGTAAGTGTACATACAATAATGAAATCGTTATTTTTTGTACTGTTGTATGAAAAATATCCATAGATTACTTTATGAATAGAAGAATGCTGGTAAAAATGCATTTAATAGTTTTCCGTTATCTATTTATTTATGCTGTTTTACTCTATAGAATGCTGCTGACTACCCATCATGATCACGTACAGTTGACAAAAACGATAGTTGTTACTTATGTTGGTGATTTGGTTACCATTTACAATAGCCTGAATTTTTTTAAAGCACGCTGTTAAAGTTTCGTATTAGCTCTGCCACCCTTTTCATAATTGCTACTATGTCACTCAACCTCGCTACACGACCCGCGCCCTCCCAGGACGTGCACCACGGCAACGGCACGCAGCAGATCTTCTACTCGGACCCGCACGTGCTGTACATGAGCATCCACCGGCACGACGACGGCAACTTCTTCCCCGGCACCGGCGCCGCCAGCGAGGCCGGCGCGGGGCCTGGCCTGGGCTACACCGTCAACGTGGCCTGGTGCCAGGGGACCAACCCGCCGCTCGCCGACGCTGAGTACCTGGCCGCCTTCCGAACTGTTATCATGCCTATTGCTAAGGTACCGTACTACACTATATTACTAGCTAACATTGGGACAAATAGATTGTTCAAATGATTGGATCAACTTAGAAAAATTTACTTTATTCAATGGCATACGGGGTGTTTCAAAATCAACATAGTAAACGACTTCGTATAATAGTAAGATTTTTATCCAACTGAGATAAACTTAAACTTCTTCTTCTGTTCGCCCTTATATTTTAGACTAAGTTACAATTGTGTAATTTATAAGATACTGTTCGTTCGAACGTTTCTATTTCATTGTCACTAAGTTAGAGCGAACATTCCTTAGGAGTACGACCCGGAGATAGTGCTGGTGTCGTGCGGGTTCGACGCCGCGGCGGGCCACCCGGCCCCGCTGGGCGGCTACAGCGTGTCGGCCGCGTGCTTCGCGCACATGACGCGCGAGCTGAGCCAGCTGGCGGGCGGCAAGCTGGTGCTGGCGCTGGAGGGCGGCTACGACCTGCCCGCCATGTGCGACTGTGCGCAGGAGTGCGTGCGCGCGCTGCTGGGCGACAAGGCGGCCGCGCCGGCGCTGGCCGAGCTGGCGCGCCCGCCGCATGCGCGCGCGCAGGAGGCGCTGCGGGCCACGCTGGCCGTGCACAGCGCGCACTGGCGCGGCCTCAGGCGCAGCGCCGAGCTGCTGGCGCTGTCGGCGCTGGACGCGGCGCCGGCCGTGGCGGCGCTGCGCCTGGGCCGTCTGCAGACCGAGCGCGACGCGGCCGACACGTGCCAGGCCATGGCCACGCTCAGCATGCAGCAGGCGCAGCCCGAGCCGCCCGGCACCGAGCGGCCCGCGCACAGGTGGGTGGCCCCCTGGCCCCGCTGGCCCCGCGACGCCGTCCTACGTGTTGATGCATCGCCCTATCCTTGCTGACACTTTTGTTCTGTTGTAGGTCTGCGGAGAGCTCCCGCTCGACGTCGGAGGAGCCGATGGAGCAGGACGAGGGCAAGTGAGGGGCCCGGGCCCCGCCCCGGCCCTGCCCCGCCACACTTCAACATTCCGGTTCCGGTAGTTAGCCGTTAGTAGCGTGGAGTGAGACGTAATCGAATCTGTGCGCGTGGCGCGTGTCGTATCTTCAGTCGAAAGCTTTAACGTGTAACGTGTAGTGTAATAACGATGACGTGACGATCGAGGCGTAGTGAACAGTCCGCGACGACGCCTGACGCCTGACGCCCGACGCCTGACGCGACATACTATACCAAAGATTGTTTCAAATTCTGATGTTACAAAAAGTATTTATTCAATGTGTATATAATGAAAATTGTGCAAATCTATTGTTGTAAACTAAAGTAATTTTTTATGGTGGATATAAAATATTTGTATATCTGTGTCCCTGTCATACGTAGCTGACATTCGGCGCGAGCGCAGACTCCCTGTACAGTACCCGTTTGTTGCCGTGTCTTGTCGCTGCGTGTTTGTAACTCGTATCTTGTATTTATTGTTCAGATCAACTTGTGCAAGTGACAACTTGTTTAGTAGTACATTGTACTTGTGCGTCGCCGTTGCTCGCCGCTCCCACTTTTTGTAACGTGTGATAACTTAATATGAAACGAATTAGATTTTTGGACATAATGTCTAAAAGAAACTATTGAAACAATGAATTTCTTATTATTACCTCCGCACATGTAGACGTGCGGGGACGAGAATGTTGTGTATGTGTTGATTTAATATTTTCACTATGTGATCGGATCCTGAAGGATCCTTATCGTCCGCGAGGCGATGCAAACTTATAAGAGAAGTTAGATTTATATAAAGTCAGATGTAAATGTTTATAAGAGAATGGTATATTTAACTAGCAGAATATGAGATGTTTCTGGATGGTGGAACTTGTTGACTATAGCCGACTACTTGTCCTGCGTTCGTCGCATCCTCTAATTATATATTTTTGTATGACGGCTGTCTGTGTGTATACAACGTACCTACGGGATGGGATCCTTGTACGATAAACAGAGTTAAACAAATGTTGTGTCTTTGAGAATTTTATTGTTAAATTGGAATAAAGATGAAATGATTATTTAATAAATGTATATATATTATATATATATTTGGAAATATAATCGAATTTTTATTTTTATCGATTTCCCTCTGTCATATTAATAATAACAATAAATCCATTTATTGCAGTCCAATTACATGTCCATAGTTGTATATTAGATGAGTAACCTTAAAATCCTTTGTTACCATTGTTGCTTACCACCAGCAGTAGTAAAAAGCTGCAGTTGCAACATTAGGGACACTATTCCCATGAACACTGGCAAAATAAAATTTCTTCCTTTTCATAATTTCATCTGGTAGACTGCAAAAAGAATCTGGTGATTTAAACGACAAATATAGATAATCATAAAAATAGTTTATACAACACACTCAGCACATCGATGTAAGTATAACAAAATAATAAAATAGAAGTCGACACAGATGAAACAAAAAGAAAAAGTTCAAAAGTTGTCTAAATTTTGTTAAATATGACAAATGCAACAACAGAATAACGTGATTAATTTTATAATAAACATAATTTCTAAGTAAGACGTCTAAGCTTATGTAGTGTACAAAAATAACCCATTTCTTAGAACTAGATAGAAAAAAATATCCATGACCCGTATCCCCATTCCGTGTTCAATTTCGAGACAGCGGTTGCGTGAGATCACCAGTAGCTCGGTTAATGTCCACCAAAAATGCAAAAAAAAAAGTTTTTGCGTAGATTGTTTTACGATAACAGTGATAATGTTAACATGTGCGAGCTTCATGCAACATAAATACAAAAATAATTAGACAATGGTTAAGGTCAAAGGTCATCCATTAATCTGTAAACAAACGGTAAACTATACATTATTACAACCAGGTTAGTTACTATGAAACAGTGATCAAATGATGCGCTGAACACGGTTTTGATGGGTATGTTACGATGCTACGAAACCGTGGTAATTACACGCAACTGGTGTCTCGAATTGAACACGGAAAGGGAAATACGCATCCGAAACACATTCTTACTTACGCTATGAACACAAAATTACTTATTAAACATATAATATAATTGACGTAGCTGGCGTTAGAATTATAACAAATACCATTGGTGGGTACAGACCATAGACAGTATGAGCAATAGACAAGTCACTAAATAGTAATGGAGGACACTTATTAATTATTATTTATTAATTCAGTGTAGTAAGAGTGAACGAGACAGAAATGCATTTTCTCTATTTCCTTCGCCAACGCAAAGTTTTTGCCTGACCCTAGTTGTTAATTAACAATTGAGGCCCAACAAACTGCTGTTACCAGCTGTCAAGACATAATTCCTTCTGGCGCTTGAGGGTGTTTATGGAAAACATTCGTGAAATTGTATTGAAAAAACAAGATGGCGACGTTAGTTCTGATTTTTACCACGCGCCTAAAGTCGTGCCAGTAGTACAGTCAACAGCAAAAGTAGATGATCAAAATCAGAAATTCAATACTAATGAACGGAGTTCGCGTCAGAGCTGTGTGGCGTCGAAGTGATTCAAAAGTATGTGATTGTAAATTATACCAAACATTTACTACTAGTACAGCTGCCATATATTCGTGATCAGTTTTGACTCCTATTGAATTTCTGATTTTGATCATCTACTTTTGCTGTTGACTGTACCAGTTTATAAAGTGACTGTCAAAGACTATCGCTATTTCATAAAGGCGGAGAGTGACTTGCAACTTTTGTTTGTAATGTATCGAGTTTTTGTAACGCGTTACAGTAGTCAGTGCAGCGAGCCGAGCCGCTCGATGCGAGCATTGTGAGCGCATGTTTACAAACAAGTCAGTGTAGGTTGACGCGTCGCCGCAAGCGCAGAGTATCTCGTTTTATTCTCTTTAAAAAAAAACTCTTTCAAAGTAAAATCCATAATCGTTTTGTTTTTGTCTTCCTCCAATAACAATAAGTAAATAAAATTAATGAAGCACACACAACCTCTACGTCCACCGTTTTGAATAAAAATGGAGCACGCTTGAGGAAAGTGCTCGAAGCGAGCGATCGTCACGCTAAGTGTATCGCCGTTTTGGAACAAGAAATGTAGCGCGCTTGAGCTATGTACTCGCAGCGAGCGTTCGCCACGTCTTGTGTATCGCCGTTTTGTAACCAAGCTCGCCTCGAATGATACATTACAAACAAATGTTGCAAGTCAGTCTTTGCCTTAAGACATACGCTAACAGCTAATCTACAACATATTCTACGTACGGTACTGACAAAGTTTTACACTGTGGACCAATTTTACAATTGTCAGATCTATCTCTAGAAAATATAGACAATGAATCAGATTATTGAAAACGGGCCTAAATCTATTTATAGTTACGCCCTTAACAAAGTTGCAAAAAGTAAATTATGTGGATGTAGACCGTTTTGAACTCTGTAGAGACAATAAGCATGATGATAACAAAATAACCTCAATTTATTTTAAGTCCTGAGTAACCAGTGAGTGGCGCCCTCTACATTGTCTCGATAGGGTCCACTACCACAATAATGCGAATAGACTAGAATAGTTTTAATTGAAGTTTAAGAATGCAGTAAGTTTTACATTACATTTATTTATGGGAATCAAACCCGTTGTCATATAAAATTACATAAATAAAAGATGGAATCCATTTGTGAATGCTTTGTGAGTCTGTGACTAGACTACGGTTTTGACTCCTTTAAATGATTTTCTCGCAGCTCTATTATTAAACATATAGGAAAGTATACAAAATAATAAATTTTAACAACAAAATAGTAGTTTATTCAGTAATAAAGTCCTTCCATTTCAAGAAGATTCCGTTTATAACTTATTGCATGGACTTGCTTTAAATTGCAATTACTCGTGAAGGTCGAATGAAATGCAACAACTTTACCTGAGTAGTAATAGTATAGTTTAGTGACTGTTCGGCTAGGTTCGGCTATTCTCGGCTAGTGTCTGTCGGGCGGGTCGAGTGTTGCACAATGACAGTTACACGAACTGACTGGACACTCTGTGTGCTCCCTGAGAAGGAAAATGAAAGTTTCATGTAACAAAGTAAGGAAATAATTAATGGATTATAAAATAAGTTGATTGAAGATTCGGCTAAAACGGTTCATGAGCTCAAAACGCTTGAAATAAGTTGAATAAAATGGGCGATCCCCGAACAATCTAACAGTCCTCCGTGCCTGCAGGCCACGCACCAGCTGAACCAGGCGCCGAAGTGTTGCACACTAACTTGAACCAGTTGATGAGATGCTGCGCATGCCCTCCGTGCCTGCAGGCCACGCACCAGCTGAACCAGGCGCCGAAGTGTTGCACACTAACTTGAACCAGTTGATGAGATGCTGCGCATGCCCTCCGTGCCTGCAGGCCACGCACCAGCTGAACCAGGCGCCGAAGTGTTGCACACTAACTTGAACCAGTTGATGAGATGCTGCGCATGCCCTCCGTGCCTGCAGGCCACGCACCAGCTGAACCAGGCGCCGAAGTGTTGCACACTAACTTGAACCAGTTGATGAGATGCTGCGCATGCCCTCCGTGCCTGCAGGCCACGCACCAGCTGAACCAGGCGCCGAAGTGTTGCACACTAACTTGAACCAGTTGATGAGATGCTGCGCATGCCCTCCGTGCCTGCAGGCCACGCACCAGCTGAACCAGGCGCCGAAGTGTTGCACACTAACTTGAACCAGTTGATGAGATGCTGCGCATGCCCTCCGTGCCTGCAGGCCACGCACCAGCTGAACCAGGCGCCGAAGTGTTGCACACTAACTTGAACCAGTTGATGAGATGCTGCGCATGCCCTCCGTGCCTGCAGGCCACGCACCAGCTGAACCAGGCGCCGAAGTGTTGCACACTAACTTGAACCAGTTGATGAGATGCTGCGCATGCCCTCCGTGCCTGCAGGCCACGCACCAGCTGAACCAGGCGCCGAAGTGTTGCACACTAACTTGAACCAGTTGATGAGATGCTGCGCATGCCCTCCGTGCCTGCAGGCCACGCACCAGCTGAACCAGGCGCCGAAGTGTTGCACACTAACTTGAACCAGTTGATGAGATGCTGCGCATGCCCTCCGTGCCTGCAGGCCACGCACCAGCTGAACCAGGCGCCGAAGTGTTGCACACTAACTTGAACCAGTTGATGAGATGCTGCGCATGCCCTCCGTGCCTGCAGGCCACGCACCAGCTGAACCAGGCGCCGAAGGCCGCCCCGGCCGCGCCCGCTCCCGCGCACGCTCCGCCCGCGCCGCCCGCGCTCGTGCCCACGTGCAGCGAGCACACGCCGCAGCGCGGGAGCGGCTTGCGGCAGTTCGGGCACGACGAGATTTGCTGCAGGAAACATTTATGATGGAAATTGATACTAGTGTAGATGTTTACATTTTCTACAAATTAATCTGTGCAAAAAGCTACTATACCAAAATCAAAAGGTTAAACCAATGAAAATTATGATACTAAAAATGAATAACTGGTAAATAATGATACATGATACTTATTTCTTTAAGTAGATTTATAAAAACAATTTTTCATGTCAATTATATTTTAAAAACTAGATGAGGCCGGTATGTTTCCTATCCGACTATTCTAAGATGAAACACGGAGGTCACAGTCTCTTTAAAGCCCAATAACCTTATAATAATATAATATTAACAATATATCATTTACTGGCGCCGAGTCTGTTGTTCACAAACTAAACTAAATTTAAGTTCATGCATCTTTTCCTTTCTATTTCATTAAGATAAGGATAGAAGATAAATATTAGTTTAATCCTGTCAAATTAAGATACTCCATAGACAACTTTAGACGAGATTAAAAAAATGTCTACTAAAAATACCTCAATTTACGCCAGACGCTGACTAATTTGACAGGACTAAACTAATATTTATCTTCTGTCCTTGTCTTAATGAAATAGAAAGAAAAAGATGCCTGAACTTAAATTTAGTTTAGTTTGTGAATAACAGAATCGGCGCCACTCTCTCTTCACAATAAGTGGTCTTAAAAATAGAGCAAACTTAAAACTAAACTTTTCCCACCTTTGTGAGAGACTGGTGCCTGAAGTAGGTTTTAGGAATAAAACCTGTGTTACAGGTCAACAGGACCCTCACATTAACACATTAACAACATTTAGGAGATTACAATAACAGGTAGATCGAAAAAGTTCAAAGAACAAAAACATCTACTAAATTAAAAATAGTACAAAGAGCAGAAATGTCCCTTAGTCAGATCATGTGAGGATCTTGTTTAGTGGAAAGAATCAAAGAACCACATAGATTTGAGCGGCCCTGTCCAGTCAACCCTGTCCAGTCACATCAGTTTAATGAGTAGAGGAGTAAAATAAGATGCTGAAAATGATTCAATAAACATTTTTCTTCTACATAAAAAGCCTCAATAAGATGTTATTGGCCAAATGCCTTACTTTTATCGATGCTATCTGTCTTGAGCCTGAGGGTAGTCGTATCCAGGTGTAACTCAGAACTCCAGCATCGCTAAGCAACCTCTCAACAAGACTTCCTAAATTCCTTATCTTACAGTCACCATTCTACCAAGACTTTCCCAGGTTGACTTCTGTCAATGTCCCACACGTACCTTCATCTTAGCAGCGGGCGGCGGCAGGCGCTGGAAGGCGACGCGCGGGCGGTTGTGTCCGGGCGGCGCCGCCACCGACTTGCCGCAGTATGTGCAGGCCACGCACACGTGGCGCGGCACGCCGCCCGCGCCCCCGGCGCCCCCCACGCCCCCCGCGCCCCAGTCCGCGCCCCCGTCGGCGCTGCACACCCACGTGTCCAGCGCGCAGCGCGCCCACCACAGCTGCCAGCTGTCCAGGATGGTGCGGTAGCTGCAGGAAGACATTCCAGTCTTAAAACCAAAACTTAAGTAATAAAAGGTTCCGATAAAATCCTTCGATTTCAGCATATCTACGATGGTACCCAATGGTAGCAATGAAAGCCATTCACTTTGAGAGTTTAGAGAAAAGTGATATAATATAGTGACGAACTCTGGAAGTTTTCAATAAATAATACGTAAAAATTGGGTTTTCTCCAATCCCATGAATTTTCGCATAGCTTTGTTAGGGGTGCTGAATTATCGCAAATGGGTCACGCCATGTGTGAAAAGAGGACGCGCTTGTTTTCAACGATGATAACATTAATATTTGGCGAAGACATGCGTGTGTTCTGTCTCTGTCTAGTATTAATATGAAGTCGAATTATATTCGCAATAAAAGTACTTTTGTGTGGACAGACATAAAGATTTTTTTTCGACGCAATAAGCGCATTGTAAAATCAGAAAACAGCAAAAAGAGTATCTGGCAGCGGTGGGATTCGAACCCACGCCTCCGAAGAGACTGGTGCCTTAAACCAGCGCCTTAGACCGCTCGGCCACGCTACCCGCTGGTGTCACGGTCCATTTAGCAGCTCGCTAGGATTGCTATGATAGAAATTATTTGTAAAACAAGCAGTGTGACGCACTTCGCGGGAACATTGTTTAATATTGACAATATTGGCATTCGTTCAAGTTACACGGAAGTTGTAGCTGCAGTTAAAACTCACGATTTTCTCAGATAAAGATGGAATTCTGAGGAAATCGACACTTTTCTAAAGCGTCGTAGAAGACTAAAACGTACTTACTGATGGAGGATAAGTAGCAATATTGAATGGAATCTCATGCAATTACAGCTGCCTCTATCATTGCACTAGCCATTTCTTTCCGCTAAAGATGTTAGGCAATGGCGCCGATTCTGTTGTTCACAAACTAAACTAAATTTAAGTTCATGCATCTTTTTCTTTCTATTTCATTAAGAAAAGGACAGAAGATAAATATTAGTTTAGTCCTGTCAAATTAGTCAGCGCCTGACGTAAATTGACGTATTTTTAATAAGCAATTTTTTAATCTCGTCTAAATTGTCTATGGAGTATCTTAATTTGACAGTACTAAACTAATATTTATCTTCTGTCCCTTTCTTAATGAAATAGAAAGAAAAAGATGCCTGAAGTTAAATTCAGTTTAGTTTGTGAACAACAGAATCGGCGCCAGTGTCGTGTTTTAAATAACACAACTCATCTAACATAATAATATACATATATATACCATCGACTCAAAAAGAAGAAGAACAACCCTTCTTCTGACGTAGTCGAGTAAAAATAATCTTTTCAACATATTTACTAGTTATAAATAAAATAAGCTTACCAATTGAGATAAGTTAAGAGAGCGCCCATCCCGATTTAAACTGCACTATAAACAAACCGCTTGTCTGTTAAAAAAGAATATCTGGCAGCGGTGGGATTCGAACCCACGCCTCCGAAGAGACTGGTGCCTTAAACCAGCGCCTTAGACCGCTCGGCCACGCTACCCTGTGAGAATAACGTTCAAATCTATCATCCCATCTTTGTCTGAATTAATTTATTATATAAAACTCCACATTTCAATTCCGCCTAGTATTAAGTTTCCTTGGATGCAAGAAGCACAGAACCGGTCGAAGTGGAGGTGCTTGGGGGTGGCCTATGTCCAGCAGTGGACGTCTTTCGGCTGAAATGATGATGATGATTAAGTTTCCTTCTATGAGTCCCGCTCTCACTTTGGTGGACATTATGAAACACCAAATGATGCCTGATCATTACACATGACAAACTGTAGGTTATAGTTAACACCCTAAGGTTGAATGTCACTTACACATCATTCAATCAGATCAGAAAACGTACCTGTGGGTGTGGCACTCAATTTGTAAGGGGAACTACAAACTGGCATTTGTAGTTCCCCTTACAAATTGATTGCTCATTCTTACGCAATCACTCACTAAAGGAAATTAGTAACACTTTCATCTTTATTTAGAAGGTTTCAAGTTTATGTATCACCACTTTTTCCAAGAATTATTGTTTGAATAACATTATTAAATTGTTGTTGAAAAATCTTCGACGAAAATTAACATCAATCGTCAAATAAAAAACATCTCTATGGTGTTTAAAAATTATCATTTCGAGAAGAATTAATCAAATAGTCAAATCAAAGCATTCAATTTCAAAGGAATCCCAGTGCGGGGTCCAAGGAGTTTGTAAAATTCTAGCACCTCCGGCTCTTACGTAATGTATCAAGTAATAGATTTTTAATACGGTAGGTAACATGTTTTCTGAGCCGAATAAAGTTTTTATTGTTATTAATAAATTGTAAATGAGATACAAATTGGCATGCACAGGTACGTTTTCTGATCCATTTATTTACATTTGTATCAGTTCTTCAGTACTGCTCTCCTACCTGTCCAGCCAGTTCATGGTGCGCGGCTCCCGCAGCAGCTCGGCGGTGAAGCACCTGGCTCCCACCAGCGCCACAGACTGCACATCTCCCGTGTTCTCCACCCAGCGCTGCAGCAGCGCTATACCTTCCGTACTAGCGCCTGTAGAAAACACCAGCTATTTGTTGCAACAGGTAGCAATACGTTTAAGGTGACACGTTAACTGCCAGACAGCAGACACAATAGAAAATCTATTGTGGGCGGACACCATGTGACCACGGTGGCAGTCAACAAGTTAAATATTGAAAAAAAATGTGTTTTTTCCATTTCCTGTAACTTGTTAAGTATGTGGAATAGAGATTTAACATTTTGGTATATGTTTTTTGACTTTTTGGTCTAGTATCATGTAAAAGGAATACACGATTCAATGAATTTTTATCGATACAAAAAAATTGCAAAGTTATGTTAGTTTTTTTTTTACATTTTTCGACATCACGGCGTGGCGCTTAAGACTTATTCAATGGAATTTACTTTCAAAAATACAGAATTATCATATCAAAGTTTACTCAAAGTAGTTTTAAGTTTAATTCATTTATTTTGTTAAAAAAGGAGTAAATTCCTTTTGGCACATACGTCGTTGTAGTGTATTCCGAGCGCACGCACATTATAGCCATCTCTCTTCTTTTGCGTTTCAAAAGTAATTACATCACTTTAGCTCGCTTAGTAGATCAGTCGCTACGATTTATCTTAACTAGTCTTCGTCCGCACGGATTTCAAATTTCCCAATACAAACTTCAACACCCTATTAGATTTTAACAGGGGATGTTTATTGGGATGAAAATAGCCTATGTCATTCTGGGGCCACACGGGACAAACCAACACACCTATTCCATATTCAAATCCTTGTTTCAAATTGATTTTGTTTCCACTTAGACAATTTTTTTTTATTAGTGTGACATAAATTCAGAATGACTATTGAAAAAGTCATGAAAATGTTGTAGCGAAAACTGAACTTTATGTGTAACATTAATACCCATTAATGTTGTATTTCCAATAACAGATATCTGTTTACACGTTTGGAAAGTAATTTGCGAACAGACTACAGCAGGATACAAACATACATACTCGCAGTTATAATTTTGGTAAACCATTACCAATTCTTACGCATAATCAAATGCACTCTTCATGCTTTACGAATTAACAATAATTATATTCTAGCTAAGGTTCAAAACACAGAAACATAACTTACCAGTGAGTAGTATCCCGGATAAATCTCCTTGTTCAACGAGCGAGTCGCAGGTCTGTCGGATGTACTCGTGTAACTTCGCGTCAGATAAGAAAATGCACGCGAATGCCACGCGGTCCTCTAGCCTCATTTCAGTCTCGTTCTATAAGAAAAACGTTATTACATTATTTGATTTTGTTTAGTTAAGCGTACAGTTCGGAATCGCACCTGATTGGAACGAACGTCTACGCCGTATTTTCAAATGTTAATCAATTAGTTGTAGGGCGTTATTTACGTCGTCAAAATTAGTAGCACATCTATCTACCTTAAAAATTAAGAAAGTATCGTCAGCTAATAACACCATTTGTGGTTGATCTATACATATAATAAATTTGTAGAAAAGTGGTGTCTGTACAATGGAAATATATAAAAAAAAAGTAGCAGGGGTTGTTATTATATCGATGCCGAACCCGAAATTGTAATTAATTTTTTTTTTGTCTGTTTGTCTGTTTGTCGGTTTGTCTGTTTGTCTGTTTGTTTGTGCACGCTAATATCAGAAACGGCTTATTCGATTTAGATGCGGTTTTCACTAATATATTGTAGTAGGCTTCACTTAACATTTAGTGTTTATTTCATGTCAATCGGTTCATAAATAAAAAAGTTATGTCAATTTAAAGAATCACGGCGAACATTTGTTAAGGTATTCTATCAGAGTACGTACACGCCTCGGGCCTGCGCGTCCGATCTTCGGAACTACTGGACGGATTTGAATGATTTTTTTTTTTGTTGTATAGTTATTATGACTGGACAACATTCAGGCTATAATGTTTCTTGGAAACTTGAACACCTGATGCAGAACCGAAACAGACCAGCTTAACTATAAGAGATACAAAAATGGTACCATAGCAAAAATTGTTCCACGTGATGAGGATTTTCTGCTGAGAGAATAAATTTGAAGATCTGGAACACCTGATGGGGAACTCCAAGAGCCCAGCTACACCATAACACATATAGGAATGACGTCTTAGTAAAAGTTATTCGGTCTGATGGGCATTTCCTGTTGACTTATAAAAATCGAAGATCAGAAACATCTGATGTGGAAATCAAAGCTATCACTAATTTCACCTCCACGCGGTGAAGGCGGTAACAGTTTAGGACTGATTTTCGATGACGATGGTATATCATTGAAAATTTGACTCTACTGGCCAAAACTCCCATTTATTTTTTTTAACGTGAAGAAATGCTCATGCATTCTGCACTACCACGGGGAGATAGTGCAGTTATGTGGGACTCTAACCCACTAAAACTCCACTGTGTCCTCCTCTGCCGCTTACGGCGGGAACATGGGCACGCGTTAGCACTCATCCGTGAACCCGCCGCGGCTGTCCGTCACCGGACCCTCCGCTGGGGAGTACTCCCCATCACCGGCGCACCAGAACACATAGCACGCCGTGACCACCCCAGGGACCAAACCAGCACATGGGCCAGACGATCCCGTGTCTGGGCACCCTTGGTAGGGGAGCAGTCACTTAGATTTTAATTGATCAGGTATCTTCATAATAAAACTATAACCATGCCTAGAAAGAGGTCAAATCTTTCCCAATGTTCCAAAGGAGCTAAAAGATTGAGGATCATAAGATCCCAAGAATCTACCGAAGAGCGTCAGGAGAGACTTGATGCTGTTTGAGAACATCAGGCTGCAACTCGCTCCGTGGAAACCTCTTCGGATCGCGAAGCACGCCTGCGTTCTCAGCGTATTTACGCATCTACATCCAGATCTCTAGAGACCAGTGAAGAATATGATGCGCGACTGACCGCTGATACGGTGAGATTATCATACATTGTTCCGAACACGCACACAACAAAATATTCATAATCAGAAAGTGAGAAAGAAAGAATTGCTGGAGTACGGCATGAAGAGACAGATTAAGAAGAGCGCAACGAACGTTTGAATTCTGATCGACTTCGACATTCTCTGAACAGAATGTCGATATCATCTGAAGAATCGGATGTGTCTCAAGATATAGCCGTAGGGCATGGCGACCTTCCTTGGGTTGATAAGGAACGGAGTGCATTTACGTATACTCCTATGATTGACTACGCCACATATTCCGCCATCGGAGGTATGGTTAAAAATTTTACTTTTTGTGAAGCTGTTAAATAGCAAAAAGAAACAAACGGTATGTGTTGCTCAGGTGGGAAAGTACATATTGAAATATTACAAAATCCTCCAGAAATATTAAGATCACTGCTAATCGGTGACCATCACAGTCAAAACATTTCTTGGACAACATACGTTCGTACAATAATGCCTATCAAATGACATCTTTTGTTGCGAAACAGATTTCAGAAGGCCCATTTATGCCAACATTCAAAGTGCAAGGCCAAGTTTACCACCCTATTGGTTCATTATTGCCTGAAAATTACGTCTCGAATCGTCTCGCGCATCCCGTTGTTATCCAGTCCCCGGGTTCTTAAAATTCGACATCAGACGTTTCAGATCTTCGATTTTGACTTCCCCGTTGTCGCTGGCATAACCAACAGGATCCGCGTACGAAGTCGCGGGCAGAAGCTAGTTTTTAAATAAATTTAATAGATCATTAATATACACTAAAAAGAGTAAAGGACCCAACATCGAGCCTTGTGGCACACCCATTTTTACTTTTAAACCGAGTGAATTGACACCATTTATTTGAACTTGCTGCTATCATTTAAATAAAATTTTACTAAACTGAGCGCAAGTCCGTAATGCTCAAGTTTCAAGAGAAAGGTTTCGTGATCGACTCAATCAAATGCCTTGGAGAGGTCACAAAATATACCTATAATGTCTTCAACGCGTTAAAAATGTGTTTTAATAAGGTTACACCGGCGTCGGTCGTAAAACTTTCTATTAATTGGGTAGGTATTCTACAAACACTTTTTCATGTGAATATTTTTTGTTAGTTTATTTTTGATTATGAGCTTAAGAAACTATGGATGGACTGTGTGAAAGAAGATAAGATGATATAACGCCGACCCCAAATAAATTAGGATAAGGGCAGGAGATGATGATGAGACGTGCTTAATGAATTTAGAAAATTGGGCTAACGAGATCATCCAGGTGGCAATAATACCGACAAGGGTCGCATATAACTGTGGTGACTGTGGCTGGCTACAAAAGGACTTATACCCAGTGGTGGGTGATTCCAGGCTGAGATGATGACGATGCTTTAGGAAATAGGCAAGCAGGCACGGAAACTTTTAATACATAAAAAAAAAACAATTACAGTCTGAATCTGTCTGTTTGTTGAAAGTTAATACTATGTATTGAGTCACAACCACAGTATTAGCACTCACAAGTACAGCAGCTAAATCCGGATGATGCGCGGGCGCCTGGTGATGGTGCGGGTGCGCCGGCGCCGACGCCGCCAGGAACCGCAGCAGCGCGCGCAGGTACGGGTCCGGCAGGGCTGCGGCCGCGCCCGTCAGGGCCTCTCGCCACAGGCGCTCGTCTGACAGACCTGAGAAGAAACATTGAACAGGTTACACATTTGCAAGAGGTATAAAGTTATGGTTTATACTTTATAGTATCAATTAAGGGTTTCGCGCATAATAGTAGATTGTTTGCCGAGGGAGCAAACAACTATTTTGAAGACGAGAGTGTTTCAAAGTACGTCACTCGAGCTTAAAATAGTGTTGCTCCCGAGGTGGACACTACTTTTTTATCACCCTCTATAAAAAAAAGAAGTGGAATTTATGAATAAGAATAGTACGTTTATTTACATACAATTTTGAGTAAAGAATTAAATGCACGAAGGCAAAATGCTTTTCGCGCGTTTTTTTCTTAAAAACTTTTTTTTTATTTTGTTCGCGCGCTTTGTACTTTATCATACAGCCTGCTACTTGTTCATACAATGTTCGTGATTGATCTCTTTGGTGATTGGAACTTTTACTAACAATATCCAAATTCAAATAATTTTTAGTCCCTAGGGATTAAAGAGCTATTTTAGTCCCTGTTTACGAAGAATATACTAGCTCATTTTGAATAGATGTGATAAAAATGATTTATTTTGTTTGTGTTTCTGGTCCCTTGCCCTCGGGATGCACCTGCGAGCGCGAGTGCTACGACGCGCAGCATGGGCTCGTGCGCGCGCGCCAGCACGTCGAGCGCGGCGCGCACGCGCAGCTGGAAGGGGGCGGGGTGTACCTGCGAGCGCGAGTGCTACGACGCGCAGCATGGGCTCGTGCGCGCGCGCCAGCACGTCGAGCGCGGCGCGCACGCGCAGCTGGAAGGGGGCGGGGTGTACCTGCGAGCGCGAGTGCTACGACGCGCAGCATGGGCTCGTGCGCGCGCGCCAGCACGTCGAGCGCGGCGCGCACGCGCAGCTGGAAGGGGGCGGGGTGTACCTGCGAGCGCGAGTGCTACGACGCGCAGCATGGGCTCGTGCGCGCGCGCCAGCACGTCGAGCGCGGCGCGCACGCGCAGCTGGAAGGGGGCGGGGTGTACCTGCGAGCGCGAGTGCTACGACGCGCAGCATGGGCTCGTGCGCGCGCGCCAGCACGTCGAGCGCGGCGCGCACGCGCAGCTGGAAGGGGGCGGGGTGTACCTGCGAGCGCGAGTGCTACGACGCGCAGCATGGGCTCGTGCGCGCGCGCCAGCACGTCGAGCGCGGCGCGCACGCGCAGCTGGAAGGGGGCGGGGTGTACCTGCGAGCGCGAGTGCTACGACGCGCAGCATGGGCTCGTGCGCGCGCGCCAGCACGTCGAGCGCGGCGCGCACGCGCAGCTGGAAGGGGGCGGGGTGTACCTGCGAGCGCGAGTGCTACGACGCGCAGCATGGGCTCGTGCGCGCGCGCCAGCACGTCGAGCGCGGCGCGCACGCGCAGCTGGAAGGGGGCGGGGTGTACCTGCGAGCGCGAGTGCTACGACGCGCAGCATGGGCTCGTGCGCGCGCGCCAGCACGTCGAGCGCGGCGCGCACGCGCAGCTGGAAGGGGGCGGGGTGTACCTGCGAGCGCGAGTGCTACGACGCGCAGCATGGGCTCGTGCGCGCGCGCCAGCACGTCGAGCGCGGCGCGCACGCGCAGCTGGAAGGGGGCGGGGTGTACCTGCGAGCGCGAGTGCTACGACGCGCAGCATGGGCTCGTGCGCGCGCGCCAGCACGTCGAGCGCGGCGCGCACGCGCAGCTGGAAGGGGGCGGGGTGTACCTGCGAGCGCGAGTGCTACGACGCGCAGCATGGGCTCGTGCGCGCGCGCCAGTACGTCGAGCGCGGCGCGCACGCGCAGCTGGAAGGCGGCGAGGGCGGCGGCGCGGCAGGGCGTGCCCTCGGCCTCCGCCCTCTCCACGCCGGCGAGCGCATTCTCCCAGCCCCAGCCCCAGCCGCACAGCTGCAGCGCGCGCGTGCGCTCGGCGCTCCTGCGGGCGGAGACACACTGACGTGAGTTACTTGTGGCTCAGGACAAGTGAGAACTGTCGCGCAAGAACGCTTTACTACACACTTCACTGCTCGCTCGCCACCATGAACATGATCTATAAACACATTACTGACCTGTAAATAGTAACTCTTCTATTGGGTAGGTCTGGTAGAAGAGACGGCACGATCTCCGAGCGGTACCCGCCGTCGCCCACTGAGCGCAGCACCGTGCGCACGCCGGGATGCTTCCACGGACTGTTGCGGATACAACCTGACACATAAGCATTTGTTGGTGAAAAGGAAACGCAAACGGTAATCGTTTGCGTCTAAACGATTATTGATTTCTAGTAATCGATCGTGTAATATTTTTTTTTTAAGTGAAACTTTTCAGGCTATTCGAATTCGATAAATGGACGAGAATTGAGAGTGAAATTTCAAGGACGCATCACGTTTAGGCACGTTGCATTACATGCGACAGAAGAAATAATAACTCTCTCTCTCTCTCTTACACACTAAATCTCTCTTATTCTTTATTTTTTAAGGAATATCACGTGTATGGTGCTGCGCGCGCCATTTTCTTTTTAATTTATGTTATAGTGGAGATTTTTAAGACTACTGTATGTTATCATCATTTAACAGACAAAAGGTTGCTAGATGAAAAGTAGAGTGAAAAGATCAGAAAACATAATCGATAAAAGCAGACAGCCAAATTCAAAACATTAAAATCTTACCATCTTCAACAAGTGATTTGCTGAGTGCCAGGAAATGCCAGAGACCACTGAGTGAGTCATCGTCTGCTAAGTCTGCGTTCTGCCATAAATCTGGCTGCAACCAAAAATGCTACTGTTTAAAACATATTTAAGCCACCAAATTCTTCGCACACGCATTAAAACCACAGGCAACACATAAGCAATTCAAGTTTGGTGACCTTTTTTTCACTAACACTAGGCGACACCTAAATGAATCACACTAATATTATAAAGGCGAAAGTTTGTATGTGTGTGTGTGTGTGGGGGTGTGTGTGTGTGTTTATATGTTTGTTACTTCTTCACGCTCAAACGGCTGGACCAATTTTGATGAAATTTTGTATGGAGGTAGCTGACACCCTGGATTAACATATAGGCTATTTTTTATCCCGATATTCCCACGAGATCTACATTTACGCGGGTAAAACCGCGGGGCGCAGCTAGTGTCTAAATAAAAGCGCATTGTTCGATTTTTAACGTTGGGTTCTAGCATCGAAAGTTCAGAAACCAACACCGCGCGTTTATTCAAGCATTCATTTAGGTAAAAATTTTATTTTACAGTAAATTATATCATGTTTTGTATATTTTACAGAATATCTAAATAATAAGAGTAGTCAAATGCTGTTTACGTTTTGTCTCAAACCAAACTGAATAGGGTATAGTGTCAGTGATAACGGGCATTATTGTGGTGTATGGTGGTACCTTAAGTCCATAATCAGTTTGAGCTCTCTTCTTCATGACGAAGGAGATGTCCCTGATGGCGGCGTAGAAGTCGTCGTTCATCGTGCGCAGGGCTCCGCCCCCGCCCGTCCACACGAGGGAGCCGCCGCCGCCCCATGATACCGTCACACGCTCGCACACTGTGTAGTCTACTAGGGCTCCTGGGAGAGATAGCAAAAGTTTTGAAGATAAATATCTTACTATAACAGTCACTTTTCAGTTCTTAAAACTTAACAGAAACACGTGTTACTTAAAACTTAACAGTAACACGTGTTACTGGGTAGTTTTTTGCGCTACTTCTAAAGAAGTTTTAGTTTTCTTCTAGGAAGTGGTGACGGGCAGGATTTTTAGAACTGTTTTTGGTCACTTTTGACTTTCAAATAGTTAATAAAGTGTTTTTTTTTTCAGTGAAACATTCATCGTAAATAGGTAACTACAATCGGAATCTAAAATAGAAATGAGCGCTCAATTCTGATATAAACTTTATAGAGTCGGTGAATGCATAGTGCTCATAATAATAATACCCTTATTTCTGTAGTTCTGAGAAATTGTGATGTACAGTGAACTGGATTCAACAGCTTACCAGTAGCACAAACAGCCAACAATCTCCCCTCGTGTGTGGGATGCCAGGTGAAAGCGACGAGCGGTGAAGCAGGCGCGCTGCTTACACATACATCTCGCTCTATAACGCTAGGGCCGCGGGAGTATTGCTCTTCAAGCTCAGCTTCCACTGCTGGGGCAGCCATCTGCGTCAGATAATGTTCCGAAATTAGACGTGGGAGTATATTGGGCCAGTTGCCGAACGAAATGATGATCTCGATGATTTTAGCAAAGCATTTGATAAAGATAATATTCCTTAGTATCACAGAAATAATAAAAAGCTAACTCTTTATTACTAAATATTAATAGATTTAGTATTAAAACAATGTCAGACATTAAACAGAAACCATTTACTAAATTTATTTTACGATAAGACGACAATTCCAAACGTAATGCCACAGGAACCTACATGAGGACCACTACTCTACAGTTTTGACAATCTCTTTCTCATGGCATCACGGTTATGTTAAGTAGGCGGATTTGGAAAGTTTCTTACTAGAAAGTTGATCAAGAAAATAATAATAAGAAGCGATTTATCATTGAACTCACCATGCTGTCGGAAATGTTAACTTTACTATCACTGTTGGCCTGTTGTATGTCGTGGATGCGTAGAGTACTGGAATCGCGCTGCAGCGACACTAGTAAGTTACGTCTAGGACAAGAAGCAACGAATTAATGACACAGAATGTTTTTCTAATTCGTACTGAACTTAATGAACTACCCCGAGTTCGCGATTTAGTTTATTTATTTATTACAGCACGGAAGACTTCAATCAACTTAGCCTATCGCAGTCCACTGGTGGTCATCGGCCTCCCCCAGGCTGCGCCACGACACTCAGTCCTCGCCTTCCGCATCCCGTCTGTCCTAGCCACCTTTCTAAGGTCGTCGGTCCATCTAGCTGGGGGGCGTTCCACACTGCGCTTGCCGATTCGCGGTCTCCACTCCAGGACTTGGACTGGCCCGCCTACTGCCATTTTAGCTTGCTGTGAGGAGAGGCCTCTGCAGCGCGCGGGCGTCCCACACGCACGCCACCAGTACCTGATCGTGGACACACGTACCTAGTAGGGCACCACTGCAGCTGCGCCAGCGGCCGCGGATGCTGCATGGTGAGGTGAGGCCTCTGCAGCGCGCGGGCGTCCCACACGCACGCCACCAGTACCTGATCGTGGACACACGTACCTAGTAGGGCACCACTGCAGCTGCGCCAGCGGCCGCGGATGCTGCATGGTGAGGTGAGGCCTCTGCAGCGCGCGGGCGTCCCACACGCACGCCACCAGTACCTGATCGTGGACACACGTACCTAGTAGGGCACCACTGCAGCTGCGCCAGCGGCCGCGGATGCTGCATGGTGAGGAGAGGCCTCTGCAGCGCGCGCGCGTCCCACACGCACGCCACGCCCTCCCCGCGCGACGCGATCTGGTACCCGCCGCACGGCTCCGCACACACGCCGTAGCAGTACCGCGTCGTCGTCATACTTACCGCCTTGTTGGATAAGTCTGCAAGTTATGATAAAGCGAAAATTATACTTACAATGGAGAAAAATAATTAGCTACGTAAATTTGAATTCAGATTTTCAGATAATTGACAAGTTTTGGGAACACGAACTCATGACAAAGTTCAAATTCCATTGTCACGAAAAATTTTGCACCTTTTACTGCCAAAACGATAAATTAACAAAAATATTAGGTTTTCTATTATAGAATATTATTGAACCGAAAAATAATTATGGGAAATCTCCGTTTTCCCATTAAGTAGTCAGTAATATTCTGCGAATTCTGGTTCTCAGAATAACTGAATAATTTTTTGAAAATTGCAGATATAATGGCTTTGCTTGCATCATTTATGAGTCAGTTACACGTCATCGGTCCGTTCCGTTCGTTGTATATATGTTACAGCTAATGACTGAAGTGCGGCTACACCTAGTTTTAACCAAACCTAACCTCGGGGTGCCCTTCGCTCGCTCTTGCATCCTACGTCGACGGAGCACCGCTTCGCGGGGCTCCTATTTCTGTAAAAGGGGTTTAAAGGAACCTAACCAAACCGAACCTCGAGGTGCCCTTCGCTCGCTCTGTCGCCTCCCAAAATACACACGAACCGCATGTGGCCGGCTAAAACTAGGTTTAGCCGCACTTCGGCCGGCTAAAACTAGGTGTAGCCGCACTTCGGGTATTAGCCGTGACATATATATTATATTACGTCATTGCAGTAATTGTGATTGTGGTGTTACATCTCTGTCAACAAGTAGGTATTGTAGCGACCGAGTGCTAATATTAATACCCAAACTTAAATCGATTTATAGTTTTTTTATCAAGCCTGTGTTATGATGCTTGTAGGTGCTGTTGTTAGGTCTGTAGATTCATGGAATAAAACGACGAGCTTCTTGTGACTGTGTATTCGCCATGACAGGGGTAAAGAGAGTGTGTCAACCGGAAGACAGGAAGACCATAGATACATAATATTATAAAGTTGGATACATACGTAACATCTCCCTTATTAAGAAAAAGTAAATACAAGCATACGTAAGTATACACTTTTTTTTTTTTTTTTTTACAATTAATGATCTTACGTACTATTAGTGAAACGGAACATCTCTATGCGACAGTGACATCTGTCAAGTTGACTTAACTAAGTTTTGACAGTAAGTTCTAACAAATGAGGTTATACATTACAACTTTGAAAACAATAAGTTTACTTAAAAATTAAATTAAAAATAATGGACTTAATCTAGACTTAAAACTACCAAAATCTTCGGGGCTTTATGATAGCTCTGCCGAATGAAGAATAAGTAGTTGTTGAGCGGTTAGTATGACTATTTGGTGTATGTAATGTGTTCGTTTTTGTTTCAGGATTTTGCACGGGACTAGCTGAACAAGGTGATTGATAGTTCGAGGGAGGAGACGACGGCGGCAGTGAATTGGAAGGCGGCGGAAGATCGGTATCTAGTGGAACAGATGGGGATGACAGTGAACTTCCACTAGGAGCAGTCATAGTGGCTGAAAGTTTTGGTTTTAGGATGTGTTGGCGATTACGACGAAAAGTACCTTCCGGGGAGACAATAGTATACGATCTGGGCTGTGGACCTATATCTAAAACAGTACCTGGTGTCCAAATACTATCTGGCTGTTTCTTGAAGTATATGTGATCACCAATGTTTAGTGAAGACAACGGTTTTGTATGTTGATTATAATAAATCAGTGATTTGTTATCTTTTATTCTAGTTTTATTTGTTACAGTCCTGGAGTTAGGTATTTTTGGTTTCAGAGTATGTTCTAAGACTGGAAGTTTAGTTCTAAGTGACCTGGACATTAGTAATTGGGCAGGTGAATACGTGCTTTCTTTAGGTGTATTCCTGTACTGTAGTAACGCTAAATGAGGGTCTGATTTGTCTGTAAGGCATTTTTTTAATATATTCTTGATGGTGCCTATGGTTCTTTCTACTAGACCGTTAGACCGTGGAAGATAGGGACTTGATGTAATATGTTGTATTTGCCAATCTAAAGCAAAATTATTAAACTCTTTTGAGTTAAATGGAGGACCATTATCAGAAATTAGAATATTGGGAATTCCATGCCTGGAGAAAATAGACTTTAAATGACTAATTACAATTTTACTAGTGGAACCACCTACTAGCTTAGCAAGCTCGATATATTGAGAATAATAATCAACGACTATGACATACTTGTCTGAATTGAGATCAAATAGATCAACTCCAACTTTATTCCAGGGGATTGGTTTTACTTCATGAGGCTGTAGTGGTTCTTTGGAATTGCTGCGTCTGTTAGTAAGACAGTTATGACAATTATTAACATATTTTTCTATGTCAGAGTACATATTGGGCCAGTATATTAGATTCCTTGCTAATCTTTGGCAACTGTGAATACCCTGGTGACCTTCATGGATCTGTTTCAATATGTCATGCCTCATAGCTACAGGTATAATAACACTGTTGTTTTTGAAGACAATACCATTAATAATGTGTATATCTGTTTTTAAAGGAAAATATGGCCTAAGTATGTCTGGAAGTAATTTTTTATGTTCAGGCCAACCTGATATGCAATATTTACTTAAAAGTGACAATTCCTTATCTTGAGAAGTCTGTTCTTGAATTGATTTAAGTTTGTTTGGGCTAACTGACAATGATCTAATCACTAAATTGACATGCAAATCTAGGTCAGACTCAAGATCACATAATGACTGTTCTGGTAAAGCTGCTCTAGACAGAGTATCAGCAACATATAGATATTTGCCTGGCTTGTAAGTTACATTCAGGTCGTATGGTTGTAATCTTAGCATTATTCTTTGAAGACGGGGTGGAATGTTGTATATTGGTTTTTTATAAAGTGACACTATTGGTTTGTGGTCGGTTTCAACTAAAGTGTGGCGACCATAGATGTATTGGTGAAACTTTGTACAACCAAATAGGATAGCTAATAGCTCTTTCTCAATCTGAGAGTATGACTGTTGACATGAGCTTAATGAAGCTGAAGCATATGCAATGGGGTGTTTATCATGGCTAATCACTGCACCCATGGCATCTTTAGACGAATCTACAGACAGTGTAATAGGTTTATTTTGATCATAATATGTCAAGACAGGGGCTTTAGTTATACATTCCTTTAATGCATTAAATTCTACATTATGTCTATCTTGCCAAGACCATTCATTATCTTTGGACAGAAGCGTTCTCAAATTAGAAGTTTTTTCTGACAAATTCTCTATGTATGAGCCTAAGTATGTGACCATACCTAAAAATCTTTGTAATTCTGTGATATTTGTGGGAGGTGGCATACTGCAAATGGCTTTCACTTTGTTTTCATCAACTCTAACACCATCTTTAGAAAAGATGTGTCCTAAGTACTTAACTTCAGTTTTACATATGTTAGACTTTTCTTTATTAAATTTTATTCCTAGTTCCCTAGCTCTTTCTAAGACTTGTTTTAACCTAAAATCGTGTTCTTCTTTTGTTTGACCATAAATTAAGAAATCATCCATCATGATTTTGACTCCTGAGATATCGGAGAATCTTCTTGTCATAATAGAATGAAACAGTTCTGGAGCTGCATTTATCCCAAAGGGAAGTCTTAGGAATCTATATCTACCTTGAGGTGTGATAAATGTACATAGCTTTGAAGAAGCTTCGTCTAACTTGAGCATATAAAAACCTTTGTTTGCATCAAGGGTTGTGAAGTACTGTGAACCAGAGAGGCTGGATTTAATTTCATCAATAGTTGGAAATTGATAATGAGGACGCATAATAGCTTTATTAAGTTTTCTTGGATCTATGCACAGGCGTAGTTTGCCATTTTTCTTAGAAGCTATTACTATTGAACTTACCCAATCAGTAGGTTCCTCGACTTTGACTATAATTTGGTCTTTTTCTAACATGGCTATTTCTTCTTTTAATTGTTCTAAAAGACTGAATGGAATTCTACGACAGGCATCAATAGAAGGTACAGCATCAGGCTTCATTGATAAATGACATTCATAATCTTTAAGACAACCTATTCCTGAGAAGAGATCTTTATATTCAACAAGTTGTGATACGTTGATTGACTCATGAAAATGAACATTATGGACTCTTTTGACTAATTTTAATGTTTCACAACTGTTGCGACCAATAATATTTCTACAAGGTATATCTACAATGTGAAAATTGACATTGTATGCTATATTGTTATGGGTGACTGTCAGAATGCATTGACCTACAGTAGGTAGTATTTCACCACTAAAGGTTGAGAGTTTATGACTACTTTTCTCTAAACTACTCAATGGTAAATTAAGTTTTTTATAAGAATTGAATGACAAGATGTTAGTGTCAGCACCTGTATCAAGCAAAAATTCTACATTCTTACTATTTATGGACAAACTTGTATGATAAGGGCTTTTTTGATTGACAGAAATCTCATTAGTGAAAAGACTATTTAAAAAATAAGTATCAGATGGATTACCCGTACTTTCTTCTTCTATGAATCTCACTTGCCTGTTGCGGCAACACTTGGCAAAGTGGTTGGGCTTGTGGCAGTTGTTACAGGTAACTCCTATGGCTGGACATTTTGTTCGGTGAACTTGACCACATCTGAAGCAGATCTTGGAGGACTGTTTGGATTCAGGTTCTTGATTAGACGATGCTATACTTGATTGACGACTTTGACTTCCTTTATATTGACGAGTTTGACTTTCTTGACGACGACTTTCTTGACGACTATGACTTTGACTTTCTTGACGACGACTTTCTTGACGACTATGACTTCTTTGACGACTGTGACTTCTTTGACGACTGTGACTTCTTTGACGACTGGCGACGACACTTACTTCTTGACTTGATATGGCTTTAGCGTCTAACCTAGTGTTTCTTAATGTTTTAGCAAGACTGACGGCGGCATCAAATGAAGATGGTTTTTCGATCAGGATACGTTCTCTGATGTACGAACATGATGAATTTAGGTTCCATGAAAATATGTCCTTTACTATATCATCGGCAAGACCTTCGAAATTGCATTGGATACTTAGATTCTTGAGATCAGTGGCGTACGTCTCAATTTCTTCATCTGGACCTTGCTTTCTGTTGAACAGCTTATGCCTTTCTACGGAGATATTTACGCGCGGCGTAAAATAGTCTTCGAATTTGGTGAGTAGATCCTTATAAGTGATTTTCTCTATTTCCGTATTGAACGAGTAAAATATCTGAAGAGCGTCCGGGCCAATTGTTTGTAACAAAATGGCTACCTTTCTGTTGTCGGATTCGTTCTCCAAACTGTTAGCGATCATAAATATCCCGAGACTAGTTTTAAAGTTTCGCCAAGCCAATGGCATGTTCGAGGCGTTGATATCGAGACTGAAGTTACTTGGCGGCAGGAGACGATTTGCACTTGCTTTTTGTTCCGACATTTTTAGGACGGAGCACGTGGCGGCGTTATGCGACTATTATGGACTGACTTAGTTGACTTACTTTTGTAGTATAGGCTGCTGCAAACGCTTACTTCTGGTAACTTCTGACACCATGTTATGATGCTTGTAGGTGCTGTTGTTAGGTCTGTAGATTCATGGAATAAAACGACGAGCTTCTTGTGACTGTGTATTCGCCATGACAGGGGTAAAGAGAGTGTGTCAACCGGAAGACAGGAAGACCATAGATACATAATATTATAAAGTTGGATACATACGTAACAGCCTGCACTGAGAACAAAGCAAATCAGGGCTAGTTAGGTACCTTTAGAACCGTAAGGCCGCGTCCGTCAGAGGGCGCCTTGCGGTTTTCCTATCAAATTAGTGATATAATTATAAACGCGACGATCGCGTATCAGCCTACAATGTTCCCACTGCTGGGACACAGGCCTCCTATCTGTGAGAGGGGCTGGGACATAATCACCACGCGGGTCCAGTGCGGATTACTGGATGTCACATGTCTTTGAATTTTTTTGTTCTAGGATATGCCGGTTGCGTCACGATATCTTCCTTCACCGATTTGAGAGCAGTGGTGATGAAATTTAATACACAAAATGCCTGCCTGGATTCAAACTCACGACCTACACAACTTGTAAGTCGGGGCCGATACCACTGCTCCCCATGGTTCATGATCTGTTACCAAATAAATGTTATAATTTCTTTAGTTTTTTTCGAATGTGCTTCTTTTTACTTTTCTTACCTCTAAGATCAAATATTTTGATGTACTTGAGGTTCATCGAGGCGATGAGGGTTCTGCTGGAGAAGTTGGCCCAAGTCACGCAATGGGCCGTCTCCGAGAGCCCCATCTCGGCCAGCGGACGAGGGGGCTCCGCCGCTGACGGCGAAGACGCGGTGTCTGTAGCTGTTGGGGAAACATTGGAAAATGTTTTGTTGATTTTTGGTGCAAAAATATTTATCACAAAAAAAGGAATACCGGATTATGAGATTTAATGTAGTACCGACCGCAATCAAAATCACGCTATACACTATAGTTTTAGGTGTATGATACTTTTTAACCAGGTAGCATTGTAATTCATTATATTATTTTTTTAAAGAAAAAGTTCCTAATATTATAAATAAATGTATGTTATGATTTAACTAATAGGTTTGCAATATTTTATGTTAAGTATAACCTAACAATAAGTTGAATGTTCCTTCCTACTTGCTGCACCCTAACAAGCTCATGTACTCTTAAGTATAGCCTATTCATAGCCTGTAACTGTGTGAACACAGCGCAATAAATAAAATTCTGTCTGGCTTTACATAATATATGAGATGTTCAAATGTGATCCAAATCGCGCTTTATGCCAGTTTACAGTTTTGGTGCGTATGGTACGCCATTTTCGACAACATTTGCTTTTATAATTAAGAATAATTATTTTTTCCTTTTCAGTGAAAAAGTGTTTTCTGGTTTTGTAAACACAAAACTCATTTACGTTTAGCCTCCTCAGACAGCGTGGATCCCCGGTACACATCCCACAGCAGTATGCAGTGGTCACTGCGGTGCTTCTCCATTGCCACTGCCAGCATGTTGGTCTCCATGTGGCTCCATGACACTGAGTTGCAGAGCCGAGGGTAGCGGGGAGCTTGGGAAACATTAAAAAACCAATGCAATTCGATACAGTCAGCAAATTAATTCGAATAATTTTGCAAAATTAAGCGAAAAAACCAAAATTAGGTTTCCATAAAAGGAAAGAAGAGAGATAGCTCAGACACACAACCAATTCACATATTTGTTGAATTCAACCTGTGTGATGTTAAAGTAGGTAAAACTATTGGTTGATCAAGACATCACAATTTAGTTATATATTTTTGTTACTATAATGTTATTAGTCTGTAAGCTTTCCTAAAATAAAATAAATAAATAAATCACTCCTGACTACTTTGGTGGACGGGTCACAAGGCTTTAGTCATTAATTTCTTTGTTAGGCTCTGTCTCTCTACTGGGCAAAAGCCTACCCCAAATCTTTTAAGATAATAAAAATATATACTTAAAACTATAAAATTTTTGGTTTTTTGTTGCTTCATCAGGACTAAACCCTAATTTGGTAGGCATGCTTTTTTAATTGACACTTACTAAACTCTCTCCCAACAAGACCCAATGGGTCATATGTCTGCTTTAGTGTAGTCAGTGCAACTCTTCCACTGGCATTGCCTAGTGCTAGCAAGGGCTCTGGCTGCTCCGGGATTGCGCTGATGTCTACACAGCGGACACCACTGGCACTTTGTGATGCAAGAACTGTTGCTCCACGGGTTGAAGATATTGGAGTGACTGGAAGACAGATAAATATTACTTTACAAAGAAGTTTTTATTTATTTATGTAAAATAATATTATTTACATATTATTTATAATAGTCTATCAATAGAAGTAACTTGAGAACAAGAGTGTGACGTTAAAAATAACCACACAATCGTACTCATTAGTCCACTAATGAGCATGTAAATTTATTTATAAACTTTGGCTCTATTAATGATAACACCAACAAGATAACAAAGAATTGAATAATTAAGGAGTTTTACTGTTTCACATTTTCAGCATAAATAACAGAGCTCATGAGTTCTTCCCATATTTACCACAAACGGAATAAACCTGTAATTTTGTACGTACATGTTGTTTTTTTCTCTATTTCCTTTATCCGAGAAACTTCGTATAAGGTTATGTCTGGGCCCCATAATATAAATTTGTCGTGGTGTATCGGTGACCAAAGGACTTCCAATTTAACACCAGACATCATTTTATTTTTATTTTACACGTTTTCTGAAAGAATTAATTAATAGTCATGTTTGTTTTGCAAGTAAATACGCCACTTCCATACTGTTTTGACTTTTGAGTGACGTTTGAAACGTTTTGTTCTTTCACTAAAACAAACACGTTTATGTCACATTGTCACGGAATTGAAAAAAACAAAAGAGAATATAAAAAGTAATTTAAAAAAAAAATTAAACCGACTTCAAAAAGAAATTAACTCAAAATTATGAAATAACTTTAATTTCGGAAGTCGGTGTCTGGGATCTGTATTTTACAGTTTTAGTTTTTGCCACCGACTTCCGAAATTAAAGTTATTTCTTAGTTTTGAGTTAATTTCTTTTCGAAGTCGGTTTAATTTTTTTTAAATTACTTTTTTATTACGTAATTTTTAGTTTTGCATTAGAATTTGACCAAGGTTTTGAGATGTTTTCCCTTTGACACTACGCCGTAGTTCGTATCAATAAGCCAGGCCGTCATACTTACACTTATTAGTCCATATCTTGAAAATTACTGAATCGATTATGATGATACTTGCACTGTTCCCTGTTGAAGTAAAAGTAAGCCAATAAAAAAAATGGTCACGATCCGATTAATAGTTGCGGAGAAATGCGCGGACAAACATACATACTTACGTATATACAAGTTTTTTGAAAGCCCTAATAGATTGTCATATGTGAATATAATGCAATTCCAATAATATTACATTCTGTATACGTGTCGAATTGATAACCTCCTTTTTTTTTAAGTCGGTAATAAGCCACTAGCAATAGTAGCAATAACGAAACGTTGTAATTTTTTACCATTTTTGAACGTGATTTTGAGTGTCACAAGAATTTGGTGCTGCCACCATAAAATTAATAATATCCACCTTTTGTGCAATCATAAGTTTCACAACATGGACCCTAAACTATAAGTTCATGAATCACAAACTATTTAGGTGTTAAAAATGCTAACCGACATATCCTGAAGAATTGCTAAACTTAAGTGGCAGTGGGCAGGGCACATTGCTCGCAGAACAGATGGCCGATGGGGCCGAAAGGTTCTGGAGTGGCGACCACGTACCGGAAGACGTAGCGTTCGAAGGCAACAAGTTGGACCGACGACCTTGTGAAGGCCGCAGGAACCCGTTGGATGCGAGAAGCACAGAACCGGTCGAAGTGGAGGTGCTTTGGGAAGGCCTATGTCAAACAGTGGACGTCTTTCGGCTGAAATGATAATGATGAAGGGAAAACCAACAGTAGTATAAATTAAAAATAAACAGAAACTTAATAATAAACTTAACAAATATACAATTTAGCAAAACAAAAGTAGATTCACAAATTCTGGACCGACTCATTTAGGTTGCCATCGACACATTCGAGTTTCGACACACTAAAACGAAGAATATAATTTTGTCACATTCCCCTATTTAACTGGCAGTTTGAGTAATTTATGTGGCCTACCCAAATGTCCTTTCTTTGGTATTGTTCGTCGAATCGTTGAGCTCCTTAAGTCTTGAGTTGAGCTGCACGATTTTTGACAAATGCGTGCACTGACAGGACAGGTCCTCTCAATCTGTGTGGTTCTTTCCTCAAAAGACCACCTCAGACATCGATCTACATGGTCTTCATATAACCTGACCAAGATTATGTCTGGACTTTAAAAGAGACTGTGACCTCTGAGTTTGTTTCGGCCTTTCTTCTCAGAGTAGTGAGATAGGAAACGCCGACATCATATAGTTAAAAAAATGGTTGCCTGTAAAGTCGGTTTTACGGGCGAAGATTTTACGTGACAACGTCTTTTTCTCGGTAGAATATTTATTGATATGAATATAATTAAATTGCACAATAGGAACAAGGAATTGAATGATAGTTGAGTGGGAGAGAGACGCAAGGCATTCGGCGGGCCTCTCTCTCGTTCGGTGACTCATCGTAACGTTACCGAGCGTTACACTTTTTCATAAGTGACTCCCAGCCGCAACCTAATTTAAGACGTTGTCACGTCAAAAAAAAACATGATTGACGTGTAAAAGTGTTTATATGTACGTACAAACCTACTTACAAAAAATAAAATCATCATCATCATTTCATCATAACGCGGCGTGAATAGAATATTATTAAATTATCACATAATATATTATTGCCAACTATTTGTAGATTACTGAACATTATACATGTAGCGGGGCAATTGCGTAATACATTATCAGTCGGAATCGGTTTCATTTTGACAGTTCAACAACATTCATTGCGTTACTTACGTGTGGAACAGACAAATTTTTCGAACTGATGTGAAGCAATGGATTAGCAGTTTGCTTCCAAATTATTCAGATTCCGATTGATAGGGTGTTACGCAAATAGGGTGCTGGCCTCATAAAAAAATGTTGATGAAACTATCTATCCTAATGATCATTCTAACGTAAACAAATTCTCCCTACTTTTAAGGAAATGTTTATTTCAATTTAGAGTAACGCCCTAAAGAGGTCGCTACCTACGACATCGACACCGATCATCCATCAACCCTTTTTGACAGTCGTGTAAAGTGAGTGACCATTGACGAAATAAGTGAAATCAATTTACACGGAAACACTAAAACGGAGGATAAACCGTCGGAGTCTTATTAATTGAGGTAAGTTCTAGAATTCACGCAAAGTGTCGTTCAGAAAGTGTGTAGCGACGGGCGGCTCGGCGGCGGAGCTGTGTAGGTCAATGACGTGATGAATGTTTACTACAATGGCAACGCCTCGACTTCTCCCACAGTTTCACGCGCATTGTCTTACGGTTCTCACGTGTTAATGCACTTTTCCCGACCCGGTTAGCTGGCCGAATACTACTGTATTGTCGGTCGTACTGTTACAGTTAAGTGTTCGTACAAGTTTCCATACAGCGTCCCAGCAGACGTTTGTGACTCGCTTGCTCGTTTTGTGATTGATTTTCCGCGGATTTTCCTCGGAATTATCCGTCGTCGCTAATGATAATCATCCGTTAATCGTTTATTGTTGTAACGAGCGCGTCGGGCGCAGTGTGTGTATCATGGTATTGTTGGGGCCTTCTCTCCCGTCTCCATCGTTGAGGAGACTGTGGTGAGCCCCCAGTGATGTTCTCAGCCCTAGCCTACCAGTTATCTACTAAGTTTCTGGAAGAGCAAAAGGTGAGAGTGAATTTTTGATGTACCACAATATCATAATCTAGACAAATAAAAGCAATTTCAATACAGTATTCTTGTTAAAAAATGCTGTACTGCCATATATGAGTTCCGTATCTAAATACGAGACTTTATGTAATCTTCTAAATACATTAACATCTTTGTTATCCTTCCAACTAAGAATGTGGTTTAGAATGTTGTTGTAACCATTCTAATACAAATAACTTGTGACGAGCTGCACAAGGAGTTACAATGGCATCCCTTTCCCTTTGTACTCAACACATTACAATATAATACATTTATTTACTGTGGTTAAGTATAACAGCAACAAATTATTTGCATGACTTACACATTTATGGCAAGGTTTTTCTCTATGATGGTCTTAGATAATGGTCTACTTTAACAATGGATTGGATATTGATGACTGTTTATCAATGAATACTGGAAACCTGTCAATAGGCAATTGTTTTACTGGTTGAAACCAATAATAGTTTATGTTATTAGGTCCTCACTCAGAATTCCTAGATTTGGTATTTGCATAGATTATGCTGTGGAATAGTAAATAACTAGCTAAACATATTTATTTTTTGTTCAAACTTCATGCTGATTATACCTTATTTTATGGTAAATTGATCACCATTGTTTGATGATTATCTTAAATAAATAAGTACTTGTCTATAACTACTTATTTGACTGAAAAAGGGGTTTGTAAGGATTGTAGCAGGTGGTGTTCCGTAGTTTCTTCTTCAAAGCGGTGGCGCGAGCTTATGTACGGAGATATGTTAATAAAATAAAAAAAAATCCAGAGATCACAGAATAGAGAGGCATGGAAGGAGAAAGGGGAGGCCTTTGCCCAGCAGTGGGACACAAAGTAGGCTAACAAGAAAAAAAAATAGTAAGTACTTACAATCAACGAAAGCCAGTACTGACATCAACCCAATAGTATGCTATACTTATCAGCAGTTCCTAGTTTGACAGTAATTACCACGAAGATCTAATCATAACAGCTAATGTGTTTGTAACGACTTTGCCAATAGGCAACCTACTAACTTAGAATGAATATGTGTGGCGATGAGCTGCTCAGTTATAACTAGATAATATTTGGTTTGCTTCCTAACTACTTCTAACTTATTTTGTTACTAGTTGTGGATGACTAATACTTACTTATTTGATTACGTATGGACAGAAAGTCCTTAAACTCTTCAAGGTTATTTAATAAATAAATAATTGATAAGTTAATCGAATATGCATGTAAGTACATAAACTTCGTTTTTTTCATGGTGGTAGGTTACAACTGCTGATCTTACTTAACATTTCATTCAAGATATTCATCATCTGCCTGCTTTTTTTTTTAATTTATTCAGGCCAGCACCCTAATTGCGTAACACACAACACACACAATCGAGAGTTTTGAAGGATATTGCTAATCCAAATTTGTTTGCTCAGCAACATAAACAATGCAATGAATGTGGGTGAATTGGCAAAATAAAACCTTTGTGATCAAATGTTATATGTGTTACGCAGTTACCCTTCTGTGCACAGCACTTCTTTTACTTCCATACATCTGCATCAGTCATCATCCCACTGTTCAGCAGTTCATTTTCTAGCCAGTCAGTCTGTTACCTTACACACAACCCACCCATCTCTTTATTTATTTATTCACAAGGCAACTACGACAGGCAATAATGACAGTGAGTATATATCACTCTTCTTTGAATTGCCTATTTTCTTATAGCCATCCACATTCATACTAGACATTTTTCTTGTTAAATGCTCTTCCTTTCCATTCTGAATACTCCTGCAATCCTGTAGTTATTCTTAGTATCTATTGGAGTTGATTTATAAAATCAGGGTTTTTTTTTAATCCTTTCACTGAAAGAGATTGTGTTCAGACTGACCTTACATTGACAGTTCAAGGTGAGGTCACATCTATCCAATGTACTCTCAAATTGAGCACACCAACATATTCTTTTGTTTCATTCTGATTGGATTCATATTTGCATACTGATTAGATGGAGTCATCGCTTTTTATTTAAAGAAGTTTTCTTTATCAGTTTACCTTTTTGCGATATTTACAACATTTCATTGATTAGCCTTTATGTAATCTTTTTTTCCATTTATCACACACTTAATAGCTTTTATCAAGTGGTTGAAATCAATATTCCATGTTAAAATTATTGGATTGGTAATCTTAGAAAGAAAATTACAATACATGTGATAAGCAGCTAATAAGGATTTTCTTGTCAGATTTTCAGAACAATCTGATACAGTTGATGATGCAACTGTTAATATTGAATTATTGATAAACCACTGGACTCTGGGTTTGTGATTCCACATCTTGTGTACTGGCTATCTATCTATACATATAATAAATTTGTAGAAAAGTGGTGTCTGTACAATGGAAATATATAAAAAAAAAGTAGCAGGGGTTGTTATTATATCGATGCCGAACCCGAAATTGTAATTAATTTTTTTTTGTCTGTTTGTCTGTTTGTCTGTGTTGCACGCTAATATCAGAAACGGCTTATTCGATTTAGATGCGGTTTTCACTAATATATTGTAGTAGGCTTAACTTAACATTTAGTGTTTATTTCATGTCAATCGGTTCATAAATAAAAAAGTTATGTCAATTTAAAGAATCACGGCGAACATTTGTTAAGGTATTCTATCAGAGTACGTACACGCCTCGGGCGTGCGTGTCCGATCTTCGGAACTACTGAACGGATTTGAATGATTTTTTTTTTGTTGTATAGTTATTATATGGCTGGACAACATTCAGGCTATAATTTTTCTTGGAAACTTGAACACCTGATGCAGAACCGAAACAGACCAGCTTAACTATAAGAGATACAAAAATGGTACCATAGCAAAAATTGTTCCACGTGATGAGGATTTTCTGCTGAGAGAATAAATTTGAAGATCTGGAACACCTGATGGGGAACTCCAAGAGCCCAGCTACACCATAACACTTAAAGGAATGACGTCTTAGTAAAAGTTATTCGGTCTGATGGGCATTTCCTGTTGACTTATAAAAATCGAAGATCAGAAACATCTGATGTGGATATCATTGAAAATTTGACTCTACTGGCCAAAACTCCCATTTATTTTTTTTTAACGTGAAGAAATGCTCATGCATTCTGCACTACCACGGGGAGATAGTGCAGTTATGTGGGACTCTAACCCACTAAAACTCCACTGTGTCCTCCTCTGCCGCTTACGGCGGGAACATGGGCACGCGTAGCACTCATCCGTGAACCCGCCGCGGCTGTCCGTCACCGGACCCTCCGCTGGGGAGTACTCCCCATCACCGGCGCACCAGAACACATAGCACGCCGTGACCACCCCAGGGACCAAACCAGCACATGGGCCAGACGATCCCGTGTCTGGGCACCCTTGGTAGGGGAGCAGTCACTTAGATTTTAATTGATCAGGTATCTTCATAATAAAACTATAACCATACCTGGAAAAAGGTCAAATCTTTCCCAATGTTCCAAAGGAGCTAAAAGATTGAGGATCATAAGATCCCAAGAATCTACCGAAGAGCGTCAGGAGAGACTTGATGCTGTTTGAGAACATCAGGCTGCAACTCGCTCCGTGGAAACCTCTTCGGATCGCGAAGCACGCCTGCGTTCTCAGCGTATTTACGCATCTACATCCAGATCTCTAGAGACCAGTGAAGAATATGATGCGCGACTGACCGCTGATACGGTGAGATTATCATACATTGTTCCGAACACGCACACAACAAAATATTCATAATCAGAAAGTGAGAAAGAAAGAATTGCTGGAGTACGGCATGAAGAGACAGATTAAGAAGAGCGCAACGAACGTTTGAATTCTGATCGACTTCGACATTCTCTGAACAGAATGTCGATATCATCTGAAGAATCGGATGTGTCTCAAGATATAGCCGTAGGGCATGGCGACCTTCCTTGGGTTGATAAGGAACGGAGTGCATTTACGTATACTCCTATGATTGACTACGCCACATATTCCGCCATCGGAGGTATGGTTAAAAATTTTACTTTTTGTGAAGCTGTTAAATAGCAAAAAGAAACAAACGGTATGTGTTGCTCAGGTGGGAAAGTACATATTTAAATACTAGCTTCTGCCCGCGACTTCGTACGCGGATCCTGTTGGTTATGCCAGCGACAACGGGGTAGTCAAAATCGAAGATCTGAAACGTCTGATGTCGAATTCTAAGAACCCGGGGACTGGATAACAACGGGATGCGCGAGACGATTCGAGACGTCATTTTCAGGCAATAATGAACCAATAGGGTGGTAAACTTGGCCTTGCACTTTGAATGTTGGCATAAATGGGCATTCTGAAATCTGTTTCGCAACAAAAGATGTCATTTGAAAGGCATTATTGTACGAACGTATGTTGTCCAAGAAATGTTTTGACTGTGATGGTCACCGATTAGCAGTGATCTTAATATTTCTGGAGGATTTTGTAATATTTAAATATGTACTTTCCCACCTGAGCAACACATACCGTTTGTTTCTTTTTGCTATTTAACAGCTTCACAAAAAGTAAAATTTTTAACCATACCTCCGATGGCGGAATATGTGGCGTAGTCAATCATAGGAGTATACGTAAATGCACTCCGTTCCTTATCAACCCAAGGAAGGTCGCCATGCCCTACGGCTATATCTTGAGACACATCCGATTCTTCAGATGATATCGACATTCTGTTCAGAGAATGTCGAAGTCGATCAGAATTCAAACGTTCGTTGCGCTCTTCTTAATCTGTCTCTTCATGCCGTACTCCAGCAATTCTTTCTTTCTCACTTTCTGATTATGAATATTTTGTTGTGTGCGTGTTCGGAACAATGTATGATAATCTCACCGTATCAGCGGTCAGTCGCGCATCATATTCTTCACTGGTCTCTAGAGATCTGGATGTAGATGCGTAAATACGCTGAGAACGCAGGCGTGCTTCGCGATCCGAAGAGGTTTCCACGGAGCGAGTTGCAGCCTGATGTTCTCAAACAGCATCAAGTCTCTCCTGACGCTCTTCGGTAGATTCTTGGGATCTTATGATCCTCAATCTTTTAGCTCCTTTGGAACATTGGGAAAGATTTGACCTTTTTCCAGGTATGGTTATAGTTTTATTATGAAGATACCTGATCAATTAAAATCTAAGTGACTGCTCCCCTACCAAGGGTGCCCAGACACGGGATCGTCTGGCCCATGTGCTGGTTTGGTCCCTGGGGTGGTCACGGCGTGCTATGTGTTCTGGTGCGCCGGTGATGGGGAGTACTCCCCAGCGGAGGGTCCGGTGACGGACAGCCGCGGCGGGTTCACGGATGAGTGCTACGCGTGCCCATGTTCCCGCCGTAAGCGGCAGAGGAGGACACAGTGGAGTTTTAGTGGGTTAGAGTCCCACATAACTGCACTATCTCCCCGTGGTAGTGCAGAATGCATGAGCATTTCTTCACGTTAAAAAAAAATAAATGGGAGTTTTGGCCAGTAGAGTCAAATTTTCAATGATATCCACATCAGATGTTTCTGATCTTCGATTTTTATAAGTCAACAGGAAATGCCCATCAGACCGAATAACTTTTACTAAGACGTCATTCCTTTAAGTGTTATGGTGTAGCTGGGCTCTTGGAGTTCCCCATCAGGTGTTCCAGATCTTCAAATTTATTCTCTCAGCAGAAAATCCTCATCACGTGGAACAATTTTTGCTATGGTACCATTTTTGTATCTCTTATAGTTAAGCTGGTCTGTTTCGGTTCTGCATCAGGTGTTCAAGTTTCCAAGAAAAATTATAGCCTGAATGTTGTCCAGCCATATAATAACTATACAACAAAAAAAAAATCATTCAAATCCGTTCAGTAGTTCCGAAGATCGGACACGCACGCCCGAGGCGTGTACGTACTCTGATAGAATACCTTAACAAATGTTCGCCGTGATTCTTTAAATTGACATAACTTTTTTATTTATGAACCGATTGACATGAAATAAACACTAAATGTTAAGTTAAGCCTACTACAATATATTAGTGAAAACCGCATCTAAATCGAATAAGCCGTTTCTGATATTAGCGTGCACAAACAAACAGACAAACAGACAAACAGACAAAAAAAAAATTAATTACAATTTCGGGTTCGGCATCGATATAATAACAACCCCTGCTACTTTTTTTTTATATATTTCCATTGTACAGACACCACTTTTCTACAAATTTATTATATGTATAGATAGATTACAAAATCCTCCAGAAATATTAAGATCACTGCTAATCGGTGACCATCACAGTCAAAACATTTCTTGGACAACATACGTTCGTACAATAATGCCTTTCAAATGACATCTTTTGTTGCGAAACAGATTTCAGAATGCCCATTTATGCCAACATTCAAAGTGCAAGGCCAAGTTTACCACCCTATTGGTTCATTATTGCCTGAAAATGACGTCTCGAATCGTCTCGCGCATCCCGTTGTTATCCAGTCCCCGGGTTCTTAGAATTCGACATCAGACGTTTCAGATCTTCGATTTTGACTACCCCGTTGTCGCTGGCATAACCAACAGGATCCGCGTACGAAGTCGCGGGCAGAAGCTAGTAAAAAATATATTAGGTATGTCTTAAAAGATAAAGATGCAGGCTGTTGCCTGTTTGTCATAATCGTTATTTTCGTAAATCCTTTAAGGAACACCTTCAATATTGTACCCTTTATCCCATATTTTACTTTTGTTTATCAACTACAACTCTACGACCTACGATAAGGTCGAAATGCTTCCAGTAATTTTATCATCGACAGGCATGGCAGCCAAGAATGTCAGAGTCAGTGGCGCAGGTTAAGCAAGCGATAACAATCTTGATAAGATTGGCTCGTGCGATAGTCGATAGTAAACATTTTTATAACCGTTTGTTTTTTGGAAACGCCTAAACCAAAGTTGCGTCAAGTGATTCTGCTGATCCGATTTCCTACGAAAAATTAGTACGATGAGCATACTGTCATGTATGACTCAGTATGACGTATGTCCACTGAGCCCTCATTGCTTTTCAAAAGCAGAAACACATGGCGCATGCCGCTGGGTGAAACCATAGATAATAACGTTTTTGTGTAAATGATAACACGTGAAAGCGGTTCGGAGTACAGTACATACTCCACGTACTTATACTTTTAAACAATAAGCGGTTTCTATTGCACGCGGTGATCGGATTCAATTATCAATTTATTATAGCACGCCACAGCACAGTTCAAGCAGTGAGACAAGCCAAGGATTTTCAAACCGTGGCGTGGTATGCTCATGACCTTCCGCTTGCGATAAATATGTACATCCACTGATGAACCGTGGGTGTACGAAAATAAACTGCTTACCCTCTACGATACTTTAACTGAAGTAACCAAACAGTATGATTAATGATTCTCGTATATTTGTTTCTTCACATACAGAGCTTTGAAAACAGAAATAAATCCTCCGGAAGCCGACTCAGAGATAAAAGAAGCTAGATGATGACTTGTCTCTTATAATAATAGTGCGTGTACGCTCTCACGGGTTTATGTAATTACTTATCACCTGTATCTAAATAGCCCACCATGGTAACAGTAAACAAGCCCACAATAGCACACAATTAAGCCATATTCACGCGAACCGTGTCGGTCACTGGTCCGTGACTAACGGTGACACCATGTCCTATAGTCTGTAATGTGACCTAGCTGCTAATTACATTAACTTTCGGTCGTTGGGCTGGTCTAGTAAATAGTTAAATATGTGAAGTATGTGCGTCATTCCGTCTTAAATGTCATGTGGAAAAAAAATGGGTTATAGTGTTTTTTTGTGAGGAAGGGTAAATGTCCTCATAAAGGCCCTTAATCCTGGTCTGACGGACTCTACTGACTAAACCTAAAATCACATGGTGTTTCTACAACTACCTTTGGTCGAGTGTCGATAGCCGATCCAGCATTGATTCCGACTCTCCGCAAGAGGGCCTGAACTGAACTGTGGTACTTCATCAGGATGAAGTCATTTCCTGGAATATATTCGTAGAGATTGATTACAATGTTTAGTCGTATACTTAGCTGTAAGCGTCGGTTCAGTCCCCTTATCTACTAAACGTGTCTGACCCCCCACAACGACAAATTATCTCCTTACTACATTAAATCCTTAAAACGTACTGAACATTGTACAGTCACGAGCATAAGTACGTATACACTTGGCTTTATTCAAAGACGATTTTCTCCTTTAGTTTTGAAAGAAATTTTATGTTATTACGAACAACGTATTGTCGAACCCATAGGTTTGTGTAAAGTGTCGTATTTCAACTTTGCATTCGTTATTTCACGTAAAAATCGCAATTGATAGTTGCCAAGTGTTGACATATTAGTGCTCGTGACTGTACATACTGTGGGAAGAGAATTTTCCTGCTGGTTGAGAGATTCATCTTTCAGGGTAGTTAATGAGGTCCCCGAGGAGTAGCGGCCTTCCTTTGGTATATATATCCTCTGTGCGGTGAAAAATTTCATGTCGGCCACTAGTCTAGACTAAATGTCTGTATAATATTCGCATTTCTAAATGCTTAAACACCTGTCTCTAAATGTGAGCATACAAAGTGTATACCTATTTAGCAGATTCTATCTGAACAACGATGAAAGCTTCCGAATAAAGTTAGTTGGTAGGTGTTACATGCTCTGTGGTCGGTAGACGATGCGAAATGTGATGAATGAAAACAAATACATATATTTTTAGCTAGAAAGCGGCCAACTGTGAAACGTTAGATTTCGCGATAGTGGATCAATTAAATTAGTTATGAATGTGCTCTATTCAACTATGATATATTGATTTTATACTTAATGACTCCTTTCGAATCCGTTTCACATAACCGTTGAATTTCATAAAACCACTGTAATCCAATTTCTCGACGATATTAAGTATATTGATCGAAAAAAGTATTGCACCACCGAATGCGTTCGATTTCAGTCGAGCTGTTCCATTTTTTAAGACAATCGATATTGAGAAGTATTGCGAAATATTTTTTTATCTCATTTTTTGTTCTTAAGTATTATAATTTGGAGTAGTTTGCGCAACGGTTCAGTCATTGTTTATTGTCTTCCGGCTAGTGATGTAGCGCCTGTTTCAGTGAATCAGTGACGTATTCATGAGTCAGCTGCGTGAGCTGCGTCGCGTTCAATGATTACATTTTATCTTTTTATGTATTCGACGCTGTATGTTTCATTCTGTTGATTTGCATATTCGCGATAACTGTGCCTTTGGAACATTTTTTATACTTACTGAATATTGGCATAGTCATGCTGATCTGAACTTGTGTATTCTGAAATAACTGCCTTATTGCCCTTTGGTTTATTGAAGAAATGCTTCACATGTTTGTGTAAGTAGTATTTCTTGTCCGGCAAAGAACTTTGTATGAAGTCTGATAAACAGATCATCATTGGCGAACTGTAAGTTTCCATTCATGTACATCTACTTATGCATCGCACAAACAACTTCTTTCCAGAATAAATATTATAGGAGGTAATGCTCTGGGCATTAGGGAATCCCAGTCGTCATAGTACCCTTATGTTAGTTTCGATGTTGTTGCAAGTTGTCTTACTGCACCACACACTTCACACAGTGCATTGTCACATAAGTTTCTATTTCGCGCCAACTCGTCTGGAAAGCGACGAACTTTTTCCGCACCAGTGCTGCTGACGTGAAGTTTTTACTAAATTACAAGCGGTACATGCCGCACGCGATCTCTAAGGGAAACCTCTTACATCATTCAGATGATCATAATTGATTTAGTGGTTAACATACGTTGATTGGATGTTTGCGGGTAATTAAAACGATAATAGTGCTGCACTTAAAAGCATTGCAGACAACGTTCACGCATTTAGCGTTGTTTGTCGTGGATACAGCTGTTTCATATGCATTGGCTATTCACTGCTCCATTCAATTGCATTTGTAGTTGCAATAGATCTATAAAAGAGACGGTGCATGTAGCCAAGAACACCATATAACGCGGTTTTACTCCCAAAATTCGTGTCCAGAACGGACACTCGAATCTGAGTTTGAAAGTTTTGGAAGTCGCCTGTTTGTTGAATCATTTCCAGCCTGCGATACAAGTAATTAAATGACCAGCGTTTTTTATATGGCGCAGGTCGTAAGGGACAAGGATAAAACGCACATTTTTTTACGACGCAGACGCTTATAGATGCACCTGTCGTGGCACACACGTGATCATCATAATAATTATGATTGATGCAGATTTGTATGGCGCGAGTTGTGGCGCGTATATCAATCACTCTTTGACATAAATTTGTCTTTGATATTGAATAACTGCATTTGAATTGAAAATCTTATTTACGGTGCACTAGCGAATCAGTTTTAATCCTTTCTTTATAAATATTTTTTAATTAATCAAACAATCTTTTTGTTCTTGCTTGATTGAGTTTGATAATACCCGGTCTAAGAATAACGTAACTATTGTTCTTAAAAAAGTAGGAAGCAAACCTTTCGGATATCGATATAGCCAATATCATATAGCTATAACCAATGGCTATAACAGAGTTGTGGAGGTCAGGCGGCAATCGATTCGTGTAAAAGTTTATCAAGAGCCGAATCTGATTCCATTTAGCATCTTATTAGACCGGAGTGGAAGCTTACCTGAAAATATTTTTATAGAAGGTGCTTAGTAACTTAGCTGGATGACGATGAGAAAGATAGAGATATTTCGACGGCTTGCTGATAAAGCTGGAAAGCTTTAAAAAGAGATTTAACCTCTCTCAGTAGTTCTGTTTATGCTACCTCAGAGACTATTTCTAGCTCAAATTGGAAACGCCATCTGCGGGGTATTTACGTAACACATTAACAGTAGGAATGGATTTCATTTTGACAGTTCAACAACATTCATTGCGTTATTTACGTTTATGAGCAGAAAAAAATTTCAAACATGACGCAATGGATAAGCAATATCCTTCAAAATGATTCATATTTTGATTGATAGTGTGTTACGCAATTATGATGCTGGTTTCTGAAATTTGGAATACTGACTGCGATATTGTGTTTAGAAGAAATGGAATGCTATTCATGCCCTACATGGTTGTGGGCATCAGCTTATCCAGCCCAGTTTACCACTTCGCCCTGTGTTTCAAGGCTTTGGTCTTTAAAAGTGAAGCCTGTAATAGTATGTCATCTCCAAAAGAGACCTCTCGTGATACTTTCCAATGTATCTTCCTTTGTTAATAGTAGTGAGTAGAGTTGTAGCCGTGCCACTAGGAGCCTGGTACCGATCGACAATTTGCATACCTACACTGTACCTACGTAGGTACCTACTTATTTTATCGCTGAAACTGTAATGTTGATAATGAAATAATAGCCTTAGTCTGCAGCTTTTACTCTTTTATAGCTGGCTACTAATGCTGGTATATAGTCCCATTATTTTAATGATGTAGGTATGTCGCGTGCCCAGCTTGGTTCTCCATACTAAATTTGAGAGAGACTAGGGGGGGGGGGGGGTTAAAATTGTAGGGAGAGCATTTATAGCGTCGATTGATGGACTTTTTATTGCCAAAAATGAGGCTACCATCCATCCGTCCTACGTTAGGGGGAACAGTCCCACAAGTGCGCTTTCATTGTTTCTAGTAAATAATACTATCTCCTGATATTGAATCTATCTCCACATTACAAAACTAGGCCTGCCAAACCCATACAAAGTAGGCTAAAACAATGACGCAATCTAAGTATGTTGCCATGAAAAGAATTCATTTAATTCGTCACACCAATATACAAGTACAAACACAGCGGTAATTGATCGTTATCGCATCTGTGGCAACTGTGACGAACCACGAGGCTGCGCTTGCGCATATACTGCTCGCTTGTTATAAATAATGGCTAGTTAATCATTGTTTATATAATAAAAGAATCACTTTCACTTGCCGGTTTATTGGATTTTTAGTATAGTCTTAGGTATTAATCAATCTAGTCAGCCACTCGCAGATAACTGCTAATAAAAGTCTGTTCCAATAAGTTACAACGCTGTGTTATGTGCCCGCTTTTTGCATTCAGCTGAAAAACTTTCATATTCATCTGTATTTGCGTACCATAATGTCATTCTGCGAGATATTTGGCTGATACTAACGACAGCAACAATTTACTCCAAAATTGCATGTCAGTTCCTACTACCTTTTCTTTTGACATTGATGTTAAACGAAATGGCTGTCTTCATTGCTCCCTCGAACTTGCCAACGTCTTGTCTGCCAAGCTGAATTTTACATAAATCATTACAGTACGCGACACCAAACGACAACTAAATTGGTGCAGCAGATGCACCAATTAGAGAGATTAGATTTCCTGCAAATTGCATATCTGACGGGGGCGTTTGCAGGCAATTGAAACCACTTCACTGCATTCTTTATATCATTGGCATACACCTTTGTAAAGTTTCTGCTTAGACCAATATTGGACACATAATTTGTTCTCGAAAAATTATCAACTTTTTTTTGTTAGTCTGTACTGTCCCACTGCTAAGCAAAGGCCTCCCCCAAATCCTTCCAGGAACTCTTTTCCCGCGCCACCTCGAACCAACCCTCGCGCTACGCGTCCAGGTCCTCTCACCATCTCTTTCTGGGCCGGCCTCACCCGGCGCCGCGGCGCCGCGTCGTCTTTTTTCAGGCACCCATTATGTGGAGATTTTTGCCCAGCGGTCATCGTGTATACGGCTGATGTGACCCGCCCAATCCCATTTGAGCCTGGCAGCCTTTTTTCCTACATCCAGTATGCCCGTTTTGAAACGCAGCGTGATTCCGAATTTTGTCCTGTCTTAACACCCAGAATGCTGCGTTCCATCGCTCTTTGGCAAACTCCAAGGCGGAACTTTAGCGACTCGGTGAGCGACCAGGTCTGAGCACCGTAGGTTAGAAACTTCAATACCTACTCGACCCTAATGTATGGAGGTATCGATTACCATGTTGGCCCCATGGAGAAAGTTGTTCAATTTGATGTTCTGTACCGACTGTACCACATCCTTTTTGACCACACCTGATACAACTTGTATACAAAAATAATTATTTTTTTACATTTATTTATAGCGTCCCATTGCAGGTCAAAGGCCTCCCTTCCCCATGTCTCTGTCTAGACTTTCACCTGAGGCCAGTCCGTTAGATAACTGTGAGTCCATTCATCCGCCATCTCCTGGGCCTGCCGCGACGTTATTTACTGCTGCTTGGGACCTACTGCGTGATTGCTTTCGCCCTTAGCTCATCCTGCCTTAAAAATAGTCGTCCTAGATATGTCCTAGTGGTCATAGAGTCAGCTCTAGCTCTGTATTTGGCCTGGCAAGTTAACTTAACCCTATCATTTTATTTATAGTTGGATTCACTGAGTGAGGACGATGGAAGGCCAGGTCTGGCACGCTAGCTTATTACATGTGCTTACATCAAACTTGATTATGCACAGCAAAATAAAAATGAAATATTATGCGTCTTACATATACCTCACAAACTTTGATAGACATAATTACTTTTCACCGCTTTATTTATAACTCATTTCGCTATTTTACTGCAGACGTTATGAACATATGAAACGCATCGGTGGACACCCTCTGCTTACGAAGTTGAGGTTCTGCGTTAGCAAAACGTCATGCGTATGATTCGCAGTCATTCGCAAAGGTTAGGATGTGGTTTGCCTGGAGTATTCTTAGACAATAATAACCACGGATATCTATGATAATAACCATGAATCATCCCATGTGATAAGGACTGTGAGTCTGTGAGCCTTCCGTCATTTACCGGGTATACCTAATTCCAATATTGCAATGTTTTTGACAGACATTCCAATAACCCATCAGTTTTGGGCGACTTGTGTGCGAATCGCACCGAGGACTTTTACATTGGTGGAAGCCACACTCGTTAGAAGAACTAGACTAATTAGACAATGAACATCATCCATGTCATCATGATTGCCCTTTGACACATTTCGTCATGGTGGGGGAAACCTTACAAAAAATATATTTCCTTTAGAGTCTGACGCGAGCAGTCGTGTGTGTTTAATTAGTGAGTTCTCCCGCGCTCTGGTTCCGAATAAAAATAGTTTATATCTGTGTGATGGCTCGTTTGCTTTGTGTAAGTACTCGTTGATTCACATCTAATCGTGTAATGAGTCATATTTATGATTCAAGCATTTCAAGGTCACTTATTGTTTGTGTTTATCTCAATTTCACTGAAGTTGGAACGAGGCTGTTATTAAATCCTATTAACTAGGCACTAGGGCTTCGTATCTCGGCGCCTAGTTGCACTGTGCAAGTAGGTAGGTACTTACTTTAATACGTGACTGCAATTAGCTGCAAGTACAGGTACTTGTATCTGTCTGTCGTGCAAGTAAACGACTAGCCCTACTCATGTAGTACCGTCTGGTTCTACGACAAATATTAACTGTCTTGTCCTGACTGAATTGATCTTTTTTTTTTTTCTTATCAGCGTCTGTGTATATTGTTGATAACGCCTATCTACTTTTTAAGTGGCAATTCATAAGTAGTACCCACCCACACCCGCCCATCCACTTGATGCCACCCATATCACCTCTTTTGAAAACTACATACTTGAGAATGAGTCAGTCGACACCTACTGAAAATTGAGGATAACTTCCATCACTCACATAATTTCTCCTGGCACATTGTGCAGTGTGAACCAATTATTGTATGTTATTAATTAAACTAGCTGACGACAGACAGACGTTGTCCTGTCCCAAATTGCAATATTTCATACAAAAATCCCATAAAAAAAGACTTGCAGTTTTTCCCGAATTTGAAAACTTTCCAATTGTTCTTTTTAAAACAATAAATAGCCGTATCGGTCCAGCTGTTCTGAAGTGATGCGCTTATCAACGAACAACATTGTTTCTGGTTTATCGGCGTAGACATGCGACTTATCTCCAGAGAAAATAATGTAATGGCGTCTAAATAGCACGAACGATGATTTTACCATTTGTGAAGTTAGTCGTTCGTTAAATGATTCAATAAATGAAGCAAATAAAAAAAATATTTTGCGTCAGCCGCAGCGACCACACACACGCCCCAAATCATATTCAAACGATTTAACCTAAACAGTCCCTTATACTCGAATAGATACCATAAAACTACCGCAGGACCAAATTACAAATCATCATCTTCCTAGCCTTTCCCCAACTATGTTGGAGTCGGCTTCCAGTCTAACCGGATGCAGCTGAATACCAGTATTTTACCAAACCAAATAACGCTCATTATTAAAAATAGCTCTCGAAACGATAACTTCAGCGGAGGAGCAAAAAAACGTATAGATGAAAGACGAACGTACACTGCTGACGTATCCGCCCCAGATCTGAAGTTTAATTAAAGGAAATTAGTTATTTTAGTCTGCATAGGCGGCGTGGCGGCGCAGAGGCTGTCTAGCGGCGGTCTCCGAGTTTATACTGATCTAGATATCTTAACTTTATCTTCTTCAGTTCAAGATTTGAAGCGCATGAACGGTGCGAAACAAATGCCTTATCGGTGTATATCATGTGTATATGTTACCGGCCAAAACCGATTTTAGGATGAATTAATGTCGCCTAGGCCAAACCAGTTCTCCCTCGCTCTTGCTTGCATCCTATGTCGACGGAGCCCCGCTTGGCGGGGCTCCTATTTCTGTGTAAAGGGTTTAAAGTAACCTAACCAAACCGAACCTCGGGGTGCCCTTCGCTCGCTCTTGCATCCTACGTTGCGCTTTTTTAACCAAGGTATCTGGAAACAGTGGTTTCTATGAACAAAGTTTACGGCAAGAAGTGCTATCTATGAACAGAGATCTCTGTCAACAGTCCTTCCTATGAACCGAGATATCTACAAACAATGTTTTCTATCAACAAAGTTTTCGACGAAACGTGCTGTCTCTAGGAAGATTCCCTGCTTTGAGGGGCCCTTCGCCCATAGACCGACCGCAAACATGCAACCCAATGTAGGGAGAACTGGTTTGGCCTAGGCGAAACTAGTTCATCCTAAAATCGGGTTTGGCCGGTAACATATACAAGACGCAGAACAATCCGTATGCCATACTGACATTCATAAACCTCGGTCCTCATAACAGCTATAAAAAGTTGGAATGCCCACACGTGTAACTAACATTGGAAGGAGGCACAAGCAATATTTTGAATAATAAAAGAAAGAGACCATCATAGATCGATATCGGACGAGGTCGCAAAAAGGGTCAAGTGTAAGGGTCTAAACAGACGGACTGCATTTCAGCTACAACATCGCAATTTGGATGCAGTTGACTTAACTGCAGTTATGTCAATTGCATCCAAACAGCGATGTTGCAGCTGGCATGCAGTTCAAATGCAGACCGTCTGTTTAGACCCTAAGATGGAAATAAGAAGAAAAGGAGATTTTATTTCTTATCTTCGTTCTTACATCAAGAAACCTGCCTAGCTCTGCCTGCCCCAGATATTGGGGTCAGAGGTTTGTGAAAACACCGCTGTTTTCGTTATTTTCGACTTTAGTAATGTTTCCACTGCCATGCTTTTACATACAGGGACTACAGAAGAAACTGTAAACCTTTTGCAGGTGATTGGATCCCGTATAACGTATTCCCGTTGCCATCAAGCAGGAAATCGAACAGTATTGTTTGATAACTGAACTTCTCGATACGTGAGGCGCTTGACAATGATCTACTGATCAGTATGTGTGTGTGTCACGATGTTTCATTGTTTGTTGACTGTCGGAAGAGAAGCGGTTTTCACTGAAAATTTTTACGGAATATAGATTTTGTTCGGGAAAGTAAAGGATAGGGTTAAGGGTTGTGTTTGGATTAGTTACCGAACTGTTTGTTTGTGCTAGGGTTTTGTGGAGTTGCGCTTTCGATTTCAATAAGCTGAAACTTCTGATTGAACTCACAATTATGTGAGTTCAATCAGAAGTTTCAGCTTATTGAATCATCATGAGTCGTGTATTACTCATGTTTGATTCAGTAACACACCACTTACTCGATTTTGCATTTGATATAAAACTACGTACTTTCGTTAGCTACATTTCTTACTTGAACTTGACTCCGATAAATTAATATGTGTTACGGTTTATATTATATCTAGCAATTAAATCAATTTCAGGTTCTTTAGCTCTTCAATTTTTTTTTAATGTAACATGTTTTATGCCATTATGTACTCGATTGTCCTCATTATCAATTCTGTTCACGTTTAGCTTTGTATCACGATCTGTCTACTAGCTCCCAGACCGACATATCAGTCTTTTGTTTACATTTAATGAACTCTGAAATTACTACGCACATTCATACTGTACCTGGCGTAGCATGTAAAGGCACCCTGAAGTTAAACCTGCTGATTCAATCCGAAAGATTTTGAAGGAAATTGCTAAACCAGGGCTTCATAATTTTTTTGGATGTCGATCAACTGTAAAACTGAAAAGCATTGCCATTGTAAGTGTGTTACGCAATTACCCTGTAGGATAAAGGAACCTCTTATCCGCTTTGCACGTGATGGTTTGGTTTGGCTTTCCCAAAACAGCAGGGTAATTGCGTAACACACTATCAGTAGCAATAGGTTTCATTTTGACAGTTCAACAATGGATTAGCAATATGCTTCAAAATGATTAAAATTGAGAGTAATAGTAGGGTGCTGGTGCTGGTGCATGTAAACAGCATTTCCCACGTTTCAAGGTAATCAGGATCTATTGTTTACATAGTTTCAATCATAGTAGTAGTATTTGTTTTCATAGTTGTTCTTCTTTGTCGGTTAACAGCGATCAATTAAACGCAATCGATCCTTGTGTTTAACCGCGACCAATACCACAGTATAAAAACCATACAGTAGGTCGACGCCTTTGATCTCGTGGTAAATGCCGACAACGTCTAGACATTATCGTGACAGCTAGGGTTGTCACTTGCCTCAAGTAAACAATATTAATTTATTTATTTGAGATCAACATCGTCCTCAACATTACTATTATCATAAATAATAATTAACAATTATCAAAATATCGTCTTTTTAACCCCCCACGCAAAAACGACGGGGTGTTAAAAGTTTGACGTGTCTGTGTGTTGTGTGTCTGTCTGTGGCATCGTAGCTCCCGAACGGATGAACCGATGGTGAATTAGTCAAAAGTGTTCTTAGCTATGTTTGATGAAAATCGGTTCAAGATGGCCCCCACCACAAAATGGCGGATTACATAATTTTACACAACTCCCTCAATATGGGTATCAAATGAAAGGGCTTGACTAGTGGAATACTATACACTATGATAAATTTCAAATCCAAGATGGCCGCCACCACAAAATGGCGAATTAAATTTTTTTTTTCACAACTCCTTCAATATAGGTAAGTATCAAATGCAAGGGCTTGACAAGTAGAATAATGTAGGTACACTATATTGAAAGGGAATGAGGAATATTAAGTAAAACTTGAAAATTATTTTTTTCCTAGATTGATGAGGAAACTGGAGTGATGACTGGTACCTACGACCGCTGAGTTTGACCATTTTTACGAATGGAATTATTCTACTTAACATACGTTTTTCTACATCAGATAGTGTCATCAGACAGTCATCCCGTTTAGCTCTGATGTTAAGAATCTTGGTTTGCATGTCGACACTTGTCTTGACTGGCGAAAGCAGGTCACGACTGTAAGTAATAAAGTCACTGGAACGTTGCGGTCGCTCTATCGGTTGAAAAACCTTCTTCCTTCACACATAAAGGCAATGCTTGTACAGTCCCTAATATTTCCCATAATTGACTATGGTGATGTGTGTTACTATGACCTGAATGCAGATCTCCTCAATAAACTTGACCGTCTTCTGAATAACTGCATTCGATTCGTTTTCAATCTTCGTAAGTATGACCATGTATCCGAGCATCGGCTGCTTTTAAAATGGTTACCCATTCGCCAGCGCAGAGAGTTGAGGGCTTTGAATACATTGTTCTCTATTCTCGATAATCCCACTGCTCCTTCTTACATGACTTCCCAAATTCAATATTTATGCTCTGCCCATACTAAAAATCTTCGTTCCACTAACAATCGTCTTCTACGATGTCCTTCTCATCGTTCTGGCTTCATTCGTTCTTCTTTCTTTGTCCAGGCGGTCTTTCTTTGGAATGCGCTCCCTCTGAATATCAGGACGGCAACCAGTCGGTTATCTTTTAAAGTGAAGGCACGTGAACATATCCGTCAAAAGTTGGCTGTAGCATCTCAGCGCTGATTTGCTGGTTTCGTTTTCTCCTCTACCGATAATTTTTTTCTCCTCACAGTTCATTTTGTTTATATGTATGTATGTATCTATCTATCTATGTATTAGTATTTATTCTTGTATTTTATAAGTAGTCATTTCCTAGCTATTTATCCCGTATGTTGCACCTGCCATGTTTTGTCTCTGCACCACCCTAAGGTTGACTGGTAGAAAATGCCTCAGGCATTAAGTCCGCCTTTGTACAGTATTTCTTTTACTTGTGCATAAAGTTTTAATAAATAAATAAAATAAATAGTGTCGCAGTCCCATTTTCAAACAATTGGCCAAACGACATCTATGATGAAAAATTACTTTGTTTCGCAGCCGCCATCTTGAATTTTGATTTTGACCTCATATTCGCTGTCAGCACCCTCGAAATCTTTGGAAACGACACCCATGACGAAATTTGAAAATTTTCGCAGCCGCCATCTTGAATTTTGATTATGACCTCATATTCGATGTCAGCACCCTCGAAATCCTTGGAAACGACACCCATGATGAAAAAATAAAATTTTCGCAGCCGCCATCTTGAATTTTGATTATGACCTCATATTCGTTGTCAGCACCCTTGAAATCCTTGGAAACGACACCCATGATGAAATTTGAAAATTTTCGAAGCCGCCATCTTGAATTTTGATTATGACCTCATATTCGTTGTCAGCACCCTCGAAATCCTTGGAAACGACACCCATGATGAAAAATTTGAAAATTTTCGCAGCCGCCATCTTGAATTTTGATTATGACCTCATATTCGTTGTCAGCACCCTTGAAATTCTTGGAAACGACACCCATGTTGAAAATTTTGAAAATTTGTGCAGCCGCCATTTTGGATTTTCGTTTTGACTGCACTATCGGCTTTAGCGTCCTCAAAAGCCATGGAAATGTCAAGTAAAAAAAATTAAATTGAAAATAATTAGAAAAACTAAACAAATAAGCAAGCACTCAAATGTTACATGTCGTATCTCTGTATTTGTCTTCATAAATTAAAAATTAAATAAAATTTGTACCATTACATTTTTGAAAATAGTATCCCAATAATAAAATCAATACCGAAAAGTCGAAATCATCAACCCTGAAAGTTATGTCCCGAACTACTAACACGGTGGCAGTATGCAGTTCGGGCTCGCACCTCCCGCGTCTCGCCCCTCACACCCCGCACGATTGCTCTGTCTAGACGGCTTCGTCGAACGACTGTATGATGTATAGACTGTGCCAATACTCGACGTTTGAAGGACGCGGTGATGTGTTCGCGCCCTAATTGTGACATCACCGCCGCGTCTACGGCTTTTAGCACATTTTCAATTATGTCAGTGACATTCTTGGTGAGATTAGATTTCAATGTAGATTTAATGACGTTTTATGATTACAAGAACAGCTAACTTGCATTAACTGTTTTATACCGCACAGGTTTGAAGATTAGATAGCTATTATTATTGATCTCTATCCAGTCATCCATGTTACCAACTGGCTTATTTTTAACAGTGCGCAGTGATAAGAGCTTGTGCGTTAGTTACACAATAGAAGAAAAGTAACGCTAAGACCCTTTGTTCACGGCACGGTTTCTTTAAAGAAAATCGTGTGACGTTGTATGTGACAGGGTGCCATGGTATACTGTGACAACCCCGTGCCGTAGTGCCGCCGTGTCGTCAACAAACTTCCATAATGATCCATACAATACTGACGAAAGTGCCTACACACGCCACGGCGAGTAAACCGTCGTTTTTCACAGCAAGAAAAACGTGCATGTACAATTCAAATGGCCTAAGTAGAGTATCGCGTGGAGTGACAAATGTGACAATATTGATCTTTCAAAACCATAGAGTTCAGAACTGACAATACTGCACTCATTAGAAATTGACGTAATCTCTCCCATAATAATTACTGTTGACCGATTTGATAAGGATATCGTTAAGTTAGCTTATCAGGATACATGTACTTATGTTACCTCTACTTGTTGTCCTGGACTCACTTGTTGACCGATAGCACAAAATACAGAGAGTAGAATAGAATAGAATAGAATAGAAATACTCTTTATTATGTACACCAAATAAATTACAGACATAAAAATAGAAACTGTACAAAGGGTGACACAATGGGCGGTCTTATCGCTAAAAGCGATCTTTTAAAGACAACCTTTGGATGGATTAAAAAGGGGAAGGACAGACAAATACTGTAGGTAGTCTGTGGTGTACTTATTACATAATACAATAAAAAATACATAACGTATATTATACTAATCTAAATAAATATACCGATAGGCTATGCGGCATTCTTTTCTTTATCGTACGGTTATGTTTTCCGGTGACGTGTTTACGTGGTTGTAAAAAGTACTTATAGTAGTTTGCACATAGAATCTACTGTTATATGAAGGCGGTTTACCTACTCTGAGATTATCGTGAAATGCTGAATTTATATAAAGTGGAAAATAACAAAATCCGCCCATATCCTGTATGTATGTCATCTGTATGTAAATCAGAATTGAGCAGGGTCTACCGCGCTATTCATATTTTACGTAAACCCCTCGGGGATTCTTCATTATCCGACACAGGGAAAATAAAGCCAATTTATCCAATCCCCAAAGGCTTTACAAGCGCAATCTGAAATAAGTTTCAAAATTGTGTATAAAATATCAAGCGGAAACCGTTCTGACCGAGTAATAGCTCTGCTTGTTATAAGTCGATCACAACCTAATGTCTTACCGCCCTTAGTTACATCGATAATGTGTCTACCAGACGGAAAGTTTCTTTTCAAAACGCCTAAACAAGTTTTGGCAGTCGAATAGCATGTGTCGTGTCATACCCACGGAATGTCATACCCACGTTCAAGGTTTTGCAGGTGCTTACTTACTCAGTCAAGTTCAATGTCTTCGTCACCATACACGGCCGCTTACACCTAATATAAATATTTGTATACATCGCAGGAGCAAGCTTGAACGACGCCAAGTAGTTCGAGGCCTAGCGCCCACATTCATGAATTGTTCAGCTTATTTAGACGTTTTTATTGTCATGATGTAAATTCGAGAAATTCCACCGAACAAATTGAGACATCACACGATACAATCGTGGTTCTTAAAATAACTTGGTATTTATGGAATCCACAGGCTGCGAGACTTGCTTCGGTTACTTTAGATGTAAATACAGAACTGAGTCTTACCTAGATAGTCTTACTTCTCAAGACATGGTATACTGTAAATGATTTTAGAAATGGAGCTCTTTGCCAGCGACTGTGTTGTCTATCTGCGTAGCTTCTGAGAAAGACTTTAATTGTTTACACTCATTTGTTTTACACAATTTTGGAACGCATCCTTCAAAGCTAGAATGAACGCCCATCTTCTGGGTCTCACCCTACGTTTTATATCAGGCAAAATCGATGATAAGAAAGACAAACTATAAAAATATGACTTTTATGTTGTTTAATAATTAAAAATGTCGGTCGTGTGTTCCAGTGTTCGTGCCTGGAGCCGCGAGTGAAGTGCGGCAAGATGTCGAAGAAGCCGGCCGCGCAGCCGACGCTGCACAAAGTGATCATGGTGGGCTCTGGCGGCGTGGGCAAGTCCGCGCTGACGCTGCAGTTCATGTATGACGAGTTCGTGGAGGACTATGAGCCGACCAAGGCTGACAGCTACAGGAAGAAGGTGAGGTTCTACTTCGTTAAAAGATTCCTTAGGGTTTCGCTATTTCTTCTCAGAGATCAGTCAGCTAGGAAATGCCGGTGCCATATGGGTGCCATCCTGTTTGTTTTGATATTAAACAAAAAAAAATCTTTTATAAGTGTGTTATAAGATCTACTTATAGAAATAAACATCATTTATAATAGGCTGTATAATTGCTTACTTTGTCTTACTCATAAAGTCATAAATCACAGATAAAAATAAGTAAGTAGCTATTATTAGTATAAACTGAATGTAAGTCTCAATATCTGATCAGGATCACACCTGGCAGTTTCCGTGCTTGCTAAGAGTTTCTACTTGATATGCACAAAAATTTGTTTTTTTTTTTTTTTCACGATTAGGGAGAAAATGAGAGATATTAAGTAATCTCTGCAATCTACTAATTGTGCCGATGTGATTGACGTGGGAATCAGCACTACTAGCCCATTGTGAAACCTCCCATGTTTGAATGAAAAACGTAGGGTAATCAGCTGTTTACTATTTCGCTGCACGTGTACCTATTTGAGGTTTCATAGCGACGGATTTTCTCGGCTTTTTTGGAGACTTCAGATACGCAACACGGCTTGGCGCGCTTCGTCATCGCACCTCTTTCGATGACCATTGTTTGTCTTTTATAAAACGGCGTGCATTCGAAGTTGTGATGTATTCATTTCGTGCGTTCTTTCGCATCAGTCTTACAGCTTAAGATATAAAAGACCATTTATTCATACAGTTTTATAACTCACAGCAATCCATTAAGATTCGTGATCACGAACCAACCAGTCAACTAAGTGCTGCGAGTATAAAGATCTCGCGACGTGATGCAGCTAAACGCGACGATCGTACATTTATTTCAAGGTTTCATAAATTGCAGTGGGAATAATAATGTTTTGCAAGTCATTTTATCTGAATAAGACAAAACTGCACTGATACTACTTCGTTTTGAAATCTTTTCTGTAAGGTACAAATAAGTATTTGTCTTGTTACATCGTGAAAGCAGATAGTAGATAGAGGCCTTCCAAATCAAAAACATACATGAATTTATACTTATTTTTAAGATGTTAATAAAAAGAAGATTGGTAAAGAAAAGAACTACCCCTTTTTTTGAGATATTTACACATTTTGTTTTCACTGTTGCCAAATTTTTTTCTAGGCACCGAAAAATGTAATTAAAAAAAACCTTCTGTGCCCCATTTAGCACGTTTCTCTAATATTCAAAGAGTCTTTGAGAGAGTGTACGTTCGTGATTTCCTGTTTTTGAATATTTTCCTGAACTTGATGCGAACAATCAGAAGGGCAATTCCCATAATTAAAAATATTCAAAATCTGGTCTCAATCTCATCTCAGCGACAATATAATGCCAAGAACTTGTGAAAAATGTCCCTACGGACATTACAGGTATTTCAGACAGATTGAGATAGATTAGAATGCTAACGATCTAAAAAATACGGACGCCCCGTCTCGGAAGTCTCGGTATGTGAACGTAGGTTCTAATACTCCTTAACGTTGGTGTCTGCAGGTGGTGCTAGACGGCGAGGAGGTCCAGATCGACATCCTGGACACGGCGGGGCAGGAGGACTACGCCGCCATCCGCGACAACTACTTCCGCTCCGGAGAAGGGTTTCTCTGCGTCTTCTCCATCACTGAGCCTGAGAGCTTCGATGCTACACAGGAGTTCAGGTAGATAAACATATTGGTATATCGTTGTAATAGCTGGAAGGCATCCACTATTCGAAGGCCTTAATATATTTCTAAAAGAATATAACACCTCTGGACATCACTATTATCTCTGCCGAAATACGTCCACTGGACTTAAGCGTCTTCCAACTTTATTGTGTTTGCTCTCCTGAATCGTATTTTCGATTGGAGTAATGGATTTGCAATAACATCTTTTAGGACGTTTCTCTGTCTTGATTTTGTAGCTGTTAGAGAGGCAGAATAAAGCTTCTCTGAATTGGACCCTACATTGCACTCAGTACATACGTATTTGTTTTTATTCCTGGTTGTATTTTTAATAGCAATTTATTTCGTCTCTACATCATCCTAAGGGAGACTAGCAGAAAATGCCTAAGATTAGGTGCACTCTCTTAACAGTTTTTTTAAAACTTGTGCATAAAGTTAATAAATAAATAATAATGCCATGTAAATCTTGTAACTTCTAGAGAACAAATCCTCCGCGTCAAAAACGACGAGAACATTCCGTTCCTGCTGGTGGGCAACAAGTCTGACCTGGCGGACAAGCGGCGCGTGCCGCTGGACGCGTGTCGCGAGCGCGCGCAGCACTGGCAGGTGCCCTATGTGGAGACCTCCGCCAAGACGCGCGACAACGTGGACAAGGTGCGTGCGGGGGAGAGGGATATGTAGCAGATACGACTATATTTAATGGTACACTTTAACAAAAAACATCGGAAATAACACTTGTAAGTGATCGCTGAAAGTAATTTCTAAAGAAAAGAAAGTGACACTATAATTTTTTCTGCTGTTTCGAATAGAAAGTATTTTGTCAGTACCGTGGCAAGAGCTGAAGTGCTCGCCATTACGTGGTGTCGTAGCCCAAGTGTATCCAAAATGGTGGTCTTAGCACAGACAAATTGTCAAATGTCATGTCAATTATCAAATTGTCTTTGACAGCTCCTTTGTACGTAGCAGTACAGTAAGAGCGGTTTTCCTTATTCGAGGTTTACTACTGATCTGCGGTTGCCCGTACTTGTGACATAAAGTTCAAATTTAAATGCTACTCAAGTTTCTGCCATTATAAAAAACGTGTTGTACAGTTTAGGAAATCCTAATAAACAACACATTAGAGCCTCTCTCCACCTCTTTATACCTACCAAATCTAAGTCATTTAAGTCTTTCTCCTTCCTCTATGACCCACCCGAGCCAAGCCTGAGCTTTGCACGCTTCTGACCACGTCGACTGACGACGCCGGCCGGTCAGCCGCTGCGGCTCCGGCTGGCTTGTAGAGTTGCGCTGCGCATCGCTCGCCTGACGCTTTTCTATTACTTCACCTACACTTACAGACACACACTTACACGTTTTTGATAACAGTGTTTTCAGGAAATTGATCCAAGGTCTAGTTACTCATGGGTTGTTTCATTGTAGGATCATTTTATTTCAAAAGCGTTAGGTTTTAGACCAGGCAGTGCGCGGTGCAACTCTTTTCTCTCAAATTTTCTCATTCCATAATAAAATAGTCGAGGGTCTGGCAGTAAGAAAACCCTGCCCGTTTAGCTCTCATTATGAATTTAACAAAGCCGGGTTTTACATTTGCGACTTGGATGCTTGTTTTAGTAGAGCTGCAGAGTCGGTGATCTTGTCGACTGTCGGTCCTGCTAAATCGTAAATACAGAGACGACGCAAAATTAATTATACTGATTTTGATAGATCGAAGCGTAAGTTCACGATAAGTTTCGTCTGTGTAACCCTAAGTTGCAAGTGTAAAAACTGCCTTACAAGCATACCAGGATAATTTTGTGGAGAAGTTTAAGGACGCGTTTACGAATTGACGCGCTTCAATTTTAGGTATTGAGTCTCACTACTACACGTGCACGGCTCACACACACAGCGACATGCGCGAAGCGGTGAAATTATGAGTAAACTGACACGACTTGATACTTGAGCCTAATTTTATTTAATTTTTGCCATGTATTTTTTTTTAATATTTACTTAATTTCACTGGACAGTGATTAATCAAGTACTTGCCAAAGTACGTACCTATGTATTAATTGGAACTAATAGCCGAGCTGAGCTAGGTGTGCCGAGTTTGGGCTCATTACGTTAGTTATGTTGAGACCTTACCTCCGGACTTGATGGAGTGACCTGCAGGTGTAATTCGAAGACTGCTACTGGAACTAATAGCCAAGCTGAGCTAGGTGTGCCGAGTTTGGGCTCATTTCGTTGGTTATGTTGAGACCTTACCTCCGGACTTGATGGAGTGACCTGCAGGTGTACTTCGAAGACTGCTACTGGAACTAATAGCCGAGCTGAGCTAGGTGTGCCGAGTTTGGGCTCATTACGTTAGTTATGTTGAGACCTTACCTCCGGACTTGATGGAGTGACCTGCAGGTGTAATTCGAAGACTGCTAATGGAACTAATAGCCGAGCTGAGCTAGGTGTGCCGAGTTTGGGCTCATTTCGTTGGTTATGTTGAGACCTTACCTCCGGACCTGATGAAGTGCCCTGCAGGTGTACTTCGAAGACTGCTACCGGAACTAATAGCCGAGCTGAGCTAGGTGTGCCGAGTTTTGGCTCATTTCGTTAGTTATGTTGAGACCTTACCTCCGGACTTGATGGAGTGACCTGCAGGTGTACTTCGAAAACTGCTACTGGAACTAATAGCCGAGCTGAGCTAGGTGTGCCGAGTTTGGGCTCATTACGTTAGTTATGTTGAGACCTTACCTCCGGACTTGATGGAGTGACCTGCAGGTGTAATTCGAAGACTGCTACTGGAACTAATAGCCAAGCTGAGCTAGGTGTGCCGAGTTTGGGCTCATTACGTTAGTTATGTTGAGACCTTACCTCCGGACTTGATGGAGTGACCTGCAGGTGTAATTCGAAGACTGCTAATGGAACTAATAGCCGAGCTGAGCTAGGTGTGCCGAGTTTGGACTCATTTCGTTGGTTATGTTGAGACCTTACCTCCGGACCTGATGAAGTGACCTGCAGGTGTACTTCGAAGACTGCTACTGGAACTAATAGCCGAGCTGAGCTAGGTGTGCCGAGTTTCGGCCCTTTTTGGTAGTTATGTTGAGACCTTACCTCCGGACTAGATCGCGTGACCTGCAGGTGTACTTCGAAGACTGCTACTGGAACTAATAGCCGAGCTGAGCTAGATGTGCCGAGTTTGGGCTCATTACGTTAGTTATGTTGAGACCTTACCTCCGGACTTGATGGAGTGACCTGCAGGTGTAATTCGAAGACTGCTACTGGAACTAATAGCCAAGCTGAGCTAGGTGTGCCGAGTTTGGGCTCATTTCGTTGGTTATGTTGAGACCTTACCTCCGGACTTGATGGAGTGACCTGCAGGTGTACTTCGAAGACTGCTACTGGAACTAATAGCCGAGCTGAGCTAGGTGTGCCGAGTTTGGGCTCATTACGTTAGTTATGTTGAGACCTTACCTCCGGACTTGATGGAGTGACCTGCAGGTGTAATTCGAAGACTGCTACTGGAACTAATAGCCGAGCTGAGCTAGGTGTGCCGAGTTTGGGCTCATTTCGTTGGTTATGTTGAGACCTTACCTCCGGACCTGATGGAGTGACCTGCAGGTGTACTTCGAAGACTGCTTCTTGAACTGATACACGAGTAGAACTAGCTGATAAGAATGTGTATAGTTTTTAACTCTTTAACTCGATTGTGATTTTAGGCCAAGACCTAAGACGTTTGGGAAAAGCTCTGGTAAAAAACTTCATAGATCCAAGATTTAAAAGAAATATGGAACTACAAGAACATACACTCACTGTATAGTGAATGAAGTTAGATCACACTAATATTATAAAGGCGAAAGTTGGGGTGTGTGTGTGTGTTTATATGTTTGTTACGGCTACATGTTTAAAAAAATCGTTAAAAATTTGTAAAACAAATACAACGCAGTGGATATTGTTGTACTGTCAAATTGGAATGGATTGCCATTCCAAGTGTGTTACGCAATTATGATAGCGTACTAAGCAGTGGCGTGCATTGCATATAAGCAGTGCCTACCTCGATAAATCACCATAAGCCTGTCAATTACATTTTAGTGTATGTAAAGAAACTCACTAAATTATCATACCTAACAAAAAACAAAATCTTCATACATTTACGCGCGGCAGTAGGCTTTAGGGTGATAAATTGCGAAGGTCGACTAACCAACCGAGTATGAATGTTAAAATCGTTCGTAATTTAGCCGTGCGAAGAAAGAAAGTGACGGATATTGAGATCGCCGATAGTGAGATAAAAATGTAAATCCAAGATGGCGGCTGTAATTTTTTTTTTCATCATGGGTGTCGTTTTATGGTTTTCAAGGGTGCTAAAGCCGATAGTGAGGTCAAAATGAAAATCCAAGATGGCGGCTGTAATTTTTTTTTATTTTTCATCATGGGTATCGTTTTCATAGTTTTTGAGGGTGCTGGAGCCGAAAATAAAGTCAAAATGAAAATCCAAGATGGCGGCTGTAATTTTTTTTTCTTATTTGATACTTTTGTTTTATGTTTCTGATTAGTGACCGCGTCTGCGTAGACTAAACTCAGCCTAGTGCCTGCCTACCTATTCTGCCACGCGTCATGTTCGTGAACGGGCGCCGTCGGTTGAGACTGGTCATCTCTTAACTGCCAAGGCTTATTTTTAATCTTATGTCTTGAATTAATTCTTCATTTGTATCTTTTTTACATTGTTCTCACATAGTGTACCCAGGATTTTGTAATATCTTGATTTAAAAGAGTGTCCATGGAGTTTCTTGCCCGTTCTTCTCCATAGAGATCTACGTTTTGGAATGGGCAACTAGCTTCAACTTTCTGTCTAACTGACAGACTATTTGACAATTCAAAAGTGCCTGTACAAGGTTTAATTGAAATAAATGCTTTGAGTTTGAGTTTGAAAACAAATGCACGCCACTGGTACTAAGCCGGACCAGGAGCTGTAAATGATAAAAAATAATAAAAGTGACGGAAAAAAAAAAAAAAAAAACATTAAGTATGACAATGTGAAGAATGTTCTTGTAGTTCCATATTTCTTTTAAATCTTGGATCTATGAAGTTTCTTACCAGAGCTTTTCCCAAACGTAGGTCTTGGCCTAAAATCACAATCGAGATAAAGAGTTAAAAACTATACACATTCTTATCAGCTAGTTCTACTCGTGTATCAGTTCCAGAAGCAGTCTTCAAAGTACACCTTCAGGTCACTCCATCCAGTCCGGAGGTAAGGTCTCAACATAACTACCAAAAAGGGCCGAAACTCGGCACACCTAGCTCAGCTCGGCTATTAGTTCCAGTAGCAGTCTTTCAAGTACACCTGCAGATCACTCCGTCAAGTCCGGAGGTAAGGTCTCAACATAACTAACGAAATGAGCCCAAACTCGGCACGTCTAGCTCAGCTCGGCTATTAGTTCCAGTAGCAGTCTTCGAAGTACACCTGCAGGTCACGCGATCTAGTCCGGAGGTAAGGTCTCAACATAACTACCAAAAAGGGCCGAAACTCGGCACACCTAGCTCAGCTCGGCTATTAGTTCCAGTAGCAGTCTTCGAAGTACACCTGCAGGTCACTCCATCAGGTCCGGAGGTAAGGTCTCAACATAACCAACGAAATGAGCCCAAACTCGGCACTAGCTCAGCTCGGCTATTAGTTCCAGTAGCAGTCTTCGAATTACACCTGCAGGTCACTCCATCAAGTCCGGAGGTAAGGTCTCAACATAACTAACGAAATGAGCCCAAACTCGGCACACCTAGCTCAGCTCGGCTATTAGTTCCAGTAGCAGTCTTCGAAGTACACCTGCAGATCACTCCATCAAGTCCGGAGGTAAGGTCTCAACATAACCAACGAAATGAGCAGAAACTCGGCACACCAGGCTCAGCTCGGCTATTAGTTCCAGTAGCAGTCTTCGAAGTACACCTGCAGGTCACTCCATCAGGTCCGGAGGTAAGGTCTCAACATAACTACCAAAAAGGGCCGAAACTCGGCACACCTAGCTCAGCTCGGCTATTAGTTCCAGTAGCAGTCTTCGAATTACACCTGCAGGTCACTCCATCAAGTCCGGAGGTAAGGTCTCAACATAACTAACGAAATGAGCCCAAACTCGGCACACCTAGCTCAGCTCGGCTATTAGTTCCAGTAGCAGTCTTCGAAGTACACCTGCAGGTCACTCCATCAAGTCCGGAGGTAAGGTCTCATCATAACTAACGAAATGAGCCCAAACTCGGCACACCTAGCTCAGCTCGGCTATTAGTTCCAGTAGCAGTCTTCGAAGTACACCTGCAGGTCACTCCATCAAGTCCGGAGGTAAGGTCTCAACATAACTAACGAAATGAGCCCGAACTCGGCACGTCTAGCTCAGCTCGGCTATTAGTTCCAGTAGCAGTCTTCGAAGTACACCTGCAGGTCACGCGATCTAGTCCGGAGGTAAGGTCTCAACATAACTACCAAAAAGGGCCGAAACTCGGCACACCTAGCTCAGCTCGGCTATTAGTTCCAGTAGCAGTCTTCGAATTACACCTGCAGGTCACTCCATCAAGTCCGGAGGTAAGGTCTCAACATAACTAACGAAATGAGCCCAAACTCGGCACACCTAGCTCAGCTCGGCTATTAGTTCCAGTAGCAGTCTTCGAATTACACCTGCAGGTCACTCCATCAAGTCCGGAGGTAAGGTCGCAACATAACTAACGAAATGAGCCCAAACTCGGCACACCTAGCTCAGCTCGGCTATTAGTTCCAGTAGCAGTCTTCGAATTACACCTGCAGGTCACTCCATCAAGTCCGGAGGTAAGGTCTCAACATAACTAACGAAATGAGCCCAAACTCGGCACACCTAGCTCAGCTCGGCTATTAGTTCCAGTAGCAGTCTTCGAAGTACACCTGCAGGTCACTCCATCAAGTCCGGAGGTAAGGTCTCATCATAACTAACGAAATGAGCCCAAACTCGGCACACCTAGCTCAGCTCGGCTATTAGTTCCAGTAGCAGTCTTCGAAGTAGGCACCTGCAGGTCACTCCATCAAGTCCGGAGGTAAGGTCTCAACATAACTAACGAAATGAGCCCAAACTCGGCACATCTAGCTCAGCTCGGCTATTAGTTCCAGTAGCAGTCTTCGAAGTACACCTGCAGGTCACTCCATCAAGTCCGAAACGAAATAATAATATTATGAATTTATAATCCCTACTTACTTCTAGAAAAATTATAAGACTGTGAATAAAATCTCTCCTTGGGTAGTAGGTACATTATAGAATGCGTGAAGTATCATGTTTGGTATGTCAAATATTTTGTATCCGTACAGCGATCTTTTTCAGCACAAGCTGCTGCTTACAAGCGACACAGAGTCCACTCACGACGGCGGCCGAGCGCAGACTAATATTTCATTACAAATTTTTGTGCAATAAACCAAGACAGTGACCAGTAAAATAACCCTTATTACAATCCAATAAGATTCACGCGTTATAGCTAAATATGTGAAAAAATAGACTCCGATATTTATTTTTTTCTGAGCCTATTTGTAACATTTTGATAGTTCTTTTTAGTACCTTTTTGAGTTGAACATGTCTGCTTACATAAAATATTTTTAAATAAATAAATTTATGTTATTAAATAGAAGAAAAATAGCCCCAAAGTCAGCACGATATCGTCGATTTTGTGTGAAGAGGCAACGGAAATTATTTTTTACTATATTAAAAACCAACATTTTTTAATAAAAAATAGCTACCATTTGAAGATGAAGGAGTAAACTATATGTGGTAATTATTAGTTACATTTGGTTTAGTCACATTTTGCTGCAAAGTGTACCGTAAAACTACTTATTTTTGTCAGATTCGCAAACGCGTCCTTAAAGGAGTATTATAAAATGCTGGCGCATTTATAATACTCTTTTAAAGCAGTGTTTGGTCAATGTGGGTGGTGGGGGGAGCGTGAGGGTGTGCGCTTCTGTGTGGTATGTCCGGTGTGTGATGGTGGCTCGTCCGCAGGTGTTCTTTGACCTCATGCGGGAGATCCGGTCGCGCAAGTCCGACGACAGCCGCGCCACCAACGGCGACGTCAAGGGCAAGAAGCGGAGGAAAATCAAGTGCGCCATCTTGTAGACACGGCCGGCGGATATGACGACACGCGATCTCAAATGATTATGATATTACAGACGCCACGTCTATGGGGTTCTTTTGTATGCTCAGGGTGTATATACGGTGTCAGTAGAACGTTAAGTTGCGTGTAGTGTCCGGCGGTGTCCGGGGTCGTGCGACATGTCCGCAGTCCGGCGGCTCGCGAGCGTCCGGGGCGCGTCCGTGTCCGGGGCGCGTCCGTGTCCGGGGCGCGTCCGTGTCCGGGGCACGTCCGTGTCCGGGGCACGTCCGTGTCCGGGGCGCGTCCGTGTCCGGGGCGCGTCCGTGTCCGGGCGCGTCCGTGTCCGCTTGCTTGTCTTGTCAGTGATATCGTCTCCACCTGTGCAGGTCTGTGTGTGTGGGTGCCGCGTTACATAATTGTGTATGTGATACTTGTCCTATGTATCACACTTTCCAATACAATAATAATATAATGCAATGCAATAAACTGTTTGACAGAACAAACAATTATGTTTATTTATTTTCATAAAGGTTCATACATTAACAATTATCACATACATCAACATCACTACTCAAAAACACATCTTGTAAATTCGTCTATTGTTTTGTGGACTCTGTGCCGTTTACGTTAAGGTCGACAATCGCGTGTCAGGTGTCACTAGCACGTTCACATGTACTAGGTGTAAGCAGGCTATTGTAAATTTTAATATATTTCGCCCACTTTGGTGCTTGCATTTATTGAATACTGTTTGTAATGATACAGTCGAAAGGAATTTGCAAAATAATAATAAAATTGAAGTTTGATTCCCCCAATCCGTAACCTAAAAGCTATGCTGGCTAAAACTTCAGTAACTAAGAATAATAACTTGCCTAAAGAACCTCATTAATGTTTGTTGCAAATACAGCAATATGTCGTCGACTATACTTAACTTCTTCAATGTAAGTTTAATCTACACTTAAAACAAATACCCACCCACGTACCTTTTCAGGAAATATTTAGACCGAACTCATTACAAATAGAATTCCATAAGTTTTTCTATGGATTAATTATTATTATTATTGTATCAAAGCTTAGTGCTTCGCGTTAATGATGCGTGTTTACCCGCCGGGGTGACGTCACTCAGCCAAGTGTAGGTACACACTGACAATAAGTTTATTGTTACATATTGTTCATATTATAGGTCTCATTACAAGGCTTTTGGTACACTCCACTAAGGCTGAGATCTATAAACGTTACTTAGCTCGTGTTGTGTGTGACTTAGACATGTTCCCGTCTCTATCTTGCACTTGTAGTTTGACAGATGAGCGACAGTGACAGGAATAACGCTTAGCCAAAATAGTTAGGTAATGTTTATAGATCTCAGCCTAAGAAAAAATAAATACATCAGAGGCAGTAGGTATTATGACGATTTAGAATCATGATTGTTCCAGAAGAGAGATGGATCTGTACTGGACTGATGGCGCCATCACTTTTTTTGTAACGGAACAATAATGGTTTTAACACTCTATGATACGACTCCAGTTCTCACTTAATAAAATAAGGGTAAGCGAGATATATTAGGCGTATTAGCACATCCAGGGTTTTATAACCTATCTACGTTTTTGATATTCGCCTACTTCTCAAGTCATAATTAAGTGGCCTAATTAAATATATTGTTGATTGAAAGCGAATTCCTTGTTCAGGATGGTGCACTTGGTCACAAATGATTGTATAGGCGCATTAAAAAGCATTTTTTATATAAAATATACCTATGAACGCGATGTTACTATCAAGGGGAGAAAAGCTCGTATAATATGAACAATATAGTAGTAGTCACACACTCGTACACGCATGGCCGGTAGCGTAAGTTTTGTATTTATTTTCTATGTAATAAGTGCTAAATGTATTGTGTTGATCGGGGTACTGTTATACGTGTTTGCGGAAATAGTATTAATTCAGACTACGCAATGTAGGGGCTAGTCAGTGTAGATGTCTCAAAAATATTATGCTATTTGGTCAAAATCTCACGGTAAAAGAATCTCTTGGGTAAAAAATATTTTTGAGATTCACGAATTTTCGGGAAGGTTTTTTTTTATTTTTGCAAGAAATTGGAAACACGAATACTATTTCAGTGAACAGTTAGTGTGTGATGTCTGCACCGGAATGTATAGGTTCGCTTCTCGGAGTAGCCGATAGTTGTCATGTCCTGTATGTTTATACGGTTTAACGTTTTGATTGCCACTATTCAAACAACATTTTTCATTGAATATTTCTTGCAGTACTTATAGTATTTGCATTTCCAGTGCAAAAACTTAAAAAGAAACTAATTTATTCATTTATATGTATTTTCTTTCGTATTGCACAGTGACAATCAAAAAATAAACCATAACTATAAAAGTAATGCTAAGTTTTGTATGCAATAAAGTCTGATATTTTTAAATCTTCATGATTTACTTTTTATATTTGGCCGTTGATCCGCCATTTTGGGCTGTTTGCCTTCTTGGAACTTACTCGTTTACTATGAAAGTCTCTTGGAATCACATAAAACATACAACGCTAGAATTTTTATAGTGGTTACTGAGAGACAGGATTGTCCTGTTCAAACATTTTAAATAGTAAACATAACTGAAATGATCAGTTTTCATTAAAAATTCAAGCAGTAAGTTTACTTTGCGTTGACCGAAGGCTTGTTACTTCACAATAGTGAGTAAGTGAGCGAACACAGATGATCGACGAGAGTTGACGTTACATTGTAATGCCATTACGATATATTTGTCCACATAGTGCTATATATAGCAAGCGTAGCAATAACATGTTAGCATAATAATAATACTGTTATCGGGGCCAGATGTGTATATCTTTAGATGGTCCCCAACTGCCAAGACGAAGTAATTTTATAAGTCCATTCGCAACAATACCAATCCTTCGGCAAGGATACCTATTCTATAGCGTCTCTCCTCTAAATGTCGTCACGTGTCGATAGAAATTGTCGAGAATAGGCTTAAACTTTTATAATTATCATGTTGCACAGTTAATGTCGACAGATGGCGGTGTTTTCAAACTTATATTCCTAAATATACTTGTAATTTTCTATAGGCTAGTAATTTTAGTTCACAAATGTATGGATTATGTACCTACGTGTATGTATGTATATCGAAGTCACAGGAACAAAATGATTGATATAAAGCAGGAAATATACAGATTTGCAAAATGATGTGTATTATTTTACCAAAACTCGATTAGATGGAGACGAAAATAACGTTGAGGACAGCATAAGACATTAGTATGCCTACAAAGAACGGGCTTCACCAGTGTAGACACAACTACGTGCAAATTGCACCTATTAATATATATATTCCGGACTTATAATCAGACTAGTTAGGTAAGTATTCGAAATAACGAATAATCCAGCACATTTCACGAACTAAAGCATGTAACTTGTAGATTGCATCGGTACATAGTTATTTAAAAATAAACCTTAGTTCCACTGAAATAAGAACTATAATAGATAACGACTGGTTTTTAGTAGTTTATATAGGGTGACTGGTAATTAGTGACCGATACTTTAACACGTGATTTTACTCATCATTATGAACAACTTTTACTATGGGAACAAACCTGAAATCGCGAAAAAAAAATCAGCTGCTCCCTACATTTTGACGGGTTAAGCGAACATAAATGTAGGGAACAGCAGATGTTTTTTTCGCGATTTCAGGTTTGGTCCCATTGTAAAAGTTGTTCATAATGATGAGTAAAATCACGTGTTTAAGTATCGGTCACTAATTACCAGTCACCCTATATAATTCTGAAATCAACTTACTTCACTTGTTTTTAAAGTTGAAATTTGTTTTTTTTTTCATATTCACTTTTATTTGGTAAGTATCGAATACAGGGTTGCGCTGTATATCGTCTTGCAAAATTATACTGAACGTTACTCTTAATTGGTAAATATAAAACCTACAGGCGTTCCTGACACTGATCCGGCAGATGTCGCGCATAAAGAAGGGGCTGGCGGCCGACGAAGAAGAGGAAGAAGTCAAGAAGCGAGGACCTTGCTGTGTCGTGTGCTAGCTACTCACTCACTGTACTCGACTGATCACACACTAGCACAGTGCAACTACTTACAGTGTTCATCGCCCATACATTTGAAAGCAGCTGTTACATTCACACGGTGCGATTGAATTGCCTGTGGCATGCCATAAGTTGAAAAGCAACAGTAAAAGTTGTTTTGTTTCTTCAATTTTATTTTATGCCACAGCCACAGGCAAGAAACTTGCATCGTGTAAATGGGGCTTTAAAGACCCGCCCACCTACCCCCTCCCCCTCCGCACGATTGCGAAAACGCTCCCTTTGAACAATAGTAAGTAGTTACACTGGCACTAGTATGAACGTAGCCGCAGGAAAGAGATAGCTAACCTCATTCAGGTTTCACTCTGTCCCACCACAGTGCTTATCAAATAAAATGGCATACAACTTCTGCAGCGTCTGGTAAGATCAACCGCAGCTACCTCCTATATACACTAAGTAAGTTAGAGGTACACTTGTAAAGACTAATCGTGCTAAGATTTTACCTACTAAGCGTTGGCTACGTTCATTATTATCTAACAAATTAGCACTGCCAGGTTTTCTAATTCTATTATAAAAGTCTTCGAGATGTCAGTTATTATGGTAACGTGCCATACTTAAACCAGAATTTTCGGGATATAAGTATTTTCTAATGATCACTGACTATTTGTTATAAGAGTAGTGCTATAAACTAATTTATTTAAGTGGTCTAAAGTGTATAATATAATAAAATTCAAGTAAATCTCATCTAAATAACCAATGCATATTAAAATATATAATTTTCGTACAAAATGTACGGCAATTTTCTCCGTTTTCGTTACATTCCGAACAAGGACTGATTATAAAAAGACCATGCAGTAGTGGCGCCATCTATTATTTATAGTATCTGTGTGACTGACGTTCTCAGGCGGAAGTAGATATTTTTATAGTTGTGATATTTAAATACTAACTGCTCGCTCAATCTCATAAGCTCTGCTTGTGCCAATCATAATCGAAACTCCTTTATTAAGTGTGCCATAGCAATAGTGGCCTAAATGACAGAGCTGGGCATTATTTTGTAAAATATTTCATACAAAAAGAAACCAGGAGGCCTGTTCCCGTAATTTAAACGTTCAAAATGTAGTTGCAATCTCATCTCAGCAACAATTCATGCCCAAAATAAATTACAAGTATTTTAACGAGAGAAAAAATACGGGAATTGTTCTCAGATCTCGGAACATTTCTAAAACCCTGTATTTAGGTCACTTTCGCTCGTGCGATGTCTTGCGGCTTCTTGCCAAAATCAGCTACTACCTAGTTACTCGATTAATATGAATATTTCTGTAAATAATTATTATAATAAAACAATTGTATAATATTTGTGCATTTTAATTTATAAAATATATCTGTACCAAAATGTACCCTTAATTCAGTCTATAAATACACACTTATTCTTATTATTACTATTTACAATGCTTTAGTTGCTCACACTTAAGTATTATTAAAATATATACAAAATAATATTCACACAATCCCATAATTAGCTTCTATAGCAGATTATTAAATATACGTCTCACATTGATACTGAAACTTACGGAGTTCCTTTGTTTCGACATTAATATTATATTGCCAAAAAAAAAATTTCCAATAAATAACAACAAGCTTCTTTAGCAGATTAAAGTATTTATATCAAAGTCTTAACTTATTTACTTTGACACAAGACAGTAATAAATACCAATTTTTTTTGGCAATCCGTTTATCAAGGTGCAGTTTCAGCTATGACACGAGACATAAGGTTCAGAATGACAATTACGTTTGCTGTAGCTGGAATTAGTATCTTTACGTCAAAAAGACTAGGAATCGACTAGGTGTATCTTTTTCAAAACCCCTAGTTGGAACAAACAAAGTCTGGCATGGAAATATTTTGATACACATGCTATGGAACAATTAGATCGACCGAACCATTCGTGTAGGAATACAGGCTTAAACAGTGGCAGAATTTGCTTCAAGCTCATCAACGTACACGTATAAGCACCGCCCCGGATTAGCATCGCCTCAACTCGAGCCGTTCAGAATTCTTTCTACGAACACCATTCTGCAAGGCACACGCCTTGCAGTATGGAGCTGAACGGCTCGAGAGTGTTTGTTGACACTTGAGCATCGTAACGCATCGCCTCGGGTCGGGATCATCTATAATATGATGTGAGATGATACCGATCCGGTGCAGTGCTTATTCGTTTGCTATGGATTTTAAAGCTCGTCAGTCACGCTAAGGGTCGTTGCAGATGGGAAACCTTATTTCCAGCACAGGCCGGTCACGCCATCTGGCACTGATGCCCGCAGCCGGCGGGACACAGCTGGTGCGAGTCCATCCAGCGCCGCATGTGCTGGAGATGCCCGCCGTGGGAGCAACCCTGGCACCACGCGTACAGGCCTCGCACCACCTGCAACCAAGATACGGTACCAATTTGACGAAGTCTTCACTTTTCATGAATTTGAACCATGTGCCGTACTACTATTAAGCCGCGAATACACTAGGGGAAATACGGAGCGCCATGTTGAGGAACACGGCGTGAATGTCCCGAAAGAATGTCGCGGAACATTTTGTGGGCCACACTAGTCTGTGTTTATACATATGTCGCCCGCGGAGGTTGTGGCGATTAGTTCTGCGAATATACTTATTTTGAGCAGTTTAGCGAGACGTAATCGAAAAACTATGTTCTCCGTCACGTAAAGGCATCTCAAGATGTTGCGGGACACAGGGCAACGTTGCAGCGGCAGCGTCACGTAGATTGAGCGTTGCGCGTCAGTTAGAGGATATTTTGTTCGCGTGTATTCGCGGCTTTACTCCCTGCACTTAAAATTCCCGCAAATGATTATGCTGCGGTTACACGCCCTGGTCATCATCACGTGTATTCCCGTTCGTCCCACCGACTTCGTCCCCCTGGTGGGACGAACGGGAATCATCTGCCTAGCGTTGTCTAAACTATGTTGGGGTGGGTAGGCTTCCAGTTTAACCAGATGCAGCTGATTACCAGTATATAACATGGATCGCCTACCTATCTCAGTTACTGGGTGACACGATACCTCTTAGTAAGACTGGTTGTCAGACTTGCGGGCTTATGACTACCCGTAACGACAAGACGACTGATACAGGCAGGTAGACAGTGTGGCAGAGATATACGTCGAAAGTAACTGTTTGCGTCTAAATGAGAATTAGTTTGTATTAATCGATCGCGTACTACTTATTTATTCATTTATATAAGTATGTATTTTGTGCCGACCTTTTTCGTTTTCATTTTAGTGTTTATCAGCAGAAACTTTTAAATGGCCACAGTTTTTACAGAGAACACTGTAATATAATAAGTTAGCTGTAATTAAGTTTCCCGAACAGAATAAAAAGAAATACCTGATGGCACACGGCGCACATGTCGGGCAGATGGCGCAGCTGCGGCTGGCACGAGTCGCAGGCCGCATGCGGGCGTGTGCGGCGCCCGCACCGCCCGCAGCACACCGCTACACTAGTGGACTGCTGCGACATCACCCATACGCTGTTCAACCAGGCGCAGCGAACCACCTGGATGAGGAAGCGGCCGTTTTAAGATATATCAGACAAGACTGGCAAAGAAAACAAAAGTATTATTCCAGTGAAATTAACCTAATTGAAATTATTTTTGTTTTTAAAACAAAAATATAAGCAGTCGAAAACATTACCTCAGTAGCGACATTCCACAGCTTGTGTCGCTGCAGCACGTCGATGTATCCCAGAAGCCAGTGCTCCTGTAAGCTCTCCTCAATGTACGGGAATAAGTCACTCCTGAGAAGACAAAAAATATCTTCACTAATGATTATTTTAACTCTGAAGAGACCTGATCTTTTGTTACATTTATTATTTAAACAATTTTATTTAAATTATTTGACATTGTATAGATTTTTATTTTGTATGGATTATTGAAATCTGCAATAAATGAATGAGAAGGAAATTTGAGTCTGGTTATAATGAATGAGCCCTCACCTATGTTCCTGTAGCACCAACATGACCACGGCCGCAGTCTGCACGTCGCCCAGCTCCGCGTGCAGCCGCAGCGCCGCAGCCAGCAGCGGCGCCACTTCTAGTTGAGGACTCTTGGCTTCTCCCACCCGCACTGCCAGGCCTGAGTCGCCGCCCTCGCCCTCGTCCATCTGATTGGATAAGGCTCATGGTCAGGCAGTTCACACACGCTAAAAATAAATTCTATGAAGCGGGCCATACTCAGAGTTTCTTTGAAGGATAAAATAAGAAATGAAGTTATCCGGAAAAGAAATGGAGTTACCGACATAGCTTGCAGAGTAAGCAAGCTGAAGAGGAAGCGGGCTGGCCATGTACAAGCCAGAATCATGGCAAGAGTTACCTCTAGCCATGGTTCTGGGCTTGTAACAACAATAAACTCACATGCAAGTTGTTGTGGTGGTACCCGGAGTGGTCGAGGTTGGGCGGCGCGGTGCAGGCCGACCCGCCGGACCCGCTGGACCCGCTGGACCCGCTGCCGGGCGACGAACTGCCGCCGGGAGATGTGCCGCCGCCGCCGCCACTGCCGCGGTGCGACGCTGCACAACATCATACTAATATAACCACACATATTATATGTGTCGATGATAGGAAAGTTCGCGGCTATTCATGAGTTGTCAAGGAGCGATGTTACGCAAATATCAAACAAATTCCGTTACCCCATAGCGGTCGCATGTAGCTTTTTCAAATTGTCAATTTTATTTAAAAAGTTGACACTGATATAGATAGAAAAATATTAAGGTATATGTTAACATAGTTATTCTCTGCTGCACTAAATATTGTAAATTGTTTAAGTAGTAGCTTGGTTTCATTTACTAACGATAAAGACAACACAGGTACTTCTGCCGGCAGGCAGCATACTTGTTTCAGTTTGGTTTGGCTGATGTTGCTGACTTTAAGCAGTTTGACAATAGATCGACGAGGTTCTAGCTCGGGGATGGCGAGCCTCTATAGATCTACGTGCCATTTTTTCCAAATAAATATTTCAGGCAACAAACTATATTGGCTTAGTAATTACTGAAAAAATACTGTATAAATTTGCACTATTATTATTTTTGATCTCGGGTCCCGAACCTTTGTAATTTTTGACTTTCAAAAGTGCCTTTTATGTGCCTATTTGAAATAAATGCTTTGACTTTTTTTGGAAGGCGTATGAGAGGCCGAAACTAACTCGCAGAGGCCCGTTCTAAGACGTTTTTAATGAAATGAGACACCAACCGACGATTATCCCAGTTCGCACTATACAAGTGCACCTAAGGATAACACCACGGTTGGTGTGGGACTAATGTTGCTATTAACAGTTTTATATTTATTTAAATAAAATGTCAAATTAGTGCGACTGCTGCTGTTGCTAGAAGAAATTCCTGAAATGATGCCGTGCCCAAATTATTTTGTTAGGTGCCACTAACGTGCAACGGTGCACGCGTGCCATTGGTTTGACATCCCTGTCCTAGGTGATGCGTATGTCTGTAATCAATTCTCATCAGGTTTAGCCGTCGATCATAAAATGTACAACCGTCATGAGCTCATACCGTTATGCTCCTTATCGTCATGTCGCACGTGGTGCGGCTCGGCGTGGTGCGGCGCGGGCGCGGGCGCGCTGCGCAGCGGGAAGGCCTCCTCGGGCAGCGCCCAGTCCGCCGCCTCCGTGTCGACGTAGTGCGCCGACGCCGCCGACACCCAGCCCGCCGTCTCTGTGCGAGGGACGTGCTGGCATTATTTAGCCGACAAACATTTATATTATAAATGCTAAACAGGAACGGATTCAGTTGTTTAGTTTCAACTGACCATACCATTATTAATTTGAGAATGCGCTCCTTTAGACAACCCTATAGTAACGACAATAAATATAAATGTGATGGAAAATCCGAGGTAATATAACTGTAAAAGGACTGCAAACGATGAGGACAAAAAATAATACTAGCAAAATACTTGTTTTACGATTTTAAACTTTATTAGTTCCTAATCCCAATATTGCAACATTTTTGAACTATGAAAATACTGTTATATACTTATGTCTGTTTCATTTTCTCGCAATCGTAGTGAAAAGCAGACATAAACAAGCAATTACACCAAAATGGCTTCTTTTACGCACTAGTTGTACAATCTACTATTAAGACCCAAACATAAAGATCAGTTTGCGCTTCAAATATTTTGATTCAATAGTCATTCGAAAATCAACTGGATTCACGCTAACATAAAATTGATATTCTTGTTTGCCAAAAAAATCAAAAAATATTAGTTGAAAACAAGGTTTTCGAATGGAATATAGATGTCGCAGATGGATTGTCGAATCCGCTGTTGTACAATACAGCTCCGTTATGTAAAACAACTGAACGACATTTAGCGGTTTTCATAATTACTGAACTTTAATACGCCGAATTGCATAAACGTTTTGCATTTATCAATGCAGCGGGTCAACTATTAGAGATTATGTAAAACAGCGTGAAATGAAACGTCAGATTAGTTCTAAATTTTGTCGCTCGTGGGTCTGTGTGTCACAATTAGCAACAATAATGGAGTCAAAAACAGAAATGAATAATTAATAAAAAGTTATCAGAGTTTTATGAAAGCCAGTCCCAAAAATACTAAATAGTCAAGTAATTGCGACCAATTTGGAAGTAGCGCTCGGCGGCCGCTGGGGCAGCAGGCCCGACTCGCTTCGCTCGCTCGGCTCGCACGCGGTTAGTGACAGTTCTAACATAACATAAAGCAATTAGTCAGGGTGCCCTAGCTTAGTTACTGCGACCAATTCGGCATTAGAAGTCACACCAAATGCTTATTGTGACTGCTGATAAGCCATTCTAAATTACGTCTAAACGTCGGTAGCAGTTTTGTTCAACGTATCGCAATGGTAGTCCAGCTAAACGTTATTCAGGATAACGGAGCTGTTTTGTAAAATAACTAGAGCGGTTTTGTAAAACAGCGGATTCGACAATCCATCTGCGACATAGACGTCTTATTCTAAACCTAATATTGTACTCACCATCAGTTCTAACATGCTTGGCCTGCTTGGTCGGCGGTATGTAGATGCTCAGCGTGGGCTTGCCCAGCACCCCACTATTATGGAACTGTGTCTCCGCCCAGTCTTCTACTTCTTCTAAAGGTTCCTCTTCTACTGCATTACTGGTAAACAAAACATAATGATTTTAATATTAGACTATTGATCCTTTGTACTTTCCTAGACTGCTTGTCATTTATTTATTTATATTTAATTAAAACGGTACAATACCAATTTCATTAATAACATCGAAACTATTAATATTACATTGTCAATAATTATGTTGTATAAAATTTAATTTAAAACTAACACGGAACAATAGACTCCCTTGCGTACTTTCTACATTCATCCGCAAACACATCACTGGTTGGCAGTCAGAAGGGCATTTAGCATTTTTAAAGTGCATTTTTTAAGTAGACTGGGGATTCAGCTCTGGCTACAGTTTTGGATGACAGTTGCGCAAACAGATTGTGTCGGCGGTTCTGACAGTGTCCGATGTATTTGTCGGGCACAAATAATCGACAGAAAAGGCCATGGAGCTCTGGGTAGCTGATACGTCCTCGTGAAGTCTTACAGGTTACCTTGAGCTAATCAGGGCCTCTTCTCACCTCCAACGAGTTAGCCCAACGTCCCTAAAATATAGTTGGTAGAGACATATAGGAAAAGAGATGATATAATGTTTGGAGGGATCTTAGGAATTGGGTCATATTCAAATAATTTTATTTTACATAAACCTACATGGACACTTATGAAACGTGAAAAGCTAAGTGCACGGATCTAATTGGTCGTTTCCTATGGAGAAGGGCAGGCACGAAATTTCACGGTCACTCTTTAAAAAATAATTGGCTTTCACAGTGTTTTCAAATAACATTGTTGGTAATTGACTCACTTGGGATAAGTATGTGTGTAGGGCGGCAGGGGCGGCGGCTCGGGGCGCGGCAGCTCGCGGTCCTGCGGCGGCGGGGCCGGGGGCCCGCGCCCGGGCCCCGCGCGGGCGCTGTACACGCAGCGCACCACCTCCCACACGTGGCACACCTGCGGGACAGAGGTGCCACTTTTAAGGGAGGATTTACAGACCAAACTTTACTAAGTTAGCATTTTTATGAATACAAGCCGTGTGCCCGCTGAGAATTCTCATCGTCAACACTGAACGTCGCGTCGCGTCACTGTATGAACCTCTACAGGGGCAAAGCTTGTACGTTTTGCAGTCACTACTACAATGCGCGGGAGTACATACAAACGCGCCATGATAAGTGCACGCGCGTTGCACGATTGTATGAAGCTATGAACTGAAGATAGACGATGATTCCCGAAGCGCATACTTTTCTCGGGATGTCTGTACATTGATCAGTGCATCTAACTCACCATGTGTCTATTATGTGCTCTAGCAACATCCGCGTTGTGCTTGGCGAGGTCGTGCGGCGGCGCTCCCCGCATGCGGTAGGAGCGCGCGCACTGCACGAGCGCATGCGTGCGCGCGCTGGCCGGCGCCGCGTAGCGACACAGGGTGGACGACGCTCCTCCTGGAAATGCACGTTCTAGGGCAGCTTGTGCGCTTGGAGATAGGGAGCCGGCTGTTGGTTGCTTGCGACTGGAGAGTTGAAAAAAGAAATCGTCAAAATCGGAGAATCCTGTAAAAAGTTATGCATGCGCCAACGTATAAAAAAAAACAAATTGGTGCGTCGGCTTCAGAACCTCCTCAGTTTTTTTGTCAGTTAAAAGTCGAATTTCAAATTGCTGTCAAGAAAAATGTATGAGTTTGCCGACGGCTTCGCTCCGCATGGTCTATCCCTCAGGAACCATACATTTTCTTTCTGGGATCAAAAGTACTTTATTTGTCTTTACAGCGGCGGATTTTATCTAAACTATCTCTATGCTAAAAATCACACTATCCGTTGCTTCCCAGCTGCGTTAAAGAAGGACAAACCAAAAATCACACTTTCGCATTTATAATATTAGTTCAAAGTTTGTAATGTAGCATTTCTCACCCCAGTCCCGGCACGTGCCGGTCAGGCTGCGCGGGCATGGCCGGCAGCGCGGGCAGGGGCCGCTCGGGGGCCGCGTGGGCCACCTCCCCGCGCGCCGACACGCACACGCCCTGCGGGTTGGCCCACAGCACCGGGTGCGCCGCCTCGCTAAACCTGTGGCGGTACAGGCTGCAGTCCTGGATGAATATATGACAAAGATTTTATGACTATGGACTGTTCCAAAAGTATTTGATGAAACTGTCAACAAACTCTGTTCCGGTAAAATACTTGCGTAATAACTGGACTGAAGGGAATTAATAACACATTGATCTGTATTAAGAAGGTTTCCACTATATAAATAAAATAAAAAATAAAAATAAAAAAGCCTTTTATTTCTTACAAACTTAAAAGAAAAGTACCTAAATAACAGTGAGATGACTTCAGCAAGTAGACATAAATATTTTTTTTTTTTTTTTTTTTTTTTTTTTCATTACAAACGTATACATAGGTATAACTAACTGCTATGTTTAATAACGCTATGTTATTGGCTAAATTATAAAAAAATCTTGCTTTCTCAATATTATACATAAATAATCTTTGCTTTTAACTAGGTATTAATTATATAATCCTATGTGAAGCTTATAACTATTATATTATAACTTTTTTTGTATATTTATGCTTGTGTTACTTAGTATGTATATTTTTAGTATGTATATAATAGTTCTTAATATTCTTTGTAACTTGTAATATTTATTTATAATGTTTATTTAGATATTAACATCTAGTGTTTATCTTGTGTTGTGTTGTTTAACTTATATACTAATTTTAAACTATAAGTTAGGATATTATAATAAATTAGACTGGTTTGTAAGAACCCCTCCTCGGGTGAAGGCCTCCTCCAAAGAGTCTCACTGGTCTCTGTCTTTGGCTATTTGTGTGATGACGTCTGCCATCTCGCATGGGTCTTCCTCTCAGTTGTAGTAAGCCATCGTACGATAACAGTGTATTGTATGTTAATATATGTATAAATATGTATTCCACTATATACCATACAATTATTGTTTGAATAACATTATTAAATTGTAATTGATAAATCATCGACGAATTTGTCATAATCAAATTAAAGCACTCAATTTGTGAGTGGTACTACAAATTAACGTCCACAAGTTCTTTTTCTGATCCATTTTGTTTCATTTTCAGCATATACTTTTGGAACTATGAAACCACCATATTTTTCCAAGTTTAAACGACAAAGCGGAAATGTCTGTTAGCGAACTAAATTAAATAAATATATTCTCGTGCCCGCACGCAATTTTGGTTTGATATATTTTTGCATGCCCAATATTAATAAGAATATGTTACCTGGACGAAACCACAAACAACCCACCTGAACTCACCATTTTTATATTTCAAGACATGTACTTACCCTGCTAGTAGACAAAAATGTGTGTGGCTCAGCCAGCCACGCGATGGCGGTGGTGACGTCACGATGTTCCGCGAATGTTGCCAGCGGCACATGTGGGCGTCTGACATCCCACACATGGACTGCGCAGTCCAAGACTAGAGCGCAGGATGCTACTTGGTACCTGATCGAGAAAAAGTTATTTTTTCCAAAAACCGATTCATCTAGCTCCTGTTTGTCGTTAATTTTATTTTCTGGTTGGATGTTTTAGAATCAGACAAAAACTGACGTTATAGTGACGTTGTAGTTCACTACAACGACAATTCATCTGCGACATACTACTAACGCTAGTTTGCAGTATATCGAAGGTGAATTGTCGAATCCGCTGTTTTACATAGCTCTAGCTGTTTTACAAAACAGCTCCGTTACGAATTTTATCAATTTTCCATAATTATTGCACTTTAACTCGCAGAATGAGAGGTTTTCTTTTTGAGTATTAAAAAAAAAATAGTTTCCAAGAACTCTGTAGATGGCGTTGTACTGACTACGTTACTAGGTGACAAAGCCAAACCGCTTGGAAAAAAGCATTGCGTCACGTCACATACGCTCGTTGACTGACACTTTCGTTTGCTTTCGTTTTACGATCTCAAAATTACATCCAAGTGAAATAATCAAAAAATGATGTGAAGTTCCGTTCCTTGCAGTAACTTACCAAGGTCAGCGCCATCTATCCAGCGACTAGGGAAGAGTTAAAAAAAAAAAGGAAAATCCCTCATTGCATAAACGTTTTGCATTTATGAATGCAGAGGTAGAAGGATTAGAGGTTACGTAAAACAGCTTGAAATGAAACGCCAGATTGTAGATTTTAGTTCCAAATTTTGTCGCTCGTAATCTGTGTGACAAAGCAACAGTAATGGTGTTCGAAACAGCAAAAAATTAAACAAGTAATATGAGTGAAAATTACCCTACAATTAATTATGTAAAGATATCAGAGTTTTACGAAAGTCAGTCCTAAAAATACTAAATAGCCAAGTAACTTTTGGTCAGGGTGCCCTAGCTTAGTTACACACCTACGCTACATGTGACTACAGTTAAGCCATTCTGCATAACGTCTAAACGTGGGTAGCAGTTTTGTTAATCGCAACGCAATAGCGTTTTGTAAAACAGCTAGCGGTTATGTGAAACAGCGGATTCGCCAATCCATTTGCGACAAATACATTGTAAATGTCAATATCTAATCTAACTAGACTATACTATCCCACTGCAGGGCAAAGGCCTCCCTTCCCTAATGTCAATATCACCAATATAAAAAAATAAACAAGGGAAATAATTAAGGGAATTTAAGAAAAATCGGCAATGAGTTTGATGGCTCGATTCAACGAATTAAATTGAATAGGTTTTCAGAAAACAGGGGTCAAAAAGTTAGACATTTCTTAAACAGCGAGGAATCTAGTAACTGCACTTACTTTTTCTGCGGTCTCCATTTCACGTGTCCGACGGAGGCTATGGTGTAAATGGTATGCTCCAAATTAGGCTTGCCGTAGATGTCCCAAACCTGGAATTAAATTATTATTTCTACGAATTATCAAACATATTATTTTATTATTTCTTGGGTACATTACCAGTCGACAGCGATGCGGATGAATTTTTCGACGCTATTTTTTAGTTTCTGTATAGTTTTAGTTAAGTTAAATTTAATTTTGTTATTTTTAGTTAATTATCAAACCTCAACAGTCATCACATACTGGGCTTGTACACACGACGACACATCAAGCTATACATTTCCAGTTTTAGCTGGCCTCGCATTGTATAAGCTTTTCGTACAATAAGAAGTTAGCTTATACTGTAAATGTATATAGCTTGGTATGTCGTCATATGTACCTACAGACGATTCCATGACAGCAACCGAAGATTGTACCTTTTTGTTTCCACTTCCAATGAGCCATTGGTCAGCTAGATTGAGGGAGTAGAGGCGAGGTAAAGCATATAAGTTTAATTTAAATTGAATTTAAAGCAAATAAAATTTCAGCACGTAAGTAAGTAACGAGAAGTGGAAAGAGAGTAGGGAGGCCTTTGCCCTGCAGTGGAACATCGCAGGCTAATAATAAGTAAGTAACCTAACATAATTGGTAGCTCCCTGAAAAGTTCGACATCACCAAAATCTTTATCTTGGGACCTCTCAGCCGCAATAGCCTACCTACCGTTGTATCAATTACGCGCGCCACGCTGATAACAGCTAGACACAATAATTATCTAATTAATTGTTTAATAGTGTCACACTGACTCGTTAGGGTCATAACTAGACGTTGTTACTGAGGAAAATTGCTTTCTTACTATACCAATTGAAACAATTTAGAAGTTACAGTTACAAGGTGTTTCAACTACGAATAACGAAACTGTCGGTTTGTGTATTTTAATCACACAAGTGAAATTAGGTAATGTCTGATTTTTTATTTACTATACTAAAATGATAGCTGTGATCGAACTTTTTTGCCAAAATTTACATTATTTAGTCCATATTAGCTTTTGATCTAGCAAATTAAAAATCAAGAGTATAGGCACTATAATCGAGGTCCAATAATGGACTGGATGTGCTAATGAAGATTATGATAAAGATTCAAGAAGGGTTTAAATATTAACAAGATCCGCTAATCGCAAATTTTGCCTTTTTTTTGTTGATTTTGCATTAGGTACACACAGACCAATCTGTCCAATGCATATTTAGAATATTTTGGCTGGTTTTATAGTATTGCATCGGCCTAACAAATATCATTAAAATAAAAATATGTGCAAACTGAAAACAAACTTTGAGAATGATGAAACTGATAAATAAGATTTCCTCAGGTATGAAATTGTAGACTTGAGTAATTTATACGAAAGGAGATTGTAACCCTAGTCATGAGTTAATAATTAAACATTGCGATGTAACAGGACAGTAATTGGCCTAGGAGATAACATCGCCATTAGCATATAATATGAAGTAATATTATAATAATATCATCGTGTGACCAATAGACGCGGACTATCTGCGACCCAATTGTTTATCTAGTAGGCGCTGATAACTCAGGCGCGTAACCTCTTGTTCAATGTTATGTACCTGCTAAATATTTAAATAATAATTATTAACAGAAAAATTCTGGAGGGTTTTGGCTGTTTGTCATCAACCATCAACCAACCAAGTCTTCGGTATCTTTAAGAAATAAATAGAACCGAATAGATACCGAAGACTCGGAAGTCGGAGGTTCGGAACTCGTTTCGTTCCGTTCATTTTCGTTATGATGCGTTCGAACGTGCAAAGTCAAACACACTATAAGCTCCAAAGCGCATTAAAACCACGGGGTGTATCATAATTATGCACTGTTTCGATTCTATGTTCTTGCAACATGAAAAGTGGCAGGGTTTCAACATGATACATCATCTGCTTTTTGAATTTCATAATAACCAGTAACACTAACCACTATTGGCCACACTAATATAATTATGTATATGGTAAGTATGGTATAGGGTCACAAAACCAAACTCACCTTGATAGTTTTATCCCTAGAAGCGGTAGCCAGCCAGGGCATCTCTGGATGCCAGTCACATGCGAACACTGGCCCCGAATGAGCAGTGAACTGCAGCAGACAGCGCTCATGTCTGCGTACGTCCCATAGCTGCACGTTGCCGTTCTCGGAGACCGCCGCGAACGTGTGCGCCTGGTGCGGGCTGAACTGCACGTCGCGGATGGACTCCGTGTTGCTGATCAGAAAGAAATGATAAAAAAATCTACTCCGATAGTACCAAACAGGGCTACAGATACTCTAACACTCTTTAGTCTTTTTATTGTTACAGACCATGGGAATATACAATATGCTGGAGACACTGTTTAAGACTGTTTGTGGAAGGTGGACCAGCAACTTGAATCCAAAATCGAATCCAAACTAGAGGTCTTGAAAAAATTTAAAGGAATTTTAGAAGAAATTAATCATATGATTTTTGGAGACCTTCTAAAGTTACCATAGAGTTACCCTTTGTTTGAAAACTGAGATCAAAATTAAAAGGTTCTTTATATGATTGCTTTTTACTATTTTACCTTATGAATGTCCTGGCCACTTCCTTCATACGCAGATCAAAGCACTTCATCATGCCATCTTGAGAGCCAGAAATGAGGAGTGCTGGCTCTGTCAGGTGGAAGCTAACCTGCATTCAAATGTACCACATAGATAGGTCTTAGAGGGTTAAAAGTTGACATATTGGTTATATTGGCTGTTTTGGAGTCACGTTTCTTCAAAGGTGGTCCTATTATATTCACCTAAGGCACACCAATGTATAGTCAGCCTCGTTATTCTTTACCAGTTATAACTGAAATCCCAGTGATCTAAAACTTCATTAAAGTTGAAACTTTCTAGCTGTCACATAGACAAATAGCCCATGTCATATTATAACATGCAAGTGACATTCACCATTAGGCTGGTAACGCAATTATGAGCTTAACTGTACAGACAGTTAGTTATTTAGGCATTTTCTGTGAATAGAATTATGGGGTGATGCTGTGAACATTATAACCCTATCATCTCTTAGTGATTGTAATAATTTTAGTTATAATATGCTATCAAATACTATTGAACTGTAACCTATTTGGGGTCATCACAGTTCTTTGTGCCAAATACAGATTTCATCATGTGTTAATAAATAAATATTTAGCCTCATTTTACCTTGTTAACAGTTCTCTTATGGTCGGAGAACACATGCTCTTGTTTGGAGCGACCGGATCTGCCGAGGTTCCACACCACCACTGCACCATTGGTAGCTGCTGTGGCGAGGGTGTTTTCTGTAAAAAAAATAAACTATGTACCAATTGTACTTTATATGAAGAATCTTCTTCTTCTTAGCATGTCAATGACAAAGATATACTTAGTTTTTAATTCTATTTGGCCCAAAATTCAGCAATGCTAACACCATTCGCTTACATAGCCATTAGGTCCTCATGTAAGCAGGTGAGTGGGCATGTGGAATTTAGGAAGAATGAAGATTTGGAGAGAGCATTTAAAAACATTATAAGCATCTTGTGAGATCATGTGTGAGTATCTTGTGAGATTATGTGTGAGTATCTTGTGAGATTATGTGTGAGTATCTTGTGAGATTATGTGTGAGAATCTTGTGAGATTATGTGTGAGTATCTTGTGAGATTATGTATGAGTATCTTGTGAGATTATGTGTGAGTATCTTGTGAGATTATGTGTGAGTAACTTGTGAGATTATGTACAAGTATCAAGTACTTATTACCATAGGATTTTCATTATTTTATTTCAAAATTTTCATATCTTTAATGAAAATAGTAAAATGCTACAACACTAAACAAAATCAACTGCTCAGAGATCAAAAGTTCTTATCTCAACGCTATATGTATAATATACATAACAGAATGCTACCTGTCAAAAACAGGTTTTTATCAAAACAACTGTTTTTGACAGATGGCATTGCATAAAGTCATTTAAAATAATTATAATTATGTGGTGTATCATTTATTATAAGGGCCAATTAGATGACCACTGCTAAAGGCAAAGTACACAGGGTATGCTGTATGCAACCTAAACTGACCCATACTTTGTGCTTGTTTCATTATTCTAAATCTAAGTAAGAAAGATTTGGTTTTATAAAATTGTAGACAAGATGATAGGTACCTTCAATAGTACTCCAGGCAACATCAATGGAAGAAAAATTCAGATTCAAGTTTTTCCCAACCCTCAAATTGCAGACTTCCGAAAATTCATTTTCACCAATGGAAAACACTTTGAATACTGTAACAAAAATTATCATTAAACTTAGTCATGCATGGCAAGTAATTTTATACAAATTAAATAAATGTTTTATTTGATATGATTTACCATTGCGCCCAGCTATGACTACTTGTGAACAGTCTTTATTTAGAGCCAAAGCGTTTGCGGGTCCCTCCTGGGACACGCATATTGTGTTCGACGGTATCATTATCAATAAATTCTATCAAAACAATTTATTGAAATACAAATTAATAGTCACATGATCAATGTAACACACAACGCTGTTCGGCAACCATCAAAAGTCGAATCCTTGTTTGTAACTGGGGAGTACGAAAGATAGATAACTATAAACTAAGTAAATACATAATTTTTACTTAATAAAATAATTACAACAATAGAAATAGCTTGTTTATTTTGACTGATGTTGTATTTTTTGAGGTTGCTTTGCTTGTCAACTTCAGTCAACTTGTCATTTGTAGTAATTGTAGTTGGCAAATGCGGAACGTTCCACGCATTTATATTTTATATTAGTAGCGAAGTCCAACACTGACAAAACTTTTTCTAATATTCCTTTTTGTAAACATTTTGAATATTGAGGTGCATTGTATAAGCAATGCAAATAAATGTAATTCGTTTTTATTTCGTTTATGCTATGTTGTTGTTATAATCAATCAAAATAATGTGTTTTGGTAACTGCGGTTTGAATCAGCGATTCAGCTCCATTGAAAAAATCAAAATGTCAGAAAGCAGACGTCAAACGCAGGTTTTCTTTTTTCATGGATTTTTCGAAAAAATGCATTAACAGCGTATGGGTCGCGTAATTAATTGCTATGGTATTTCCAACACAAAAAAAATGTTAGTATGTGAAGTATAGTGCGAGGCTCATCCATAAAATTGGGACGATGGATAGTGGAGACAGGATTTTGGTGGCTGCTGGGCTGACGGCTGCTGTAGTGGTCGGAGCCTTCGTGCTGTGGGGTCCCGGCGGGGCTCCGAAGGTGCGCAAGAGACGCGGGCAGATCGCCGGCCTCCAGAACCTCGGCAGGACCTGCTTCCTCAACACCCTGCTGCAGGCGCTTGCAGCCTGTCCCACTTTCATCGACTGGCTCAAAAATTATGCTAAAGCAGACGGCCACAACAGTATGATCACTACATTATATACAGTTATTGAAGGTAATTTTTCCCTCTAAATAATTTAGTCCTATTTAGTATAATAGTTGAGCCTCATAAAATAAACCATAACTGAAAATAGTTATTCCCCATATTATCAATAACAAGTAGCATTCTTTTAATCATTAAAAAATGATATGGTTATAAAAAACTAAACTAAAATAATCTAGAACTTTATTAAACCTAGAAATCCACCAGTACGCTGAAAGAGTAACCTAAACATTCTCAATACTTGTGATGCAACTGAATAATATAATGATGTAGTGCTATTTATAATGTAAAAACTTATATCAATCAATCATTATTTTCCTGAAAGCCAAGTTCAATCAAATGAGCTACCTATTGACTTTGATGTTTGTTACAAATCGGTAAATTAATATACTATTTTATTATATAGCATTGTGGTTCCAATAACTCATGTACGGTATCTTAAAAACATCTATTGTTACAAGGCCAAGATTAAATATTTATAGAATGTACAGCTCAAGACAGTAATGGAAACTAACAATATAAGTTTCTTTACAGTGAGTGTGTGCACATGCCCTTACACTTACTACCTTTTACTCAAGTTATGCATCCCTGTAAACATAAGCTTTTACCAACTTTTGTTACTGTTCTAACACAACTGTAGTTAGGACTTCCAGAATCCTCATCTAGTTTACTCCTCTTTGTATAAAGTTAACAAAATACTGCACATTATTCTGACTTTATACCAATTTATTTGGGGTTGGTGCAACAAGTAGTTTTCTTCAATACTTCTCTATTATTTGTCATCTCTGTGGTCACCCCCCTTTCTAACTATATCAACATTCACGCAGTCCATCCATCATTTCTTTGATCTTCCCCTACTCTTATAGCACAATTGTATAGTATTGTGTATAAAAATATTTGTTTTGCCAAAATATTGAACAAAGGAAAGTCTGGGTTGAGGTGCATGAAGGATGCAGCTTATATTATTATGACCCTGAGACCCATTCAGTAAAGCATCCCTAAATTGTTAAGACTACAGGGTGACACGGTTGATAACAACGTGTTACCATTCATTCAGTACATGATTCTGAACTTTTCATTGAAGTTTTAATAGGTTATAAAAAAAAACGCGTAGGCTCTTTTCTACAAAACAGCAGATTTTTTTTTATAACCAATGAAGATTTTTTCGCTCGGGGGTCATATTGTGCTGAATTCATGGTTACAGTTTGTGAGCTAACATCCCTGCCACGCTGTATGCCATAGATTTCACAATAGTTGGCCATTCATATTATAGTTAGATCCAGCTTATTCACCTGCAAAGGCAAGTTTAATTCTGGTTTTCAGTGTCAATGATTCAGCATACAAATGGGATGCCAGGTCAGATCATAATGAACATAACAGTGACTATAAAACATAATCCTTATTTTGTTTGTGTTGCACATCATCATCCTCCTGCCCTCGTCACAATATATTTGTGGTCGGCGCAACATGTCTTTTTGAAGTAAAAACTTCTTTAGGTGCGTTGGGCATTTTTTGAGATGGGAAAAAACCATTGAACTCGCGACACTGTTACCGTAACCGACACCGCGCTACATTCGGATGTGTTCGGCTGTCCTCGGGATGTACTCTGTTTTAATGTATATCCAATATCTCAGTGAGTGATGGCAAAATATTCTGTTTGTGTTTTGTTTAAAGACAATTAAAAAAATATACACGTAGGTAATTGTTCAAGTTCTCACTTCTGTCGGCACTCCCGGACTGCCACTGTTTTGTTTTTTCTTCTATATTTCTCTATTAGTCGTCACATATAAAAGGGAATAAGAGTATGAGGATGATGATAAAGATCTCAGAAGTACCAAAAGATCCCACTCTTGATTTGTGCATTATTTCTTAGATAAGCCTCATTGTCTTAATAGCAAGCTTCCCATTCAACTTCGTATATCGCAAACAGTCGTAAACGGCACCCACGAGTCGGCGCGCGGCACCCCTGTCTGCCCGCTGGGCGTGCTGCAGTCGCTCCGCGCGGCAGGCTGGGTGGTGCCCGCAGACCAGCAGGACGCTCACGAACTGCTCCATGTGCTGCTGTCTTGTATCGAGGAGGAGACAAATAGCATGTCTAAGAAGGTAGGTGTTTTTGTCATTAAATGATAATGTATGATGCTATGATGTTGATATGGTTGCTAGTCTTACATTTTTGTGGACCATCCTCAATGATGGGTGACTGTATGTCGCAGTAGTACATAAAAACAGTCTCCACACAGGGCAGTACTTAAATGTAGCAGTGCAGTCACAGCAGTGCGGAATCAGACACACTGCCACCTAGCTGGCTAGATAATATCTCTCTATAGTATGAGCTAATCCCATACAGTTAGATTGATGAGAGGAGAGGACATCATCATGAAGAATACATAAATATAACCTAATGTTCCATTTGCTAACATCAGTTTCGTTAGAAAATTGCTAATAGGGAGTCATTTCCTGCTTGTGCCTGGAGAAAACCCTGAGTCAGGTACTCCGCAGTAATTTTATTAACCACAGATTTCTCTCATAGACTTCCCTATTCATATTTCCCTAGTAAATGCGCAAGATGCTCTATAACTATAGGTACTTTAATTAGTAATTTATCTTCCTATTTCCCCATAAGGTTGCTAAAATTAAATGAACTCTTTTCCACCAGCCTGGCTGTCTCTCCGACGCTCTCGGTCTAGGCGGCAGCCGCGCGTGGTCCGCACTAGCGTCGCCCGCGTCCCCGCCCGCGGCGCCGCACCCGCTGCGCGCGGACTCCACGCCGCCCACGCCCTCCGGCCTGTCCGTGCGCCCGGCGTCTGCCGCGCCCACTGATGAACCCGACCTTGTGGAATCAGGTAACACACACTGAAGTGAATTAAATCGTAAGATCGTAGTAGAATGGTGCTGACTCCAGCAGCCAACGAAATATTTACAAAGACAGTAACAATAGGTAGGTAATCATGAATCTCAATACTGTTACTGTGTATAGTATATTTCATTACAAGTGCGGAAAGGCTGTCATTGCAAAGAGTTCCGACAAATGTCTACCCGAGCCGAGGCGCAGCCGAAGGCGAGGGTTGACAGTCGGAACAAGTTGCAATGACGGTTCCGCAGGTGTACTGAACGACTATTTTTAATACAGTTGCGAAAAAATAAAGCAATTTAATAAAATAATAAAAATACAATATTGGTTTTTCTCTTCTCTCCACGCAATAAATTAGTCGTATGTGGATATGTAACGACTTTTTGACTTTTCCGGTAAAATGTTCTCCGAAGCATTTTGTGCAATTATACTGAGTTCCGGTGGTGTTAATTAAAAAAAAATAGGGTCGGAATTACTCATTTTGTGCAACAAACAACTAAACTCGCCAAGAAAATTTCTGGAAAATGGCGCCAACCGTAGAATATAAGCAGAGTTTTTTTTTCTTCACCCATTTTGGTAGGCAAAGGGAACTATCCATACAGCTTAGTCTTTAGTATATTTTTTTTATTGATATGAAATGAAAATGAAATTTAATGAGATGAAATGAAATGAAACCTAACCTAACTCATTCAATTAAATCTGATATTGAAATAAATTAGTAGCTTCTTTTTAGAAATATACGTATTTGTATGAATCACAAAAACTCTTTAGTAAAAACTTCATGGTTGGTTTTTCTTTTTAATAGACATTATTTTGACAGTTGGGAAAGAGAACGCACGAGTTCGGGAAAGGTAAAAAAAAAGCACTAGTATGTAATAGCCCACATCCCGAACGCTATACGTCCCTGCAATACACCACTTTTTGAGCAACTGTATTAAAAAATACATTGCGTATAGGCATGCACAACATTCTCATTCACTATACTAGCGATGAATATCCCGCGACGCCTGTAAATTATCACGTTATTCTGTAGTTAATTTAATAAATAAAATATGTACGTTTATTTGCGTTAAACATGAATAAGAGAATGAACACAAACGCAAAAAAAAAAAACAGGTTGGGGGAAATATGCGTCACATCCACGCAAAACGGCCATCGCTCAGCATAAATGCTAAGACCGTATGCGAGACAGAGCCCCAGCGCTGGTTTTCAGCGACAAGATGACGTCAACCGGTGCAGCATACGATAACATGTATAAATGGTAATACTTATGCCGCGGGATTATTTTCATCCACAGGCGTGTCGAGCGGGGTCTGGCGATGTAAACAAGGTACCAATAAAAAAAAAAAGAAGAAAATAGGGGCTCAAAATGAGATCGATTGTTGGCTTAACAAGGAAAAACTGTTATGTATGTTTTGCTTTGTCACATTTAGACCATCAGATGCAGTTGCGAATAAAGTTACCGGCAACGCAGAAAATCATACGGGCTCTGTAGCTTCGTCTATGTTCTATGTGACGGGTTTATTATACGTACTTAGTCCTTCAAGTGGACCATTGCGCGTGGGCCATGCCGGCCGTCGGTGGTTATTCCCACCAGCCCCCCTCCCTCCAGAAGTTGATTAAGTGTCCTGGTCTGTTAAGAACATCTGTGCAAGCTCTGGGTGGCCCGAGGGTTTCTGACCTAATCTGGGTGACGCCTGTGCATTCAAAGAGCACATGCGCAAGGGTTTCATCAGCCTCCATGCAAGCCCTGCACATGGGACTGTCCGTTATGCCTATTGTGTGGAAGTGTTTGTTTAGTGAGCAGTGTCCCGTGATGGTCCCCGTCACCAGGCGCAGGCCTTTCCTGTCCAGGGGTATTTTCCTCACACATTCATCATCTTCTTCCTGCCCTTCCTTTCCCATTCTCCCTGTCAACCGTCACGTTATCATTGACTCCCTTCTCTCTCATATCACACATTGTGGAATGCAATAAATGATTGGACTGTTGAGTTAATTCTCCTACTCATTTTTCTTCTGACTAACCAAGCCAAAAGCTACCACAACTAAACAGCCTTTGCTCGCCAGAACCAGTAATGGAGCTCCCCCGCCTGACGAAGGGCGTGTCCCGCTCGCTGTGCCAGCTGAGCGCGCTGGGGCGGCGCTGGGCGGGCCCGCCCGCGCGCGCGCCGCCCGCGCCGCCCTTCCGCGGCACGCTGGCCTCGCGCCTGCAGTGCACGGTGTGCTCGCACAAGGTGGGTGGACTACTTTAGTGAAATCACCTTCATTTTGTATTACAAATTTATTTCCAAAAAAAATTTCATAACATATTTACGTAAAGGGCTAAAAATAGCACTAAAAACGTGTTATCCTTGGCCTGCCTTGTAAACGCAAAAATACTTCCGTAAATACTTTCTGAATTGATTCTGGTACTTACAGTTATTTGATAGCTTCAAAATGGAAGATATTTTCTCGTGAATCCCATGATAAAAATTACATTTCAACACCCGTTTTTACCGAAGCTATGTACTCGTCTGATCTCTCTCCGACAGTCGGATTGCCGCCGCATCTGACTAAGATAGTGATGGAAGAGAGAGTGCACCTGTGTGAGCACACATTATTTTATGTACCTAATAAAGTAACCCTATAAATGTTGATCTCCCCACAGAGTCCGATCCGGTACGACAAGTTCGACAGCATCTCCCTGTCGATGACCAACGCCAGCGTCGGGCTCACCGGCTCTTTCAGCCTGTCAGGTGAGCTAACTATTTAACACACATAATAAATAATTATACTAATTATTTCAATGCTCATTCTTGCAGTTACATCATTATCAGATCTGTAAAAGGCAAACCCTCGAATTCCCAAGTATTGCTGTCGCTATAATACACCTTAAAGTGACAGAGATAGCATGAGACTTAACGGCGACTTATGCTTGACTTGAGTTTGAGTATTCGATCAAACCTCATGATGATGATGCCTTCAAGCTGATCGCGGCCATAGCGACCGCATGGCCAATGTAGGCCAACGTTTCTTGTTACTTATCCGGTATTGGGGGTCTTGCAAGAGAGTAATAACGTAGGCTCACCGTTATCGAAGCGATAAGTAGGACTTTGTAATAAACGCATGATAAAAAAAACCGGTCACGAGCGAGTCGGACATGCGCACCGAGGGTTCCGTACCATCATAGTAATTTATGTTTTAAAATTTTCATCGGCGAGGCCTATATTCGTCAGAGAATTTTAACACTGCGCACTGCGGTGCAGAATATTGCAGTTTTAGGTCAGCACCATCTCTTAACCGATAGTGGAATTAATGTAACTTTTGTTGATGATTTCTGAAAAAGTGTGCTATTTATAGACATTATTTTATTTTTCCTGTAATCTTTACATAACCTTCTATCACATAGAATTATTTCAGATTTTTCTCTTTGCAAATCTCGGAGATAAGGGGGGGGGGGGGCGTATTTTTTTATGTTTTTCATCAAAGTCGAGTAGGGCCTAAAGAAAAATGTTTGAGAATGTGCAAACTGCGCTCTTTCATATGATACCCCACATGAAAAAAAATGTATATTTTTATTTCTTTCTTATTTTATTTTTCAAAATAGTTGGGCAAACGTCATCTAAAACTATTCCAAAATTCAAGTTGATAGCATTAGCAGTACTTGAGATATCCAGCTGTGATGTGTGTGTGTGTATGAGACTCAGTATGTCTGTCTGTCTGTCTTTTCTATTCTTTTAAAATGTTTTACAATATTATTCTATATTATAGAATATTGTAAAACATTTTAAAAGAATATCTAGGGAGTTTCTTGCCAACAGCATTACAAAACCATTAATATTATTAATTTGTCGAAAGTTTGTTTATTGGGCCCTATAACTCAGGCTTACGTTGGTCCCTCAGGCCTGCTCCGCGCGTTCACGGCCCCGGAGATGGTGAAGGGCGTGCGCTGCAGCAAGTGCTGCCCCGAGCCCAGCGAGCCCGCGCAGCCCGCACAGCCCGCGCAGCCCGCACAGCCCGCACAGCCCGCACAACCCGCGCGGCCCGCGCAGCCCGCCGCATACACCAAGCACATACGCACTGTCAGCTTCGGGAAGGTACGCGAGATTTTAAATTGAATATAAGCCGTCTTAAAATTACAGGACAAGATTCATTATACCCAGAAATATAACTCCTGTAAAACCATTTTTTTTTCAATGTGTTTGATAATTAGAAATAAATTGTACTTCTTATGGAAGCGAAAATGGGCATACGCATATCATAAGTTGTAGCCTAATAGAACGATTTAAAGCTTATTTGGAACGTGTGATACATTGCACCAGTCGATTCTACCCGTTACAATCGACAATATATTATATTCTGACGTCTTGAGTATATGTCACAGCTGCCAAACTGCTTATGTCTGCACATCGGGCGCGTGGAGTGGTTGGGCGGAGCCCTAAATAAACGAGGCGAGTTCGTTGCCTTCCCCGAGTCGCTGTCCATGGCGCCCTACTCTGTCGTGCAGCAGCCCAAGGTACACCTCATCACTTATACCAAGTTTTACTTTTTCCGACGGACTTGATGGCTACCAGTTACGAGTACATGCTCATAACTCTTTATAACATATATTATCAAAGTCACCCTTTTATTTGATCAATCTGCGCATATTCATATCCTACAAGTTCATTAAAACTTCGGTTTTTGTGATCCACTTGGAAGTATCCGAACCATCTCCGAATCCACATGGGAAGATGTAACTCCAAAGTCGTAAAGTGGGGCTGTCTCGACGGAACGGCAGCGTGACGGTGGGGTGGGCAACTGGGCATGTACAGCGGTGTCGCGAACTGGTCCCCTCCTGTCCGGGCAGGATCTGTCTGCCCCGAAACATGCAATCAGAGTGACCTCTGCGCTGCCACCAATGCGTGGAACTGGTGAAGTTTTGGGCCAACAAAATTTGACATGTTGTCGTGTAAACCACACGAAGAAGAACATGAAAGCTCCTCACTACAGCTAGTGACAGCCCCCTCTCCAGCAGGTCGACCTGGTGTCGCTGGTGGGCGAGGGCCGGCTGCGCTACGGGCTGTCGGCGCTGAACTCGGAGGTGAACTCCGAGGTGAACTCCGGGGCGGGCGCGGGCGAGGCGGGCGCGGCGCGCTACCGACTGTCGGGCGTGGTAGTGCACGTGGGCGGGCCCAGGTCCGGACACTTCGCCACCTACCGCCGGGGGAACGGGTTCGAGGCCAAGAGGTACGCAGGAATTGTATTTGTTGGGTATAAAATCGAAATATTATTTCCACAACAGAGTGCCGCCCGATGAGATTTCCTATCGGCAAAAGGGTTTGAAGATTTTTGTATGGAGGGTGGCCCTAACGTCGGCCGCCATTTTGATTTTTTTTTTCAGAATTGTGGTGCACAACGAAAGTTATATATTTAGATAGAGGACACTTAATACAAACAAACAATTTAATATAACATAATAACCTAAAGCGTCAGGTTTCGGAGTTATTCACCGAAATATAAGTCAAAAACTGAACCTTGAAGAAAAAAGGATTTTTATTTCATCGATTTAAATCGATTAGGACTTGAGTCTATACAACATTTTCGTTTCTGATCCTTGGCTTTTAATAGCCAGAATCCACTCAAGACACCCAAACAATCGAATTTATTTTGTCTACATCTTGCTCGATAATAATTTGCAAGGCAGTAATTGACTACTATTGTAATTGCATTGTAACAAAACGAACACTTGGATGTTGCTCCCATGTGATGTGTATTATGTGGTACACAGCGCCACAGTTTTAACTTTTGTAGCTATCTTCGTTTCCTTTTGTAAATTTGTGTCCTGATACTTGTTCGAAATAAACTTTTATTATTATTTATTATATTATATGGTACATGGCATGGGCGCGACACCAAGAATATCCTATGATATTATATGGTACATGGCATGGGCGCGACACCAAGAATATCCTATGATATTATATGGTACATGGCATGGGCGCGACACCAAGAATATCCTATGATATTATATGGTACATGGCATGGGCGCGACACCAAGAATATCCTATGATATTATATGATACATGGCATGGGTGCGACACCAAGAATATCCTATGATATTATTTATACCGAATGATTAATAAATCTTATGTTTTATCCACTAGGTGGCATGTTTACCTACAAAAAATATCATTGTAATTCAACACATTTATCTCATAGTCTTATGTTCCGATTGTATTAAAAAGTTTTTAATGAACAAAATAAATGATTAGTCTTTTATTTGTTTTCTTTCTCTGTCTGATTCAGATTACAGTAACTAACTTAATCAACATGAAGTTATTACAAAATAAATAAATTCGTTATAACAAATTGTTATTTTATCTTTGAATATCTAAGAAACGTGACGCTTTATGATGTTATGTTATACCTATCACGTTTTATGTTTGTATAAGTGTCCAAATATATGCCATTCATTGTGCACAGCGATTTAAAAAAAAAAACGAAATGGCGGCTGATGTTAGGGCCAAAACCTTCAAACCCCATTACGATCTTTCAAAGTTGAACCTATGTAACACAACATTGTCTGCCCCCAGATGGTGGTACACCTCGGACACACTAGTCCACGAGGTTTCCCTCCAGGAGGTGCTGCGATGTTCAGCATACATGTTGTTTTACGAGCGAGTGCGGTCCGAGGCCAACATGTCGGCTTCCACCAACTCGCACCACTTCTAGACCGAACACCCGGACACCGCCGGACACACCCGGACATATGGCATGGCCGGACACCAGGGTTATCACTCTCGAGAATATCCAGTTAAGCGGCCGGACATTATGTCCATTTTGAACAGGCCTATCATTTGGTATAACTAACTATCACATTCATAACTACATGAGATCCTAGACTTGGGCTTTCACTTACGAGAAAATATAGTTTCAAAGTGAATGAATCTGCGCGGCAAGTGATCGAAAGTAGATGGTTAGTGCTGGGGTAGGGAGGGGAAGTACGAGCAGGTACTCACTTGTGCGCGGCAGTTTCACACAGCATCAACCAAGTTTACATTCAAACACAGAACTACTGCAGTGTTTGAACTTATATACTATTTTGATTAATATTCGCATAGGCAATGAAGACTAAACTACATACATGGAAATATATCTACAAGCATATCAGCGCATTATAAGTTTTTTTTATGAAACTATGTTTTCAAAAGTGAAATATCCTTTGATATCATCACTAAAACTGACATCTCCAAAAATTCTAACTATAGTGTAAAACTTTTAAAATTACAAAATGTTGGCTGTGCCCTTATCAAATGTACAGATTTCACTCACGTAATAATAATGATTACTAACGTGATTACACTCGCATGAAGCTAGCTCATTTTTTAATAAAATCAGTATTAATTTTAAGTCTGTTTTTGATATAATAAATGTTGTAAGTACACTGGCGAGGAAAAATCACTTACCTTTTATAAATTCTTGAGTATTTACTAATATATTAACATGAAAAATTTCGGCTCTGCCAAGCGCGGTGCTGCGCGATGCAATGCAATGCAATGTACTGTACCTAACATCGAACAGCTGAAGGATGAAATAAAACAAAAAATAAACTTGCCTCTTTGCCTTGAAACTAAATATTTTTCTCTAATAGCCCATACCTTTAAATTTTTTTCTAATTTATGCCAGTGTACAAAGTTAAAACGATTTAACAAATTTCTCGAATTTGATACATTTTCTCCTGCATTAAAAATACTACATATCGTATCGTAACGGTTTCGTATTAGCTTTGGACTCAAACGTAGTGTGCTGGGTTAGTTCCTATTGTAGCCATAGACGATACCGTCATGACAATTACACTAAGATTAATATCACTTAGCGTAGCCATACGAAACGAATGGCGAGTGCGCGGCATGACGTAAAAAGAGGTGTGTGTTTTGTAACTACAAGTTTCTTACGCGATCTTAGTGAATTGAAATTATATTTATTTATATAAGGAACACCCCCCCACTCCTATTAGGCACTCCACACTTCCTTCGGGTTCACTTTTTTTTCTATTAGCCCCACTCTTTTCCCACTAGAAAACCAAAAATCTTGTCTGGGAGGTCCCAGACTCCCCTCACTTTCATTGAGCAACCAACACCCTGTGCGAGTGCACCCTGATCAGACTATATCTCATTTGCTGTAGTGTCCCAAACACCTGCATCCTTAACGATATGAACAACATCTCTAACGCTGCAATAAACGCGGACGCCTACAAACGCCTGTTTACCTGAATAGTATAGTACAGATGTACCGCCGATACAAAAAGAAATGCGGCGGTACATCACCCTTGTCGGAGAGCATCTTGGCGGCCACCCCGCAGTCCCGCCGGGTCCTGCCTGCCGGACTCTGGCGCGTACTCGTCCTTCTATAAAAATATCACTCTCTGTGTGTAGTAACAAAACCTACTCTGTAGCCAACTCTGTGTTTAGATCCCGGCACGCTACGTCTCCTCTAGGTAGAAACTAATCTTTAGGAAGAGTCTATTTTTCCACTCGCCCGATATTTTTCAGCGGAAACTCGTATCTTTTACATTTTTGTACAAATCTACCCAAGTTAGAGTTTGATCTTTAGAAGGCACCTTCTTCCTTGTGATATTGAGAAGACATCTTAGATTCCCTGCTGTAATATTTTAAGAGCATACTTATAAAAACGGTCACATACTGTATCTTCATGTACTGTATGAAAAGCGACTTGAAATATGTTGTAGTAATCCTGAGCTTTATACTTATCAAATTAAGGATGTGTTTGCTTGCGCATTTCCTGTGATCTAGCAAGTGTTGCAGAGTTCGACAAATATCTTGTCACAGCGGTTTTACTGTAGCTAGGACATACTATGTCGCAACCTGCTGCCGCCACCACGTTTTTACCAAAATCCTAGTGCATACACTGCAATAGATCTGTTGAAATGTTAAAACTAACTTGTGTAGTAGTTTTACTAGCCGACCAAGCTATAGACAACTGTCAGTGCATCACCGATTTCAACGATACAGCTTATCGCTCTCCAGCGGTAACACACGAACATGAACTATGAAAACCACCTGTAATTGTCTTGGTCCTCTAGTATGTCTCGAAAATTGTGTGTCATGACATTGAGCGATGTGTTAGCTTTCGCTTCTCTCTGTAATTCATTTGTAGCACGGTATGTACAATATTTATTTGTGTCTGTAAGCTGGCTAAACGCAAACCCGACTTTACAGACTTGTAATGAATAAACATATTTAACTTTATTAGCTTTGAAATAAGGGCGAAAAAAACTTGATCGAAGTTGTAGAATAGTACATCTCAAAAATGTAAGAAGCATTTTAGACCTTATTTCTGTCGGTAAAGTCGATAATTTTTTTGTCATTATAGGATATTCTGTATTGTCAGATGTCGAGTTGGTGAAGAAGGTCTTTAGGAAAGATAATATTATAAGCCTGAGTGTAACCAAATTTAAACGTATTGGTAGCCGATCCAAAGTTAATTATTATTACTATTAACTATACACTTTGTGAATTTATTGTAATTAAATTTAATGGACTGTATTTGTCGTCCAAGCCTGTAGTGATGTACCTTAGATGTATATCATTTCTACTGTGCATTTTGTCCTTAGGCGGTAGGTCACAATGTCTATATATTTATGGGTAAATCTTCCCTATTCTGAGCATGGGTCTTCTTCCTGATGATTGCACTATAAAACTAAACGCAAGCTCATTACAGCAACGCAACGCATTTTCATACAAAAATGTTCGGTGCGGTTCTGCTTCGAATTTACGAAAGTGATAAGTATTTTTGCAATGCGGCTGCGGCATGGCCCGCCCCAATCTGCTTTAGCCTTTAGACCTCGCTATAAATACTTTGCAAGTAGCAAAATGGAGTAGGTATGGAAGAATTGTAGCACGTTGTATGGTAGTGTCTACCTCACCATGTGCTAAAAATGCACTACATACTTCAAGTATATAAGCAGCGGTAGCCATTGTTTACCAGTGACGTCATCTACAGCTGTGACCTACCGCCACCCTCTTAGCAAATACTTACTGATGCATTTATTTTATACAATTGACTTGTCCACTCGTGTCCTTCGTGTACATAATATTATTATTGTAACAATTGTCTTGAAAATCAAATTTTCGAATTCGAATCATGATTCGAACTTTATAAAGCTCGTTTTATAAATTTAACGTTTTGGAGGCTATAGTCTAGTTCGTGTAGTGAGGGGGGGAGGAGGGAGTATTGGTGCCTAAATTGTGGCCATTTGTGACTGACTGAGCAGTGTTGCCATTTTATATCGTTATCGCATAAACGTAGCTGTAGATGTTATTTATTATGATCTGACGGTTGGAGGCTCGATGCGGTTTAGTGGTACGGAATATAGAGTTGATTATTTGTGTGAATCTTGCTTTTGTTGCCATATTTTTTTTTTTAATACCTGCTGTACACAGTACTCTTAACCACGCGACCACATGGAAATGCTTATAAATCCTGTATGTTTGGTTAAGAAGTTTACAAAGCTGTAATATTTAAGTTTCCTAAAATTTGTGTAGCGCCAATTCTTAGAATTTACAGAAATAATGTATTCTATAATTTGTACTTCTGTATAATATTTTAGTTTTAGACGAATATTAGGTTATATTACTTGTAAAATATATTGCTAAAGAAATGTTTTCATTAAAAACATAGTAAAATATGAAATTAAACATTGCATAATTATGTTTGTTGTTTTGAAAAGTTAAAAATATTAAATGATGATTACTTTATAGAAACAATTTATTTTTGTAGAAATATAGTTTATTTCACGACATGAAAAATAATGTTTGAAACCCTCTCAGCATGAGTCATAGTTTGCAAGTATGTTGTGCAATCACATATTTTTTTAAAAATGGTGGTTTGGTGATCCAAAATTAAGGATGTTTCTGTATTATTGTAACAACTTATGCAAGACACTTTCTTTATTTTGTGACCTTTAGCCCTTGTGAAGTATCGCCCCCACCCACTGCGTCGCAGCCCATCGCATCGCATCGCTCGCCCGTGCTACTACTTCGTTTGAGCTTAGCGTTCTTTCCGACTTTTTTCCTTTATGCTCGGCTCCTAAGGCTCGTAGCGTGATATAACCTTCCTCAAAAATTGGGCAGTTCAATGCAAAAAAAAATTTGCAAATCCGACTGGTAGTTCCAGAATTTAGCTCCTTCATATTCAAACAGTTTTATTATTAGTGTAAATTACGGCAAAACGACTGCCAAAGGCTTCACAAGTCTGTATAATACTCTTTTGCAGTGGTTTGTCAGTAACACAAGATAATGCTGTAAGAAGGAATAGCTGCTGTTAGAATGAATTCATGAATTACAACATTTTTTAAGCAGTAATTGTGCAATGTTAATATTATAGCTTATCATTTCAAATAATCTTCTGAACAGATGACTCGTGGCTGGGAGTAGTTTATATAAATTTGGTGTTTGAGCTTTCAGACTTTTGGAATGTAGTGTATACTGGGCAGCCAAGAGATGCAATACTAGGCAAAATAATAAATACTTTTTAACCAACGAAAAAACCGAGGAGGTTCTCATGTTGAAGTGTAGATTGATACCTATATAATTTTTTTTAATGTTTATCCAAGCATATTTTTTTTTCTTTCAAATTGATTCTAATATAGTTGAAATATTGAATAAATGCTACATCAATTTGTATGGAACTAATAAATCTAAAGAATGGAAATCAACATCTACATCCTTCCTAGCTACCTGGTGGTACACTACATTTGATTGGTCAGAATTAGAGTAGGAAATTATGAAAACTTGTTTACCTTTAGGAAATTGCTTCACTTAATAGTTTTTTAATTTCGATTTAATATTGGTGATGATTGAACTTCCAGAGAAACACTTGTGGCAACTGTAGATAGGATGGATTGTATCTAACAAATGTTTATAAATAAAATGTATTATAAGAGAGCGGCACCATGTTTCTATTTCTCAATCATCCCTTATCTTAACCATTTGCAATTTACTCATTAATTATGAAAAGTGCTTGTTATTCCATCGAAGGACACTGAATAAGACACAAGTTGTTATTACATCTGGGAGCATTTAGTCCCGCAGTGACTTGTAACAATAATTACTATTACTGATAGTTCTACATGTAATGGATGATTGATTATGCAGTAAGTACAGGTCACAAACAGAAAATCAATTTTATTATCTATTAGAAATTTTAAATCAAAAGATATTCATAATATTCACAATTTATTTTCTTATGTTTACAAATAAAACATAGACAATATTCAAGACTCATTGGTTTGTATGAAATCTGATCAACAGAGTTAGTTTTCTTATTTTTTTCTGTGCACTGTGTGTGTATGTTACACAAATAATATCACAAACAGTCTGCTCTACAAGTAGTAAGATGTTAGGACATGCTGTCAATTAGCGATGCTCGCATTGTTGATGTGATCGCGGTGGGCTTGGCATCATTCAGCTTGAACACGCTTTCAATAACTGAGATTTCTGTTGATGTAGTGTCCAGACCACAGAATGCACACCAGTCGTTGACCACCATCCCCGCGGCAATGACGTCACTGCCTCTATTCACTGTGCCCGCTACCAGCGGTACTTGTAGCAGAGATGACAACTCATCCTGGTCCTGAATTGTGGTTTTAGGATGCACGAGCCCGCCGCGATTACTGAGCGCGGCGTATGATCCGACCAGTACGTTCCCCGCGACCGTCTGTCTGAACACCTCCACGTCGAGTGTGTCTGCGAGAATCTCCTCTGTGTCGCGGTCCAGGTCGGGGTGTACGAGCGCGACGTAGTCGTTGCAGGCGATCACGTTCCCGAGCGCGCTGAGCCGCTCCTCCACGCGTTGCACTTTGATGGTGTCCGGTAGACTGTTTCTAATGTGTTGCAACTCTGTGTCTGTTGTCGATGACGGAACCAGCAGTCCGTTTTTGTTACCCACCGTCATGCGACCGATGATACGGCACCCCGCGACGCTCATGTGCACTACGGGGATGGTCTCTGACAACTCTGCCTCGAACACGCTGTAGAAGTTCTCCGATCCACCGATTGCGACGAGGCAATAAGAATTTGTCAATTTACTAAAGACCCCAACCTCATTGTTGTTTTCGAATTGGACGCGGACTGCCATGATTTTGACTTATTCAAACTTTACTTGTAATTACAAAGTATTTCACAACAATAATGCTTCACGTGGGGAGAAAAGAAAAAACACGGCACGGGGCTCTTCGTTCAAACTTCAAATGATTACATTTACGTCCATTTACGTCACTCACTTTGACAGTTTGACAACGACAACCATGCGTGCTGTCCTGTCCACAGAGTACTTTTTGATAGACTGGTGCTGTCCGTGAGCGATTATAGCTTATTCGGAAATTCGGAATGCGGCCAATGTGTCTCGATCTTTCTTGCTCGGAAAGAATAGAATAGAATATATTTATTTGCTCTAAAACATGGTACACATTAAGGTCTTAAAATTATGATCTTATATGTTACGCCATGGACTAGCATACAAATATTTAAACATGTTAAATGTAACTAATAATCTTTCTCGCTCTTGCGATGTACTCTGTGATTGCGTGATTGGAACGCACTTCACTCAATGAGCGGTTTCTTGCGATTTGGTGGGAAGCGCTAAGATAGCCCGCGAAATTCAAATTTTCTTAGCTTTTTTGCCATTTGCTGGTCAGGGGGCTTACCATCACCTTTTAAAGCACGGCAGAAGTTGAACTGCACTACTTTTTAACCCCCGACGCAAAAACGACGGGGTGTTATAAGTTTGACGTGTCTGTGTGTGTGTGTGTGTGGGGGTGTGTGTGTGGGTGTGTGTGTGTGTGTGTGTCTGTCTGTGGCATCGTAGCTCCCGAACGGATGAACCAATTTTGATTTAGTTTTTTTTGTTTGAAAGGTGTATTAGTCGGGAGTGTTCTTAGCTATGTTTGATGAAAATCGGTCCAAGATGGCCGCCGCTACAAAATGGCGGATAACATATTTTTTCACAATTCCCTCAATATGGGTATCAAATGAAAGGGCTTCAATAGTAGAATACTGTACACTATAACAAATTTGAAATCCAAGATGGCCGCCACAACAAAGGGGCGAATTACATTTTTTTTTCTCAACTCCCTCAATATGGATATCAAATGAAAGGGCTTGACTAGTAGAATACTATACACTATTAAAAATTTCAAATCTAAGATGGCCGCCACCACAAAATGGCGAATTACATTTTTTTTAACAACTCCTTCAATATAGGTATCAAATGCAAGGGCTTGACAAGTAGAATAATGTACACTATATTGAAAGGGAATGAGGAATATTAAATACCTAACGAAATGAAAACTAAAAACTTGAAAAATATAATAAAACAAAAAATCTGTTTAGTCCTAAAAATTATTCTTCAACTATAAATTAATCAATATTTTTTGACGTATAAAAAACCTGATTAAACACCAAATTACCAGAATCTTATAAAACGGAAGAAAATAAAAGAAATGAAATACAAAAAATTAAGGAGTCCCTACAAAAAGCATGAAATAAAAAATTAAATTAAAAATTTAAAAAACCCCCGACAAAAATAAAATTAAGGAATCCCTACAAAAAGCATGAAATAAAAAATAAATTTAAAAAAATCTTATGGAAGTCGGGGGACCTCAGAATAGAAGGTTTTCCACAGAACGGTCCCCCGACTTCCATAAGATTTTTTAAAATTTATTTTTTATTTCATGCTTTTTGTAGGGATTCCTTAATTTTATTTTTGTCGGGGGTTTTTTAAATTTTTAATTTAATTTTTTTTTGTACTAAGACGTCATACAAAAAAGTAGTGCAGTTCAACTTCTGCCCTGCTTTAAGAGGTGATGGTAAGCCCCCTGTATTAAGTTATACGTTGAATAAAAATTTGAATTTCGCGGGCTACCTTAACGCTTCCCTTAGGCCTCTGCCTCGAATTAGCTGCTCAGTAGGTACTAAGTTGTACGTTGATTAAAATATGATTCGCGGCCGTAACAAATATGTATTTACAGAATTACCTATAATAGAATCAGCGGTGCTATTCTGTAACCACCTCACCGTGAAAACTTAGGTGAAGTGAACGTGGAGTGAGCTGTCAATAGTGTCAATTCCTAGCAAAAACAAACTCACTTCACCTAAGTTATCACGGTGAGATTTTTACAGAATCGACCGGCAGTAATACAATTTGTTAAGTTAGTATAATCCCCAAATGTCAAGATTTCATGAAATAGTCATTCAGTGGGATTACTTGGTCTTAGCGCGAATCATATTTTAATCAACGTACAACTTAGTTAATACTGACCAGCAAATTGCAAAAAACGAAAAAAAAAAATCGAAATTTCGCGGGCTACCCTGGCGCTTTCGCCTTAGGAGAAAAAGTTAAAATATTATTTTGGTACAAATACATACGTTCAAGGATACACGGCAGCTGCATTGCCGACTTTTTTGTAACAAAATATCATAAAAATTAAAAATTCAATCATTTTGTCAAAATCTATGAGTTCTGCCAATAATATTGACATCACCTGTAAAAGTAAATAAAATGGATGAAATTATGTGATTTCTTGTAGGTACTCAAATTTTTATACAAAATTGAAAGTATGAATAAATGTATTCGCGATGAAGATGAAAGATGCGGAAATTCATAATACTAAATTGTTTGGCGGATTGCAATGATACGGAGCTGTTTCCAAGTGATGTTATTCAAAACCTGAGGCAGGCTGTGATTGCTCCAATCGCATACACGCCGAAGATCCAACAAGCTTTACAAAGAATCAATTTCAGATATCACAGGACCTGTAGTTACTCGAATCTATTACGGGTAATAATGACCAAATTAGTATTTTTTTAGTATAAAAAGTCAAGTCAGCAAAATGTTTAGCCTTACTATGCAAGGTGGTCATTGTTTTCATTTGGTTATTGATTTGGTTCGTAAGTTATACTTAGTTGGAGATTGGAGATTTAAATGTGAAAAATCTTTCACAAATAGGTACTTACAAGAAATTTTCTGTTCAGTTCTTTGATCCCTCTCTTTAGGTCCAGAATTATTATCAGCATCGATTTACTGACTAATTTTCACACACTACTCCAGAATCTTCATCTCATTACACACATATTTTTAACCGACTTCAAAAAAGGAGGTTCTGTATTCGACCCGTATGTATGTTTGTATGTCCGCGATTTTCTCAAAAACGAATGAAGCAATTTTGATAATTCTTTACTTTCTAAAACGTGACAAACGTGGTGTTAATCCAGGAATGTAATGTTGGTGAGGGTGAGACCTTGTTGATGTTCTGGGGCTACGAGCGCTCTGACAGCAAGGTTACCATAAGTATGTCCACCGATAGCTGCACCTCCTTACATTTTCCGGTAAGCGCACTTCAAATACCTAAGTAGTACGACACCGCAGTAGTCCAAGACGTAAAAAAAGCGGCACCCCATAAATTATTTGTCCCCCGTAGCTCAACGTGAACCTGGCCAATATCGTGCTGTGATTGGCTTAGCTCCAAATTTTATCTAGAATTCTTATCTGACTCTGCACGAGACTAAGCGCCGGCTGTTATTGGTTGCACAGACGACTGCACCGAGCTCCCAGCGTGACAAGGAGTTGCGTTCCACAGCCCAACAAACGGATATAAGCTGTAGATACTCCGGCATCTCTTCACCAGGTACGTACTTATGTGTATACCTTACGACGTGGTTAACCTATATCTCTCAAAGTACAGAATGTCATTATGCCAGAATATGTTTTTTGGGAGGATAGAAAGGTGTCTAGGTGCCTAGTGTGCTACACTACAAGGATATTTTGGGAGGATAGAAAGGTGTCTAGGTGCCTAGTGTGCTACACTACAAGGATCTTTTGGGAGGATAGAAAGGTGTCTAGGTGCCTAGTGTGCTACACTACAAGGATCTTTTGGGAGGATAGAAAGGTGTCTAGGTGCCTAGTGTGCTACACTACAAGGATCTTTTGGGAGGATAGAAAGGTGTCTAGGTGCCTAGTGTGCTACACTACAAGGATCTTTTGGGAGGATAGAAAGGTGTCTAGGTGCCTAGTGTGCTACACTACAAGGATCTTTTGGGAGGATAGAAAGGTGTCTAGGTGCCTAGTGTGCTACACTACAAGGATCTTTTGGGAGGATAGAAAGGTGTCTAGGTGCCTAGTGTGCTACACTACAAGGATCTTTTGGGAGGATAGAAAGGTGTCTAGGTGCCTAGTGTGCTACTCTACAAGGATCTTTTGACTCCTGATTTATTTTGGCGTTGTTGGTAAAATTATCCATGTTACATGTATGTTTGTACCGTTGTACTTATTTCATTCTGGTGGAACCCAGTATACTTTCTTGTTTTTTAGGGTTCCGTACCCAAGGGTAAAAACGGGACCCTAGTACTAAGACTTCGCTGTCTGTCCTTCCGTCTGTCTGTCTGTCATCAGGCTGTATCTCAAGAACAGTGATAGCTAGACAGTTGAAATTTTCACAAATTATGTATTTCTGTTGCCACTATAAATACTAAAAACAACATAAAATAAATATTTAAGGGGGCTCCCATACAACAAACGTGTTTTTTTTTCGGCGTTTTTGCCTTGTGGTACGGAACCCTTCGTTTGCGAGTCCGACTCGCACTTGGCCAGTTTTTTTATTATTCTTGACCACTGTGCAATCCTGAAACAGCGAATCCAAATGAAACGGATGAGCAGCGTCAGATGCGCGCTCGCATAGCGGACTCGCTGACGTTCTCCTCGCCCGCGTCGTCGCTGCTGCAGCCGGCAGGCCGCTCCATGTCTATCCTCAGCTCCGTGTGTGCGCTGCTGCTCAACAAACAGGTACCACTATTTGGTATGACTAGGTAGGTACTTACAATTGTTTAGATATCCTGCCTGCCTGGTTATATATAGCCTGACTGGTTCCTGAGATACCAGTATCTAGGTAGAAGTTTCAAGGGCCAGTCCCCGATTGTGATCCATTTTGACGAGAATTTCATACGACAAAGTAAGAATCTAGATCAGCCTGGGATTATCAGGTTTGGTAACTCATTTAGGTAACTATTTGACGACTAAGAGATTTCGCGACATGTATCTCATCGACTGTAAAGTTTTGCCCTGCACCGTCGTTAGGGCGCGCAAGCCGCGAAGGAGGTGTCCAGTTTCACGGGAAGCCTGCGCTCGGACAACATCTGTCGGATCTGCTTTGGCGGCGAGTCGGCAGAGCGGCTGGTGCGGCCCTGCTCATGCAGGGGAACCATCGCCGCCGTGCACCGCTCTTGCCTCGAGCGCTGGCTGCTGCAAGCTGCTACCTCCTACTGCGAGCTGTGTAGGCATCATTATGTCGTCACCAGGAGTCATAAGTGAGTTGCTTTAAAAGTCAGTACTTACCACAATAAATCTGCTCGTTCATTTAATTCCATTTGTGATTCTCGTCTAACCAAAAATCCGTTATCTTATACATTACGGGAGTCTATTACAAATGCTTCCGTCCAGATGGTCGTGGATGCGCTCGATGGCAGAGTGGGCGATGTCGGGGCGCGGGCGCGCGCTGGCGGCCGACATGTGGCGCGCGCTGGCGCTGGGCACGGCCAGCGTGTTGGGCACGGCGCGCGCGCTGCACGCCTGCGATGCCGTGCTGCAGGCCGGCGCGCGCAGGGGAGGCGGCGCCGCGCTCGCAGCCAATCTGTTCTCGTCGTTGCTTATTGGAGTTATCGGTGAGTGGTAGGTTATGGTAGTCGTTTAGATTTTCAGAATTTAGGATTCAGAACAAAATACAAAAACGAACCCCGAAAACTAAAACATTAAATAGCTTAAATCGCGAAATTTAAGTCATTTGTCTAATAACCTTACCAGTCAGTATAGAACTGGTTACCCTCTTTGGTAAAGGTGTGTTTGCTATGGCCACAAAGACTACAATAAGATTCTTAATGACATAAAAGAATGTAGCAATTTTCATGTCTTTAAAAATAAATTGTTCCAATTTCCTATCTAATAGATATTGTTATTCCTACTCTTTTGTTGAATTTTTATGGTTACGTTTTATAATAACTAAAGTTATTTTAACTATTTTCAAGATAACTGTTCTACGGTTAAAAGTGTTTAAAATACCTAAAGATCGTTTCACCGATTTTTGTAATAACTATATGTCAGTCAGTCAGTCAGTCAGTTTCTCCTTTTATATAATAAAAAAATATTGACGGTAAAGATATCAGGAGTTAATAATTATAATAACAATTTATATTATGACAAGGGTGTCCAGAGTAAAACAAAACTTTAATACATAACGTAACCACGGAAGTCATACCTTGCAAGAAAATCTTAACACCGCGCACCGCGATCTACAAAAGTGACGTCACGGAACAACGCCATCTGTTATCGAATAGCGATACGAACACAACAAAATATTGATTTACGAAGATAATTATATAAACAGATTAGACATAAATGTCTAATCTGTTTATATAATTATCTAACTAATAAGAACCACTTTCTTTAAAAAATAAGAGTATGATTGCTGTAGGGAATGCAAAACCGGCCAAAATGAAAACCCGGTTTTTTTTTCGGGTTTCGTATTAAAAAAGCCGGTTTTCGGTGAACCCGGTTTTTTTTTCTTTGTCTAAGTTTTTTTTAAACTACTTGTGAAATTCAGGCCGCCTCCATCTTGCATATATTCAATAATTAAATAGAAACGTATCTATTAAAAATAAATACATAAGTATTCAAAATTTCAATAAAAATGCAGAAATTTGTTTAAGTAAAATGTTTATTTGCTTTTTGTGCTTCACCCTAGTAGGTACAATATTAATCAACAGTATTAAAAAGATCAACGAAACATAATTAAGTAATTCTAACTATCACGTATGAATAGAAAGTATTACAAAATACAAAACCAACATATAACCATATTATAAATTCTTTAATCATAAACCTTAACTTTTAAAATGAAACCGTAATAACTTCCGATTTAGTTTTCGATTTTAATAAATGACCCCACACGCTGTTTTTATCCTCAGTTTTTCTAATGTTTTCTACAAAGTCATCATTAGTAATCTGAAAGCGACAAGCAAGAACAATAACTTGATCTGTTTAATTATGAAATTAACAAGAATTATACTGGACTGAGAGAGGGAAAATATAATGTTCCAGGCTGATCCAGGGCCCAGGCACTTCCTGGGCATACTGTAAACGTTAGGTAAGAAAACAAAGGCAAATCAGTTTCGTAGGCGATGGGCAGACGGCCTATGCCTATCATTACAAAACCGTTGTTTTATAAATTAACTACTACCTTCTGCTGCCTGAGACTTCGGCAGCGTAGAATAAGTGGAACATGATTTTTTCGGGATTAAAAGTAGGCTATGTAGGTAGCCTAGCTATCTCTATTCCAAATTTCATCCAAATCTATCTAGATTCTAGCTGTTTCTGCGTGAAAAAGTAAAAAACATGCTAACAATCAAACTTTCACAATTATAATATAAAGCATTGTGTGGCACACTGTGTGAATATCTTAACATTTAAAAATAGCAATTTGTACCTAACCTAAGTAAAGTACATACTATAAATGTCAAATACTTACAAAAATAACTGAACTGCACGACAAATTCACTAAACACCTTCACTCAACTATAGAAAACAGTTAAATGTTACCAAATTACTAATGCTACAATAAACAACACGTCTTTTTCCACAAATAAAGAATTTTGAATCTTTTCACTAGCAACCGTTGGCAACGTTTGGTAAAACAAAATGCCTGACACGTGGTGTTGGGTGTTGCCATTTGAAAATAATAAAAAAACTCGAAAAACCGGAAACGTGAAAAGAAAACCCGTTTTTTTTATCATTTTAAATATACCGAAAAACCGGTTTTTCGGTTTTCGGTGAAACCGGTTTGCATTCCCTAGATTGCTGCCAAGTTATTATTTGAATTCACAAAAAGTTCGTTTGTGAATTATAGAGGTACTCGAATGAAAGAGTAACCCGTTGGTACAGCGCCATCTAGCGACAGTATTGTGAAACTTATGATAATTTATTATGTTTTTTTTTTGTTTTTTTATTCTTATTTTGTTTTTTAATGCAAGTCTTTACCCGTCATAAACAAGCAACTACTTCATCTTAGTCACTATATAGGATTAATGCTAAGGATTTTGTATTTGGTACAAAATTATCCAACACCCAAGTTCAACGACTATTACTGCTAAACTAATAAAGTTATCTTAACCGCTATACTTTTTCTTTAAAGTTCATGAAATGCACTATCATCGTGAATTTTTCCAGATTTTTCAAGCCAGGAGTTTAGCTTTTAGAGGGGGGGAGACGCCATACTGGAACAAAAATTTGCACTTTAATATTTCGTAAATGGAGCATTAAATCGAAAAATAATTTTAGCAACCCCTAAGTCATTTAGAAGACCTATTCAACGATACCCCACACGATGGGGTAGACGACGAAAAAAATATTCATCCCCACTTTACATGTAGGGGAGCTACCCTAAAAAAAAACATTTTCCAAATTTTACCACTTTCGTCGGCGTAACACACACCTTCAAAATTACAGCTTTCTAGTACTAACGGTCTCTTAGCAAAACCTCGGACAGACAGACGGATATGACGAAACTATAAGGGTTCCCTGTAGGAACTACGGAACCCTAAAAAAAGGAAGAATCGAAAGTCCCCGAATTCGGCCTAGTGCCCTGTTAATGTCTCATTGTCTCAGATTCACCATAATCACTGGTGGGTCTTTCCATGGTCACACCAGGCGCGCTAAACGGGCTGCTGACCACGTGGATGCTGCTGAAGATCCAGGAGCACCAGCTGTCGTGGCAGGCGTGGCGCGACAGCACTCTGCACGTGCACGTGACGCTGGCAGACGAGGCGAACACGCTCACCCCGCACACGTCGGATGCCACGGTGGTCGGCGACGAGGATGGCAACGCCACAGCTGACAGGAGCACCAATGTTGCTGACCCTTTTATGGTTTCACTCCCGTACAATTTACCTGATCCGTGAGGTTAGCGATTTATTTTTTCTTAGAGTAAAATTTCGTCTGGAAACTAAGGCAGTAGAATGGGTGCTGACGTCTAAGGACTGATGTTGGGGCGCAACTCGCACAACTAAGGCTTTATTAGATGTCTACTAAACGTTGCGATGGCCGACGTGATTGGAGTTGATGGTCTTCTGCTAACTAAGCTGATCATAATTTCGTGCAATCACGAGAGCGGCTTTAAGTTTAATGAAAGGGCTTTGAAGGTCCATGGCATACCTATCTGTCCGCCATTATGATTTATTTTCAAAATGGCGGCCACGCTTGAAACCTATATAAATCGATAGCTGACATCAATGCAAACAGAATACCATACCCCGTAGTGTTTCCGGGATATAAACGTTCAAAGTTGATCACGTGATATCTATATTTTTTGAACTTGCTTACATCTTTTTGCATTATATAATTATGTTTGATTACTTTAAACTTTCAGAGTGATTATTTCAAACATCTAAGCAACAAGACGTATGCAAGTTGCGTTAAATCAAATCGTACAAAGTCAACAAATATGAAAGTCCTCCTATGACGATTTATATTAGCCAGATCCTAAGGTAATTTCGTTTTACCTACGTATTCGGGAGAGAGTATGACAATGTTCTATAAATTTAGCAATAGATTTCTGAAAGTAAGAGATTATTAAAAGTAGCTAATATTTTATCTATGATATTTTGTCCACAGATACTTGCAAGTTTCCTTGGCCACTGCGTTATCAAATCGCATGAAATTAGAAATGATTAAGAAATATTTTCAGTCAAGAGATCGCCGAGAAAACATAATTTTACTGCAGCGACTATGGTGGCCACTTCTTCCATATGCTTCGTTCTAACAACCAGCCTTTGTTTTATCATTTTAACGAGTTTGGTAGTATTTCGGTATATGAGAATCAGCTCGGGTGCTATCACGTCATCTATAAATTGACCTTAAAAAGATATTACTAGAGGAAGTTAGTCTAGTGTGGGGGTTCCAAGGGGCACGACGAACACCATGCCTTCTTTTCTTTACTGTTAATCTGAGTTTTATACATTATGCTATTTTGAATACCGTATCTAAATCACTCTATAATAAATATTTTTTGAGACTACAATCCATTACAAGTATGTTTTTTTTCTTTGCTTTGTTGTACGTTTAATAAACTAGGTAGGTACCTACCTACCTAAGTCACTAAATAACGCTGCACCATGCATGAATTTTGTTTAAATACGGTGTACGTACTTTTTAATATAACAATGATATACACAATTCTGCCTACTTGTATCTTAACATATTTTGATGCAAACATTATATGGTGGAGGTCGACAAAATTATAGAATTGATGAAACCAGACAAGTAGGTGATTATGACCAGGTCATAAAGAGTACCTACGTTGATACAATAGTTTCGAACGTCGAGGCATTTGATGAAGGACTCGAAGAAGATTGTAAAGATATTTTATTTTGTATATATGGGTACAGTACATGGTGATATAAGGATATAGGTAAAATAAAGAAAAGGGGGACAGTATCAACAAAACGTAGTGATAATAAAATAAGAATACATAACCTTAGTTCAGTCCGTAACAATAGGTTATTTCAATTTTAACATCGAAATCTCACTGAATGGTTTTCTTTAAGTAGGTGGTGGACCTATTGGTGGCTCACGTAAAGTCTATGTAAATAAATTACAAATACAATTATAATAATACACCCTTCTTTTGTTAATCAATATTTATTTCATTATGAATATAAATTAACATAATAATTATAATTAAAATAATATCAAATTTCATAAAATCAGTAGCGAATACATCAAGCCGCTGTTATTATTAATGTCAAATTCATATAATATGTTAAATGTAATCGTGAAACAGTATGTACACTGATAAACAAAAGGACTCTACTCTCTTATGTGGGTATATAAGTGCAAGCGATCCTTTGCAGTGCGGTACTACACTATGACCTAACAGTAGTCGCTCGATATATAAGTGCAAGCGATCCTTTGCAGTGCGGTACTACACTATGACCTAACAGTAGTCGCTCGATATATAAATGTTAGTTAAAACTTACAAGCTAACGTAGAAAAAATCACATCTTGAGATTATAATAAATAGGAGGACTGTATCGAGACAGCGCTTGGAGAGATACGAGCTGGGCGGACACTGACATATAAACATTTATAACAAACGAACAAATCAACAACATACGCTCTTTGGATTTATAACACACTTCCTAACGTACTATTTGTGACTACAGCGTTCAACTACTCGGCGCAGGCGCCTGACTCCCCGCGAACGCGGACACCGTCTATTGTCAATACAAAACCTTCTAAAAGGATGGACCAACTAATTTATGAATGGAAAATCTCTATGACTAAACCATTGGAGCCTTCTAAAAATAATCGCCAACTTAGACGTAAAGGAAGTCTAATCAATTACCCCTCGAGGCTTCAACTTGTTTGTATGACAGTACAGGGTGTTCGCGTTCGGTGGCTGGGCGACGAGTGACGGTCAGTCCTGGTCCTTGAACCGGCGGTAGATGGACTGGACGTACGTGAACACGCACTTCCAGTCCGGCTTGCGCATCGTCACCATGTCGTCCACGTCTAGCAGGGGGTAGATGCCCGCCTTCTCACTGGAAACAAACGACAACTTATTAGTAAACATTACGAGTAAGTGAATTGCTTGAGGCTCAGCTTTCGTTCGCCTCCGAAGACGAAAGATTCTAAAATTTTTTGTTGGTTTTTTTGTTTTTAAACGTTGCCCCACACTAGGAACTGCTCCTGTATCGTGGGCTTGTGGGTGCGTTTACAAACATTTAAACTCGCATACACAAACAGCCAGACCCGGAACAACTACTTGTAGGTCATACAAATATTTGTTCCATGCAGGAATCGAACTCGCGACACGCAGCGCAACAGTCAATCACTTAACCACTGCGCCAACCGTGTCTATATAAACCGTGTATATGCAACTATATCCACAAAGCTTGTTCAATGCACAGATATGATCATAGGCCCGCCTTTGGACGTCATATGATGTTATAATGATCGTCATGGATGATTTAGCCATCGCAGTTAATCATCTTTAGAGAGCATACGGTCCAATATCATGTTGTTTTCGAAAGCTCAGTCCTAAAAAAGATTCTATTGGTGTTGTGGAATATTAGTTAATACTTACTCGGCAATTTTGAAGGCGAGCGTGAAGTTGTGTCGGCGTTTCTCAGGCGACAGCTGGGAGTAGTCGAAGGCGTCGGGCAGGAAGTGGTGCACCAGCGCGCAGAACGCCAGCCCGTCCGCCCAACTCGTGGAGAAGTTCTCCAGCTTCACATTCTGGAGAAACACGAGGAAAATATTGTATTTCGTGTAGAATGAGGAGGAATTTAGGACGTGTTCAGAGAAGTTCGTTAGTTTTTTTTTAAATTTATTTTAAGTACTTATGAGAACTGGTAAATTAAGGCAACTTAATCAAATGGAAGTGTACCGTCAAGTTTCGGGCACACGTCTAAATTGTCAAAATGAGGGTCAGTAAAATATTTATATATTTTTTTTAATTTCTATGTTTTTATGGTTCCTTAAAATTATTGTAGCAACTACATACATTTACATGTGTGATTGGGAAAATGCTAAACTAAGAAATAACTACACAGGAACTCAGTGGAGGCACAGTGAACATTACTAAACAATTAGGTACTTGGAGTGTTCTGATTCACCCAATTTATTTACAACTCATACCCACATTTATTTGGACATTTCTATCTAAAGTTAACAACACAAACTCATGCATAATCCTGGAAAGTCATATTCACACTTCAAATAACGTATTTTTTTATATAAAAACCCATGCTTTTTAATTCAAAATTAAAATTGATTATATAATTAGTCATTTTTGGTTTGTTATAAAATTCACACGAATCACATAATCCAGATTATAGGTACAATTTCGTCCCAATGTTTAATAATTAAATATAAAAAATATACATAGTCCATGTATACATGAAAGACATATTGCACTGATAGATAGAAACCAAAGCAATATAATTTGGTCGTACAGTGACAGATGAATAAATAAACTATAACTAGTGAAAATAACACAACGTATAAAATATATACAGGAAAGTAGCAGCCAAAATGAAGCGATAAGAGAAGCGTGGAGTGTGAGTGGTAGTGACGTCATTGACGTGTGTGTTAATACTAGGTGCGCGTGCGCAGCGATCGCTATCAACATGCTACATCTCGATAACGCGGTTAAATCCGTTAAATCCGAATGCACTGACCGTAAGGCAGATGCAAATTTTGAAATATCGACCTCGGTTCGGCTTTTTACCAGATGGAGATGTCGATTAAAATATGCATTTGCCTAATCTAACCGCATTTATAACCTCCCCAATACGTTTATTTACAGTATACAAATACTAATAAACCATACATCTAAGAAAAACACAAAAAATCTTGCTTTTTGGTGCGCCAATACAGCTACGTAACCATGTATATATAGACGACTTAGTAGTATTATACGCAGTGGGGGTGTTGCGTGCGGACGGAGAGAAGGGCGGGAGGCGTGGAGTGTACCTCGTAGTCCCGGGTCTTGTCGCGACACCACTGCAGCAATCGTTCTTTAATAGTGACGGCGCTGGCTTGCAGCGCGGGATCCGTGAACTTGAAGTAAGGCTGCGCCGGAGAGCCCGGGCTCTGCGGGGTCTTGGGCGAGCTACAACCGGGCACGCATGTTAGTCACCGAGGTTCACCTAGCTGCGACCTCGCCGGTTAGTTCGTCGACTATCAAACTATTAGTTCGTGTGTCACATCGTGTGCTACGGAACGCGTGTGCTATTAATGGGGGTCGCAGGTTATTTACAAGAACGCGTGCTGGTTTCATGTCAACTAGATCAAGCTATATCAGCCGAGCTTCGTCTATGAACGATACTGAATGTTCTCATGGCAGGGTAAGTACACACGTGCGATTATTGAAGAGGCCTCGTATGTACTTAGCCTTATATGTTTCTCGGAAAAAAATTATTATCTTATAAGCGTCTAATATACATGTTATAATGCATATCATTAACTTGTATAATTACTTGTATCTAATCCTTATTCGTATCCACAGAAATGGCTGCCAAAAATAAATAAAATATATTGCATTACATTACGTATGAAGCGAAAGGATCTTATACATAAAATATAGTACTTGAATGGTAAGGAGTCTTATGTATCGGTAGGTTTTTTCATGTACGATATCGTCTGAAGTTGATGAGTGGTCTTTGGTAGAAAGAAGGATGAGACTTACTTGGGACTGTTGGTTGAGTTTTGTTTTTCGAGCTGCCGGAACTTGGTAAATGGCGACACGGGCTTGGGCGCCGGCTTGGTCATACTCTCTATCACTGTGGATAAAAAATATTCATTTTTACAACCAGTTTTTGACTTTTATTTAGAAAATAATAATGCAAAGCACGGACAGCTAACCTTTAGAAGTTTTAGTGGTGGTAGTGCTACTGCTAACAGTTTTTTCTGACGAGTTCCTCCTCACGCTCGATGTCACAGTTACTTCCTCTTCCTCTGCAAACAAAACGTTCACATTAGTTGCCGTCACTGACACGTGGACACAGATCTAACACTAACTCGAAACACTTGGAAAACAATCAGCAAGACAGTACAACGATAACCTATAAGCTATTAGTCAAATAACACGGTTACAGAGGGCGCGGATGAAGATGGTACGGAGGTTACGAGCACATATGTACATCGACGTGATAGCGCGGGCGCAGGGCCGGAGGGGGCCGGGGGGGCATGCGGGGCGGGCACAAGCACAGACCCACACACACACGACTCACGCGCGTCTCGCTCGTCTCCCGCTCCTAACTAGTGGAATGTTGCGACGCTACGCTACGCGAGCGTCGACACCAGGTCTTCGAATGCGTCTTCAGTGTTGCTCTCGTCCAGGAACTGCAGCTCCGACACCGTGGGCATCGTGCGGCTGCGGCCCAGCGAGTAGGCCTGCGGCGGCGCGCCCGACTGGCGCAGCGCCCGCGGCCGCGCCGCACCCACTCCTGTCGCCGGCCGCATCGATTGATGCTGCTGCCCAGAGAAATACGCTTCCACCGTTCGCTTCTTTTCTGTTACTTCCTCGCGGGCAATGCCACCCTCAAACAGCTTGGGTACATTTAGCAGGTGCATAGACTTGGCGCGTGCGACCACTCGGCGCGGCGAGGCCGACTTGGGGCTGGCGACCATCTGGTGCCACGAGCCCGACCTGCTGAGCGGGCTGGAGCCGAGGCTGCCTGCCGACTCGCTGGACAGCACGGACTCGCGGGACGCGGCGAGCGCGCCGGGGGACTGGGGGGCGTGCGGGGGGGCGGGCGCGAGCAGGGGGGAGCGACCGGTATTTACAGGGGCCCGTACCTGGGACCTCGCCGACTCGCGTTTTTTCCGTTCAATCTGCGCGATGACGTCGTTTTTCGGTGAAGAGAACTTGTCGAGTGCGCCGCGCAGACTGTCAGCCGCCGAACCTCGACGACCTTCGTCGTTGCGTGTACGCACGCCGGTCGTGATGGTAGCCGCACCACGCACCGGGCCACGCATCACGCGAGTCACCACGCTATCGTGCTCCGTTGTGACGCCTTCCTCGACGCCATTAGTGTAAGGCACGTCACCGTTCTGGTACGTGTGGGGCGACTCGATCGGGTTGGTGGCTCGCGGTGAGTACGGGCTGGCGGGTGCGCGCGGCTGCAGGTGGCGGTCCGTGTCGTTGGTGACAACGTCTGGGAGGTAGTCCACCTTGTGGGCGCGAGCCTTTTCTATGTCGGGCGTGCGCTGCAGTGGGACAAAAGTGGAGATAGCGCTGGATGGTGTGTAGTCAGTGATGGTATATGCAGGTGGTGCGGGGGGTTTCCGTTCCGTGGGGTCACCGTGGCCGTTCACGACTGTCTCATGCCGTTTCTTTTTTTCACGAATTTGTTTCTCGTAAAACTCGATTTGCAGCTTCTGTGCATCAACCTTGGGTAAATATGCATCTTGTGCTGGGAATTTGGTGTCATCAATTTTCCGCACGAGTTCCGGAGCGGAGAGGTCATTCTGACTAGGTATTGTCTTCACCGGATAGTTTTGTATTTGCGGGAGCGCGTGAGTCGGCGGTGCGGGCGGGTGGAACGCGGACGGTCTCTCCCGGTAGCGGGCGGGCGCGGGCTCCGGCTTGTTGCTCTCGATCTTGGCGGCAGCCATTCCGACCACCCTCCTTGGTTTTTCTGCGTCTGGAGCCCAAGGTTTGCTTGGCCCCAGCGGGCTTGTGGCGAGAGGCATTAGGTTTACCGGGAACGCGGGTGTATGGTCAACCGTAGGGGAGGTCACGTTTAAGACAGACGGGGGACTCCATATGTAAGCGGGTGCGGCTATCGGTGACGTCACTTTAGTTGGCGGCTTAAACGCAGACATGGGTGCGTGAGAGAACTGATTGACGGGTATAGGCCGCGCTACGAACGGTTTGACAACCAGCGGCTTATTGGGGGACTGCGGGACCGGCGGGTGCGACGGTGGCGCGGCCGGTGCGGTGAATGTTGGCGGCGCCGGCGGGAGTATGGGTGCTGACACCGGTGCAGTGATTTGCGCGGGGCGATGCACGGGTAGAGACGCGGGCGCGGTCGGCGGCGGGAGCGGGTGCTGCACTTGTCGCGGGATGTGCACGCGCATCTGCTCCTTCCGTTCGTTAACCCACGGGGGCTTAACTACGTCACTGTTATTCTCATTATAGAACTTCCTAGGTCGCGCGGCGGCCGGGTTCACCGGGCTCTCGTCTGCAGTGCGCCAGAAGCGTCGCGCGGATGACGCGCTCGACGACCTACTGTTCGTCATACTGTTGTCCTCCCGCTCGCGACTCTCGAACGCGTGCTTAATGTTTCCGAACCTGTTGCTCCAGTTGGTGGGGCCGATGGCGGCTGCCTCACGGTCGGCCGCTTCGTTCTTTTTCATGAACGCTACAAACTTCCTATCGTTCTCGGTCTGAGGCCTGAACTCGGGTACGATGGGGCGCGGGGATGTTTCATCATCGTTGTCGCTGTCGATGCGGTACCCGGCGAGCGGCCTTCCTATGTCGATAGTGTTGGCACGTTTCATGCGTAACCGTTTGTTGTTACTATTACCGAATCGACTGAATGGTTTAGAGTCATCTTGAGTGACGGTCGGCGGAGCCGCAAAGTTGTAAGTGGGCGGGAGTGGCATGTATAATGGTGCACGTTTTGGGTCATCGCGTTTATATTGTTTTTCTTGGGTAGACGCGGGCTCTACGGGTGCACGTCGTGGTATATTCTCTTTCTGAGCGTGCGTATCAAACTTGTTAGCGATGGCCGCGATACTACTCTTAGAATCGGAGGGGCGCCGGTCCATGCGCGGCTGCGGCTGGTACGACTGGTGGAGCGGCTGGGGCTGGTACAGCAGGTGCGGCACCTGCACCGGTTGCGGCTGAAAGACAGGCTGGGGCGCGGGCGCGGGCTGCGAGGGAGGTTGCACCTGCTGGCGCGGCTGTTGCAGAGGTTGCGGCTGTTGCAGAGGTTGCGGCTGTTGGTAGGGCTGGGAGCGCTGGCCGCCCGCGTCGGCGACCGAGTGCCGGTAAAAGTCGGGTTTACGAGTGGTCGGGGCCCGCTTCTCCACGACGACACGCGCGTCCCTGTTCAGCTTCGGAGCTTCGTAGCTGACGGAGTGCGCTATTGGTGTCGGTTTCTTGCGGGACGCGACGGCGTCGTGGTAGCTAACATTCTCGTCAATACTTTGTTTGCGTTCTGGGGTGGAAGGTTCGTCTGTGCTAGTCGCCATGGAAGCTGTGGAGGTGGCGCCTGAGGACAAAGGGCATTTAGCGCCGAGCGCAAGTTCGTCGCGGTCTACGAGGCGGCGCGCCTCGTCCAGCTCCTCGCGGGTGACGCCCACGGTGTGGCGCACGGCGCGGCTGCGGCGCCGCGACTTGCGCCGGCAGCCGTCCAGCCGGTCGGCCGCGTCCAGCGCGTCCTCCAGCCGGTCGGCCAGCGACAGCAGCGCGCGCGCCTGCGGGTGCTGGCTGGGCGGGGCCAGCGCGGCGCGCAGGCGGGCCAGCGAGCGCCGCACGTCCGCCACCACGTCGGCGGGCGCGGCGCCCAGGCCGGCCAGCAGACGCTCGCTGCCGCCGCCCAGCAGGCCCTGCAGCAGCGGGAGCAGGAGGGACTCACCGCGACTGTCGCCGTCCGCGTCGCCCGACTCGCCCGCCGCCGCCAGCGCCTCCGTCACGGCGCTCGCGCATGCTGCCAACATAAACTCTCCCTTAAAACACGAATTATTAGGTACGCTCAGAAATAAGCTGTCAATAATAGAAGGTTGAAAGTGCGAATTTATTTAAAGTTGCAGTGCGAAGAGCGAAGATCATAAAGTAAAGTAGTTTCCATGTAAATGAATTACTGTTACCTTATAGAATCCCATTATTTTGTTAACAAAGTCTGTAAATAAAGATTAACAAAGAAAAATATCCTAATATATGTAGCTACATAAAATAAGGATAAATAAATACCATTCATTACCTACTCTCTCATTAAGGGCTAACTTCTTCCTTTCTTATTATTCTTAATTAACTTAAAGTTTTTGTTTATTTAGGGATTATTTAACTCGAAGCCCCAGCAAAGGCTTACAATAAACTGTCCAGCTATACGTACCTACTGTGACAAAAAGTGTACAGACGTAAATGATTGGAAAGTGGTGGTCATGTCTCATGTCTCATGAGACACTTACTTGGCACACAACAACTGACAACTGCGGTGGTGTTATTTACCTTCTTGTTCAGCCATTAGAGTTCGGATGCGCGCGCGCAGTCGTCGACGTTGCTCGTAGTCGTTGCACTCGTCCAACTGAAATTCGAATATGGATAATTTAAAAACCTTATTCTCCAAATTTGAAATAATTTGGAGAATAAGGTTTCTATATAACTATTTACTCGTAGTTGAAGAAGCTCCTATTACCATCGACAAGTACAGTACATACATCTGTAAACTGTAGAAGCTATCTTCAGAATTAAGAATACTGAACTTTACTGTTGTTTATTTGGTAAGCACTTAGAAAGCTACTGTACAACAGAACAGCACACATTATTTTGTTTAAAAAAAAAAACGTTGTTAGTTTCCCGCAAACTTTCTCATTTAAACGCAATTTTCCGTCATTTCCACTACTTTTTAACAAGAGCCTTATTCATCACACATACTTCATTATATACTCTACACACTAAGGGCCGGTTTCTTGATACGTACATAACTCAACCAATTGTTAAAAATAATACGTAATGGTAACATTTTGGCAAAATATGTTTTTTGATCAATTGTTTGTCTTTGAATTGTCAAATAAGTAACTATTAGTTCACCCAGTTGACCATTAGTTACTATTTTTAACAATTGGTCGAGATCAAAAATCCGGCCCTAACTCACACATAGTTGTTGAAATCCTCCCAACATCGTGGTTTGTTTTACACACAAATAATAGGTATGAAGTATTTGTTATTGAAATGTTTGTCATTCGCGCATGTGCGAGCCTGCTACCATGGCCACTACTTCGCGGTAACTGTGTATCCACCGCCTATGTTATTTGCACTGCTGCGGTTACTCAGATAAGGCTCTGTTTATACTGGAGAATCGAAAACCGGAATGCTTTCTTGTTGATGAGTAAGTAAAGTAGTTGGAATTTAAGTGCTTGCAAATACTGACAATAGAAAGAGGGAGGGAGAGATCTTGAAAGGGTCTCTGTTTAGCAGAGGATTTATTGGGCTGAGATGGTATGTACATTGACTGTATATGAGCTTTTCAATCATTTAGCCCGACCTTTTGAGGAGGAAGAAATATTTCTTACAAGAACTTCGACTAGACAGTTATGAAATACAGCCAAGAGTAGAAACATTCTCATAACCTCGTATTAAGAAGGCGATGTATTCCGCAAACCAAACTAAATTAATTCTCAATGCGCCAGTATGAAGAGCGCCTAACAAGAGCTTTCTGCACGAGTGGTCAAGTTGTCAATAAGTGACTCTTGTATTGCGGGCGGCAACCGGTTCGAGTACCGAGCCGTGCCGGGCCGGAAGTACCTACTGCAGCCGGAAGCCGGAAGTGAGTGCTGCCCTCAATTGCTCTGCTTTGTTGGTGACCCGATGATTTGACAATGTGTGCTCGATTCTCATCACAATGATGAGTAGTGGTTACAGAGGATAGTTTATTTGATTTTAATTTGTTTGAGATAAATATCGGCCATGGTTATTTACTCGTTGACCGTAGGGAAAGGTTCTATTGTGTGAATATTTGTTTTGGACTCTTTAAACAGTTTTTTTTAGTTCGATGGGTCCTCTTCTAAATTCGTCAATCGGATCGAATATTTTGCACAGGATTCTAACATAATATTATCCACACTTTGCAAATAGTACCGTACCACAAATGATTAAAAACAAATGACACAGGATTCTTACTTAGCATTGACACTCGCAAACAAAAGCGATTGTCCCGCTAATCATGCTACCGTCAACATCCCGATTGTCTCAACATTATGACACCGTGTGAAGTGTGAACACATGATAATTTTTCACAACACAGTGGGTACTCAAGCTGGACGTGTCCAGTGTCAAGTACACGCGGGTTCCCATGCTGCCGTGCTGCGTCAGCGAAAGTGAGTATCGAGTTAATTACAGAGTATAAGCGGCAGGCGGCTTACTAGATTACTGAACAGAAGAGGTATCAACTTTGTTCGTATATTTTAAGTTCTAGTTTACGAGTTGATTTGAATTACTTTACTTGTAAAAATAGAGAAGTAAACGGGGATCAATTAATCGCATTAAAAGGTTACCTGGTTACACCCGTTTATATGACTTGAGTACCGTTATAAGGGTTAATTTACAGATGAAATAATTTCAATTGGTACTTAAAACTAAGATTTTACCGATACCCTCTAAAACTGAAATCGTAGCAACTAGTGCTACAGTAGCGTTAGTTTAATTATTGATACATTGATACTACAGAAAGGAATCGCTTTCAACTTGCACCACACGCCTGACAGGCGCACGGGCAGTTCGGCGCGTCAAGCTTCACGCGTGTCGCTGCGTGTGAGTGGACGTCGCCGTCCGCGTCGCGTCGTCACTCCGTGAAAGCCTGGTCCGATACTTTCCACGTAATGACTTGATAATATTTATGCGTGGTGTTAAACTTTTATAAAGATCGTATGCTTCTTGCCAGATCTAGTTCAAGTAATAAGTATAGATTTTTTAGATGAATTGGAAAGTGAAGATAAAAAAATCTTGATTAAAAAAGACCATCAGACGCTAAGCAATCCAATCAAATCAAAACTGTAGTTTAACAAAAGCCTGTTTGTTGCTCGTGGCGAATGGATTTATACCAAGCTTTCCATATTTATAGTAGCTTCTTGGAAATTCGCTTAGTCTGCTAAAAGACAAGTCAATATACCTAATGCGCAAGAGTTAAAGCAGTAATGTTAATGTTTTGAAACGCGATTAACCGGTGGAGGACCGGAATGAGTCAGCTAATAATTAATGAATGAAAGTCGCGTATGAATGGAGACGCGACCGGTCGGTACACTCAGTAGTGAGTAGGTACAGTCAACAAAAGAGATAAGTATGCAGGATCGTCGGTTATAGTTGACGTTTAGTAAGAAACCGATGGATGTTGTCGGCTGAAATTTAATTTTATTAGTAGAAAACAAACAGCTCATTTATAAATTTCAGTCGACAACATCCATCGGTTTCTTACTAAACTTCAACTACTTATATCCGACGATCCTGCATACTTATCTCTTTTGTTGACTGTACCTACCGGAGAGGTGGTGACTCACTCTTCCCCCAGATATTGGGGTTTGTATGGGAATTGAGACGTAAGTATATATTTGAGAGCAACTTAATTATGTTTACCGATATTCTTGCTTTTACTGCACAGGCAGGATTAAATGACATCGGAAATTAAATGACATCGGGAATTATGACTACGAGAACCTTTGAAGAAGAGATTCGATAATTCTAGATTTTGTTTTTCAAGGAAAATTCTTTCGGCGAAAAACTAAGAATGATGAAATGGATATCCAAGGAGGTTTTTGCGTGCCTTCACAAAAAATCAATTTTTCTTTATAGCCGTAAGCACATTGCGATCTACGACTGTAAAGAAAAAACTGGCCAAGTGCGAGTCGGACTCGCATACGAAGGGTTCCGTACCACAAGGCAAAAACGCCGAATAAAAACGTGTGTTGTATGGGAGTCTTAAATATTTATTTTATTTTGTTTTTAGTGCTTATTTGTTGTTATAGCAGCAACAGAAATACATAATTTGTGAAAATTCCAACTGTCTAGCTATCGCGGTTCTTGAGATACATCTTGGTGACAGACAGACGGACGGACAGACAGCGAAGTCTTAGTAATAGGGTCCCGTTTTTACCCTTTGGGTACGGAACCCTAAAAATTTACAGCCCTAAGTTATTGGAAGAAAACATACGCATTAGAAACAGCTTTCTTTGAGCTTTCCTGTTCCTAACGCCTGCGATAGCGATCCGAAGAACTTACACGTCGCATTAACACACTTATTACTGCCATCAATAATTAGTTATCAGTTTCAACTCGAATTTATAATGTCGGAGAAAGGATGTTTTCCAAGAACAGAACTTTATTGCCGGAGCTTTAAATTATGCGTTTAGTACTCATTCGTAAAATGGCCACAAGAAACATTGTGAGACACGAAAGTAAGAAGCCTCTAATAGGCAAATACCTACAAGGGAAATGGCATAAGAGTGAATGGAAGAGTCGGTCTCGGGACTCTTTTGACAATTCAAAATGTAAATGGTTTAAGTAATTGATATAAATGCGTTGAGTTTTGAGTTTGAGATTGATAAAGGTGATAAAGCACTAACGAGCTTCCTGAGAAGACGTTCGTCCCAGCACTGGTCTACGTCGAAGTCCTCGAGGGTCTTGGTCCGTGAGCTGGTGACCTTGCCACCGCCGCTGCTGCTTGTGCGAACTGTCTCCTGGGGGACAACGAGAAGTAAGATCATTAGTACATACTGTGGTGGTTGAGTAAGAGATTAACAATCGTGTATTTCTATCAAAACTGTTACACATCATAAATTTCAACAAAAGAAACCAGCTTCACAACCGAATTCACAAAAACGACGACTGCCCTGCCAGTAACCTTTTCGGCTGATGTCGCATTTAATCTTGTGTGATTAAACATCCAACAGGTACTATATGATGAGATTTGATTCGATGAACTTTTATATAATTTTGAAGATTTTTCATTGAAAACGTCATGGAATAATGACAATATTTCTACGGTACCTAACTAACAGACTGATTCAGAAGTGACTGTTACATGGACAAGTCCCAACCTTCAAACGGTGAGTCATTCTATCTACCCAATGGCTCTCTATTGCAAAACGAAGTTATTTTCACATAATAACAGTGACATATTCACAAATAGCGCGACCTAACCTTGTTGGAGAGTTGGTCAAAGGCCGACTACGCAGGCGCCGCTCATTTACATCGCTGTCAATAAATCATTCGATTTTCGTGTTAGACATGTTGAGAGATTGGTATTGTGGAGTTTAAGTGCTTTCAAATTCCTAATGCTCTTGAAGTCCGACATATAGGTTACTAGCCGTTTGTGTGGCCCTTAGAAAAACTTCTGAAATGTCCCAGACAAGTCTAGAAATTTGTAAAAACTGATTTAATATACCATCACTAACAATTACTAAATGTTTCTGTAACATCATTACATGAACTTACATCACTAATTTTCCAACACTTTAAAAAAATTCTATTTAACTTTCGTCCCATCATGTCATCAAGATAATTATATCTGAAAATACATTTCAATCTTAATTTCACCTGAAATACGATGTCTGCCGTCTTTTATTGTATATTTCACGAGAAAGTCAGCTGTTACACAGTGTCGTGATAAATTAAAAAGCTAAAGAATTTTAAAATTCATCGATAGGTACAGAGAAAATATGTGGTAAAAGCTTGCAGCTAATTCCGTTCGGAGCTGAAGAGATAAATATACGTTCCGTGTTGACCTTGAATGTACGATAGATTTGTACAGGGCTGCCCGTTTGTGCTTCATAAAGTTTATGGCGATATTGACGTCATTATGTATGAGTAGCAGATGTTTTATTGTGGAAAGATAGTTGTGTAAATAGTGTTTTTAAAAACAGAATAATCTGAAGCACACATCTTCAGTGCAGAAACTGGTCTAGGATATGAATTAATAGGATAACAGCATTGCTACATCTGTTACACTAGATGTTCGTAAAATAGGTGATACTAATTGTGTGATGGCTGACAAAGCGGTAAATATGAAATGAAAATAAGGAAGGGAACGATTGAATCGTCAAAATGATTCTTAGCTCTCTTAAAGACTGAAATAATACAGAGAACTAGCTGAAGCGTACATTAACTAATAATACAGAGAACTAGCTGAAGCGTACATTAACTAATAATACAGAGAACTAGCTGAAGCGTACATTATCTGTTAACGAGAACCCTAATTCCTCTCTAATAGTATTTCAGTGTAACGCTTGAATAGTTGTATAGTCTATTTTTGAGATTTGCGCAACAATACCTAAACACAACGGTACGATAGCCACTTTTTCAGATCATTAGATAATGTACATCATTGAATAGTTTGCTGAGATAGTATCTACACTGAACGTCGAATTATTTCAGGAATCCTGAAATAATCTAGGTTTACATTAACATTGTTTGTACGAAGTTAAGTACCTAGGAAATGCTAAACATAGTTTTTAAATACAATTGATTTTATCAGGAATGGGTAATCCTACTGCAAATAGGACCAGTTTGCTTTAGATCTAAGAATATAAGAAACGCATAATCAAATAGAGGCCGAGGTCCAACAGTCGATGATAATGACAAATAGCAACCTGCATAAGCAACCTGCACAGACAGTGTTGTAAATAATTCGAGTGTATCTCTAGGTGCACTATCAACGTCAAATAACACAAAATCAAATCGCATACGATTTATCGAAAGTTTAAAAGAAAACATGACAAACTACAAATATCTATTTCATCTATTGAACATAATAATTTAAAATTAAATTTAAATAAAACTAAAGTTATGCAGTTTCAACAAAGATTGATCACTCCTGACATAAATATAACTTTTGACGATAACATAATTGAAGAAGTAGAGCTTGTAAAATTTCTAGGCTTGACAATTGACTCTAAAGTAAACTGACTTGGAAATAACATGCATCAATTCTTATAACAAAATGTCAACAAAGGAGTTAAGTATACAGGAGCGTCGGATATAGTTGAAGTTTACTAAAAAACCGAAGGATGTTCTGGACTGAAATTTAATTTAATACATGAGTTGTTTAATAAACTAAAATTTTATTCGAGAATATCTATCGGTTTCTTAGTAAACTTCAACAATATCCGACGCTCCTGTATACTTAACTCCTTTGTTGACTGTACATTCGCCTTTGCTCTATATAAACTTAAGAAAATAGTTAATTAGGCAGTTGTTGTAGCTGCGTATTATGGCTATGTAGATTCCATAGTAATTTTTTGGGCAAATTCCTGCGAGAAAAATAACTTTTATAAAGCACAGAAGAGGTGCATTAGATCGCTATGTAGTCTTAAACCAACGGATAGTTGCAAACCGCATTTTAAATCTCTTAAAATACTAACATTACCTTGTCTTTACATATATACGAGACCGCATTGTTCGTCAAGAAAAATAGTGAATTGTTTAAAAAAGCTTCAGAGCAACGCTATAGATCGACAAGACATGAATATCTTCACAAATTATGTCATGGCTTCGAAAATATACCAAATGAGATTATAGATATAACCTTGACACCATTTAAACGGAGAATATATTTTTTTTAAATAAAAGAAATAATAAATACCATTGACAAATTCCTTCATGACAAAATGTAATAAACTAAATGAAATTTGAAAATGAAAAAACTTGACATATTTGTATTCTGAAGATTTATTATAAATAAATGTCGATCCCGTGGGAATATCGGGATAAAAAGTAGCCTATATGTTAATCCAGGGTGTCAGCTACCTTCATACAAAATTTTATCAAAATTGGTCCAGCCGTATGAGCGTGAAAATGTAACAAACATATAAACACATCCCCACACACACGCACACAAACTTTCGCCTTTATAATATTAGTGTGATTATTTGTTTATCATAAAAACTGATTGTATTCTAAATATTGAATTTTATGTTCATTTGTGTGTAATATCGATTTTCAATTCTTAGATTGTTAAATAGTGCATGCCCCCTAATGGGTAGTTTTTTGAGTTACCATAACCTAACTATGTAAAAGACCTACTGTATCACCAAAAATCACACTAATAAATACTTTGATTTTTGCTCAACCATTGTCACCTCTAGCACTGTTGAACCGTGAACCAGCTAAAGGAGCTACGAGGAATTCACTACGGGGTGGATGTGTGCATTCGCCGGTTGTATCGATACATTTCATAGTTGTCGTGTCATTCACACAATCAAATTTCTAACCTAATTCTACAGCTCATTGGATTCTTTGTCATCAGTCCATGCAGTTTTATTCGTCCACGTTTTTTTTACTTTAGTCCATTTTTATTTGATTAAGACAAGCGGAGGGCACCTTGTCTATTCTAATCGATTTATGGGCGGTCCGTCATTCATTTATGAAAAAAATAGTTGCAACATTAATTGTTGTGACTAGATCAGAATTTATATTTAATTGATTTTATATGAGAGTAAAACAAATAACAGTTATTTCACTGTTGATAAAAAGATATTAGATTGAGCAGAAGAGCAGCAGATGTTCTGATTTTCGCTTTAAGTGCAATGCATTCTTTTTGCTCTATTACATTGCCGTGAAATGTGATTAACTAGTTGTTTAAGCAACTTTTCAGTTTTGAATTTCAGCAAAGATACCAATTCTGTAAGACTGCAGGCGTTAATATTAGGTATAATTATGCTAGCCACACACAAGCAACAAATGATGTTCATGAATAAACTTTATGACACGGGTGATGAATACCGCGTGTTTATCCTAGGCTGCGCGGGCGCCGCTCCAACGCGGAACTCGCCACTTTTAGGCGCGGACACTAAACTTATGACGTGTTCTATATTAGTGCTGCTGATGTCTCCGGAGATATCCTCCGCTCGTTGTGTTTACTAGTTGTAGCTGTTGCACAAGCGTCAACTTGTCGTCAGCAGCTTAATTGTATCATTTATGTTTCTGTTGTGATCTATTGCCTGACTAGATGATAGAGTGATCCGTCTGTTACAACCGACTTGCGGGGTAAATCTTCCATTTGTAAATGCTTCTAAGAGTTATTACCTACTACTATTAGTCGTAAGACGTCATTTTCTTACCACAAGTTACGGAAGGAAATGGACGACTCTTTATAGCTAGAAAGTTTACTGCCAGAGCATCCATTTCATGCGAATCGCATTTCAGTGCACTAATACTAAAAATAACTTGAACTAAACGTTCAGTATGCTTTATTGCCTACTGCTATACAGACAGGTTCACATTTACATTCAAATTATTATTATTATTAAAAGCCTCTGATGTCTCATTAAAGGACAAAGGCCTCCCTACTATCTTTCCACTTCTATCTGTTTAAAGCTGCTAAGGATTCAAATTGATTAATAAATTGTTGATGGTACCTAAGTAGATAAATATATGTCATCATAACGCCTTAACACGAGAACATAAGAAGCGTATCCAAGTAAACGGATTTGAAAGACTACAGAAACATTCAAACTCCGACATCACTTTAACCAATTTCTCTTAATTTCCTCTTTAAGCGTCTGTCCGTCTTCCGCGCGTCTGTCGCAGACTCCCCGCTATTTACCAATTGCTCCGTCTTGTCAGTCAGTGGGCTATACTTAGCACATGAGTCAGCAGGTCAAATGGCCCGAATGCCCAAGGGCTATGTCTTGTTGCATTCCTTTACCAAAGCGACCCGGCGTGGCCCGGGCTAATTCCAGTAGGGACAATGTCTCGTGTCCTTGCACAAGAATGCAAAGAAACTAATACTTTGCAAGAGTTCTGGATATTTTTGGTCGCAGTTATTTCAGTTGGGGACAAGAATTTTAGGAATTTAGAAATGGACAAAGAGGTTTTCAAGGATAAAGAGAGTTAAGTTTTGGAATCGGCAACCCTAAATTAGTTGATCTCAAAGTCTATATGAATGTCATTCTTATGAGAAAACTGTTAATGGAATTCATTTGACAATTTTCTCCTAATGTTTTTAAAATACGAGCATTCATGACAAACACCAAATCAGTTTAAGTATAAACTATCTACTTAGAACTTTCCTTCAAATGACACCAATTATATCACTCAATGATTGGCATCCAAAACAAAGTAATGCATACGTGGGCGTACGTTGACATCAGTGATAGGCGCGATATCGACATGAGTCATGTCATCTGCGGCTCTGAGAGGCGCGTTACGGGGCGCGTGCCAAGCAGCCCTTTGATGTGGGGCCTTGTTCAGTCTGTGAGGCACCGAAACTGCTAGAGTAATTGATAGTTGAACCATAAGTACCATAACATATCGTTTGCAAGTATTAATGACTTGAATAAGTTCTGCTTTATTAGCAAAGCTGGCGTGGCAAGACCATTGCAGAGTTGCAGTCCGATGTTTCTTTGTTTTTGTTTGTTCATAAGCCAGGAGCAGAAGGCCAATTTAAAACGTTCAAAATCTAGTCGCAGTCTCATCTCCGCGACAAACAAATATCAAAAATGTAGGGAAATTAAAGGTATTTTTGACATGGATTGAGACTGAGATCAGACGGTTTATTCTGTGAACGTTCGCGTTCTTAAAATTACGAGAATTGCCCCTCAGATAGATCTAATTTAGTTATCGCCTCCTGGACATTCTGTATAATTTAGCTATCGCCTCCTGGACATTCTGTATAAAAAAGTATTTCGCCTGTAATTTCACCAGCAGAACACAGAAATTCTGTTATTTCCCCAGAAACTCTGTTATTTCCCGTAAACTCTTATTTACTATTTTGATGACTTTCCATCCTATGCCGTCGATTTTCACATCGTTTTTATTTTCTTCATACATTTTATTAAACCCAGATTTATTGTGAATTGTTTGTATATCCACGTCCAAAATCATAGCGTAATGTTATGCTAGTTTATTTACCGACAGAACTGCGCGGGAGTCTAGAAATGTGAATTGTAATATTCTACACACGTTTTGTTTTATTCACGAATAATTCAGTTGAGAAAATAAAGAGAGATGAGATAATCATCTTTAGTAGTTGGTGCAGCTGCTGGGAGATTGAGATGTTTGAATGATCAGCGGATGATGGGTACAAAGCACTCGTTATGTTGCAGATGGTGTCTGAAATATAGGTATACCTAGTATCTACTTATATGACGTTTTCAGTCTGCTAATATCTAGTTGTATGTAGGTTTGTTTGCGCTCAAATTTACTTAGCTGCTGGAGAATTGTCACCTTCTAAATGATATTAGAATTTTGATTACTGACCAGTATTTTGCCCTTCTTTGTTCCTAAAAACTTCCTAGAGTTCCTATCTAGTCTAGTCTACCTCACACTAGACTCCCCATTCCTCACAACTGACATTAGAACCTGACCCTATTCCATGCAATTGATCTACAATCGCATCGTATAATAATAATAGGCGCGTTATATTTCAGAAGATCACTGGGCCACATTTTTGGCAGGTCGCTCCGAAACTGCGCAGTAAAAATAAAACCGCGCGCGAGCATCTCCGCTTCCAATAGATCCGTAGAGGAGGGAAGTGACTAGATTGTAAATAAATTGTGCAGGAAGTAAGACGATACGATGTTTACAACTAATGGCTGAACATGAACGTCAGCTTAATGTGGGATTACTTATGTTATTTCTTGACCTTCCTCCATTTTGAAAATAATAAAGTAAGTAGTAAATGATTTTATTTCTGTAAGTAGGTTCGTACAAACACTTTTAAACGTCAATCATATTTTTTTAAAGTACTCGTGGACAAAGTCGGCGTTTCCTATCTGACTACTCGGAGAAGAATAGTATATTTCATTACAAGTGCGGAAAGGCTGTCATTGCAAAGAGTTTCGACAAATGTCTACCCGAGCCGAGGCGCAGCCGAAGGCGAGGGTTGACAGTCGGAACAAGTTGCAATGACGGTTCCGCAGGTGTACTGAACGACTATTTTTAATACAGTTGCGAAAAAATTAAGCAATTTAATAAAATAATAAAAACACAATATTGCTTTTTTCTCTTCTCTCCACGCAAAAAATTAGTCGTATGTGGATATGTAACGACTTTTTGACTTTTCCGGTAAAATGTTCTCCGAAGCATTTTGTGCAATTATACTGAGTTCCGGTGGTGTTAATTAAAAAAAAATAGGGTCGAAATTACTCATTTTGTGCAACAAACAACTAAACCCGCAAAGAAAATTTCTGGAAAATGGCGCCAACCGTAGAATATAAATAAGCAGTTTTTTTTTCTTCACCCATTTTGGTAGGCAAAAGGAACTATCCATACAGCTTAGTCTTCAGCATATTTTTTTTATTGATATGAAATGAAAATGAAATTTAATGAGATGAAATGAAATGAAACCTAACCTAACTCATTCAATTAAATCATTAAATCTGATATTGAAATAAATTAGTAGCTTCTTTTTAGAAATATTCGTATTTGTATGAATCACAAAAACTCTTTAGTAAAAACTTCATGGTTGGTTTTTCTTTTTAATAGACATTATTTTGACAGTTGGGAAAGAGACACGCACGAGTTCGGGGAAGGTAAAAAAAAAGCACTAATAAGTAATAGCCCACTTCCCGAACGCTATACGTCCCTGCAATACACCACTTTTTGAGCAACTGTATTAAAAAGGCCGAAGCAAACTCGGAGATCAAGGTCTCTTTTAGTAGGTACAGTTGTAGTTCTCTAGTGAAATGACTGCTTTCAATATCTTCTACATAGTTTTGATAGCTGAACTAACTCGACAAAAAGTTATTTTGGCTAATTCCGAAACAGGACAAGTGGTTTCCGAAGAAGTGGTTGTCTTTAGTTTGCAGTGGTTGTTAGGTGCTGTAAAATGTGTCCAGTGTCGTATTGCGTATTACAAATTCATTTTCTCATGGTGAATTCGTAGTATTCTCTCAGGATTGAGTACGTCTGCCTGGCTAGTTTTAGGAAATTCATATTAACCAAAGATGTCAAGGATGAAGTGATGCTTATTTTAACGTCAACATAAGTTTTGTTAAGCAAGGATGGATGCCATGCATACTTAGGTATGTTAATTAGTAAAAGGCCATTTTTCCTCAATGTTTCGCCAATATTTTAACGAAAGTCGCATAATCCGGATATAATTATTGACATAAACTGTTAATCTTATGAAATAATATAATGTAGTAATAACCTACCATTATCTGGACTAAAGTGGAAAAAGATATAAACATAATAATTAAGTTTAAGAAAGTGTTCCTCGTACGGAGTGTCGTAACGTGTGATATACATGATGGCTCGTTAAAGTAAATCACGGAAAAGTGCAGTTTTATGAAGTTGTTGAATACAGTTATATTACCTATTAATGATGTTGAGATACTGAGATGGTCGGAAGAGATACTATGTGAAATGTTGACGTCACTGTAGAGTCATTGGATTGTGATATTAATATGGTAGTGATGTAAAATAAACCTCCTGTCAAGGGCTTTTTATATCTCGCTACCGATATGAAACTATTGAATGCTAGCTACTGCTACTTTATGGCACTCTGCTTTCTATCAGTAAAATATTTTTCGTATTCATTTCAGTAGAGTACATAAATTAGGTACCTCTTAAAAACAAACAACCAATTTTCCCTCTTTATAAATAAGAAGATTAGATAGTTATAGAAGAGAAGATACAGAAGATACAATTATATTGACGATTATGAGAAGTTGTCACTTAGATTGATTTCGTTTAATTTGACTGGCCTGCTTTCACAAAATGTCCTCGAAGATATTATCAAAGCTCTATTTTATAATGTTAATAGAATCGAATTTATTAAACGTTTGATAAATGGAAAACAGCATGTGCCAAAAGTAACGCAGGAATCATATAAATTATATTTATTTAAATTCAGTTTCAGTTGCAGACTAATTTAATGACTACTAGCAAACATCAACATTCTGGATTGCATACGCTAAAATTTTCCGACTGATGTGTTTGTAATTACGAAATATTTACGTCTACCATTACGTTTAGCTATATGCTCACTATTTAGAAATCAAACCATGTTTGGACATAGTTCTTCGTAGACTTGAGATAGTCGAAGAGGTCATGCTAGCTACGCGTTAACGCGTGCAATTGTCTAAACAGATTCAGCAGAGTTTCAGTACATTTTCATTGAACTTCTACCAATAGAAACCTCTTTCAACTGTTCCGTGAAAGAAACAGTAAAGTCTTTGACCAGCTATCATAAAAAGTCGGTCTTTTGTAAAAAACTGCAATGATTTAATATACACGAGCGGCACGTTGTTGACGACATCAACGAGAGTCGACTGGTGACGGTAAGTATCATCTGACGATACCTGTTATCCTCGTAAAGTAATAGCAGATGCCATTATTACAGCAATAGGTACATGTATGTCAACTACATCACGAGGTTCACCTTCCACTATTATCATTTAAATGACTAGTAAATAGTATTATGCACAATGTACACATGGTATGTAATATTTAATTAACAACTAATAATTGTCAAACAACTTAACAAATCATGCAATTAACTCACCAATGTTTGCAGGCAATTGCATAAGCGATTTGTTTACCTATTCAAGTACCTAAATAAATGTAGAATACTAAATCTATAGTCTTCGTATAAGATAATCCAGAGAATCGGTTCTTGCTCGAAAGATCCCAGAATTTCTGCGATGATCCGATAAACCATGATACAGCCACTGACCACAGCTGGTAAAACTGGAAGCCTTGATGCTTGGAACCTTTAAAACATTTGGGGACAAGTTACACTTCTGATAGCTATTACTTTAATATAGTAACTGTAGTGTGTTCTTGTGCTTGCACCGATGCGTTCTACTGCGCATGCTCGGGGAGCTGCGCACGCGACATTAGCGCGTTTAAGTTTAACGGGCTTTTTGTAAAATGGCATCTATCGGCCAGCGGTAGAACTAATGTTAATGACATCTCGTGACGGAAAGCTCATGGCATTTCCTTCACCAACTGCGGAGATGAAAGGTGGGTAATGTTTTCCGGAATCAGTCTCCACTCAGTCATATACTTGTCGCTGATGAAAAGGAAATAAACAATCGCAAATGGAACTTACGTATACATAAACCAACAATATTCTTAAAAACTGGATAGTGAACAGTCAAAGATGGAATCCAGATGATTAGTTTTACTTCCAGAGAGTTTACTAAGAAGCAAATAAAAACAGTTAAAGATATAGGTATGTACCTATTGCCCATGAAAACCTAGAATATTGTAAGAAATATATCGATTATCGAAACAATACAAAAAGCGACAGTTTAGCAACAACGATAGATATAATGTATAACTAGGAAAAAGCAATATAATATTACAACCGGGTAAAAACTAGTAGATTATGCGGTGACAAAAACTAAACGAGACAATATCACAGACTATTATCTACAGAAGAACCATTAAAGACAATCGCTTAAGTTTAAAATCGAAAGGTAAATGAATTTGAGGTTGCACTAGAGGTAACCCAACCTTATAACACTTAAGTGTTTTAGGAAACCCATAGGTAAAAAAGTGACAGAAGGAGAACAGGGAAAAGAAAGAAGATATAGGAAAGAGAGGAGGAAAGAAAGGAGAAGTAAAGGCAAAGTGAGACAGTCCATGGTCACCCGAGGTACCTAAAGCTAGGGGTAACAGTTAAGGATTTAGCCTTTAAGTACTGGAACTACTAAAGACCTGATGGGAATTGTATAGCCAGACTTGCTTACTATCAGGTAAGCGGTAAAGGAGATGCATGGAACTTCTGAAATTCATTAGTTTGATTTAATACAGATATAATTGGCGGTGAAAGTTGTAATGGCGGGATATCATACTAATATTATAACGAGACAGTTTTACTCCACCGTTTTTATGTTTCCCTCATAAGTCACACATTCAAGTTTCGTAAATTGATTTTGCTGTCCGTTAATGATGTAAGCTTGAGTGTAGGTAACCACAGCTTTAATCCCTAAATATATCTTTCTTCACCAATCATTGTTAAGCCCATGATTGGCAGTAAATGGTTCGTCTGCTAGTATGTAAAACAATCTCAAAACCACCACAGTCTAGCCTTTTGTAAGGGTAAACAGTATTAATATTTGAATTGCCACACATACATTTAAACACCAAAATCGCACTATGCCTACAATAGGAGACAACAACTTGGCATCGTATTCCAACTGTCTCATCTTCTGGCTGGGAACGCTGACCGTTCCCACGAGCATATATACGCCTTTTGTTTGATATTCAGGTTCTATTTATAATTATTACACTACTGTACTATTTAGAGTAAGCAGAAGTCTCGAACTGAGAGAATCAAAGAATGAAAAGAACAAATTTCTTTCTACTTAAATCTTGCATGAGTATTTATAAGCTCTTCATTCGCAGTCAGACACGCATCGCTTACTTGAACATAATTACTGGTATATAAGCAATTACGCCAATTGTTATTATTACATACATATACATGACTGCGCTCCGTTCCGCCCACGTTCACGCTATCTTCTCGGAACGGTAGCAGCAGCACTGAATATTCATTTTGGCACAATTATACTGTTGTTATGTGAGGTGGTGATTTCCATTTTAGTTGTTAAGAGAAAATAACCTGCCATTATCTTGAAATTATTATCTTTTTACGTGGTTTTATGCTCGGTTTAACTAATGAGATTCGTTGTAGGTACCTATTCTAAGCTTTATAACTACTTTTGGAATATTATTTCTTGTTTAATTAATTATGTTGGTTTCATTACTAAGATTATTTGCATGCACAAATCAGTAACATTAATAACGTTTGCTACATTGAATAGGCATTACTAGTGATATAGGTAAAGTAATTTCTCAGATTTGCCCCTTTCAACGTCCGGAGAAAATCATATTAATCACGGTATATGAAACTCTATTCCTAAAGTAGTAAAGTTTTTATTACGGCAACGTTGGAAATCTGTAATGAGTTATTAGACTTTCCTTTGATTGATAGGTGCGAATGAACGTAACAAACATATAGAAACGTCCTGGGGAAACGTAATGTATGTTAATGTCATGCTTTCTAAACTGTAGAATAAAATTGCGCCATTTTCTGAATATTAAGAAAGCTTATGAAAGGAGTTTATGCTCGGGAAAGTCTAGAGCCAAAATAACAATAAGAAAACTATTAGTGCTGTTGAGAGAGCTGTTTCTTTGCATGTTCCAAAAGATTCGTATTATTCTCGCAGTCTAATAGTCTAGTAATATTATAATATCAACAACCACAAATATTTCGCAAATTCTAAACAAAAACTTGGCACACGAAATCAGGAAAAGTCGAAAGGAGTCAATGCCACGATACTGTATAATAATTTACATTGTAATTCCCGACAAATTCCAAAACATTTCATCTTGTCTCCTCATAATTTCTTTGTAAACCTTGGCCCTTTTACTGAGAACTATCGCGCTCCTTATGTGGATATAGGGGAAGCAGAGAAGTAAGGTCATTAGCTTGTGTTTGTTGTACGCAGCTTGGCACGGGACCAACTGAAAGGCGCGCGCACAGGGCTGATGGCCGACAGATTTTGGTGGAATTAAATAAGGAAAACTGTGAAAATGTGGTGTGTTTGACATTGTTTGTCGTTCGGCTTTGTCATCAGTCATCGTATGCGACAAGTCACCGCTAAACATAAATCTCAACATCGGTATGCGCGGTAGATACTGGTATGCTCTGATATGGATGAATTCACAGGCATTGTCAACGAACTCAGAACCTTTAAAACTACATGGTACCTACACTACATAGTATATTTATTATTATATTCTTTCAGACGGACTGCTGGTTTCCAGTTGAAATACGCAGGAGGATTTTCTGATGACAACCTTAGAAGATTTTTGTTGGTGGTTTATTGGTCTATAATTTCTGTTCGATTTTATTACGAGATTATGATCATGGTTTCCTTACGATGTTTTCAGTCAATACGTAGGTAGGCAATACCAGAACGTGGCACATGTGGCGCTGTCGTAGGAGTAAGATGTATGGACAGTCAGATGCCAAACAGTTGCGTAGATGGAGCAGATTGTCCCATTCTACACAGGTGATAAGGAGGACTAATTATAGAAGAATAACGTAATTAGAAACACGTGTGATTGTTAGGTAAGAATGAGTAGTGCCATCTATTGATCTAGTTGCTATTACTGGCGAGAGGGTTATACTAGATGGATATTATAGAAAGAAGAATAGCCGTTGATTTTAAAATCTGGCAGTCCTAAGTCCGGACGACATAGTGTTTCAAATCGTAAGAAGTAGTACACACAATTGCCTTTGTCACAGACGAATGCAAAATTTAATCACATTGTGCCTAAAACACATTAAATTCAGTGAAATTGAACATAAAGCAACACATCATCATGCAGACTAAATATTCCCAACACAAACACTCAATTAAATTTACACGTCCAATTCAGTCATAAACGTCCACACAAACAAACAATGCGACCCTTTTCCCCGTACCACAGACGTACAAAGTCATCGCACGCGCTCCCCACGTGGCAGTGACTAGGGAATTCTGCCACATACGTCACAGCTGTATTTCTGGCGGTCAGACTCGGACAAAGGGACTCGCTCCCACGAGGGAGATGCTCCTTGAATGATGCAGCGAAGATAAAGGGTTTTGTTTATTTTGGAGCAGTTTTCCTGGTTGAGAAAATTCTGTGGCTGTCGGGTGAAATATTTTTTTAGCGTTTTAACGTTTTCCGTGTTTTACCAGGAAATGAAAACCTACATTGTCACTGTTACAAAGCGATTGCGTAGAATCGGCTGCAGTGTTGTATCAATGACCTAGCTTTTATTTCCTGAAATTACTGTTTTTGGTGATCTGTGTTTTGGGGTGGAGTTAAACATCTTCACTCATAGTTTATTTTAAACCTCTGAGTTTTACCAACTTTAATTCTACATGGAAGATAAACACAATAGTTTTCCAGGTGCTAATGATTGATTTTCCTAAACTAAATAGAGAGTAATCGAGTTATTTTCACTTTCTTCTCCTATCAAGTACTAAATGTATTTACTATAGACGGAGAGCCACTCGCTTCACCTTGCACTACTTGAGGTATTAATAGAGCCCTTGTGGCTTTACGAGCAATCGGGCATGTGTGCGATGTACGTGGAGAGTGGAGAGGCACCGCGTGCGCTCGAGGTGTTCCAAATAGCCTGTATTTACTTGTGATATAATTTCAATAATGTATTTATTGTTTGTATTTTCATGACGCAAATATTCCGCAAAAACTTTCTGAGGGAAAAATTATAGATATGTTGAAGTCTTGACAATCGGGACCAATAAATAGATACAATTATAATAGTTATCCAAGGAAATTGTATAAAAATAAACAAATGAAGATTATGTTACTGAAAAAACTTTGTAGACGCTCTCATACATCCTGATAAAGATTACGAAGGAAATGAGAACGAAGCTATAGAGGATGTTAAAGATGTAATAGACAAAATGGAGAAAATAAGTCTCGAAGATGGTGCAACACTTAATAGGAAAGGAAATTTAACAATAAAATTAGCAATCTTAACCCAACACCTTGCAACTCCCAAAGAGACCTAATAACCGTGGTGACCCAGTTGTGTTGGCGCGAGATTGGCGTGCTATTATAATCAGCGCAGGCGCATCGGTCAACGACCGCTAACCGCGCGGTGTGACCTGAGACGCGCGTTGGGGACACGGAAGCGGACAACTGACATTTGGTTGTTTGAATGTCGATTGTGATTGACGTTTGGAATCAAAGCTGATCTCGCGCGAATTTTTTTTGCGAATTTTTAGGGGAGGGGAATACTACTGCGTCAGCTGAATAAAGCTTTTATCCAAGAATAAAACAAAACTGATAAAGCTCTCTCTAAGTTTGGTTTGGCTTATGACAAACACACTCAAAATTGGGCTACGTCATTATCATCGAGTTAGACTACTTGGTCTTTGCTTCGAAGACAGAATAATATGATTCTTCTTATTTTGAAAGACATTTGGGCATATGCTTTTGACCAATCTTTGTTTTGTTTGAAAAGAACTGAATAGTATGAAGATTCCTCAAAGTACCTCCGCTATCCGCTTCCGTTCTCTCCAGCACCATATCTACGTCCTACACTCACTTGGCAAGTGACACAGCAGCACTTCGATCCATTCAATCGACCGCTTAATTGATGGCTCTTTGATTGCCAATTAATTACCACATTTTATGCTTGTCACCATTTGTGAACTATGTTGCGTAACGTCATTGTTTCGGGTGAAATAAGTGTTTTAACATGTTCCTAGCAGTAGCGAAGGGTCGATTTTTGAGAGAGGTAAGCCGGAGTAGATATCTTTAATTAGATTATATTATTTGTCTAAACTATAGAATACTGACCGTGCCATTTTTCAAAGGGAAGCCGGTAGAAATAAAACGGGTCGGTTACACCATTTATAACTCAAGAACGGCTGGACCGATTCATGATCTTTGATTTGCTGGATTTGTCTCCGCCCCGAATAGCAGAATAACTAACTAACTAACCATCATCATCATCTGCCTAACCTTTTCCCATCTATATTGGGGTCGGCTTCCAGTTTAACCGGATGCAGCTGAATACTAGTATTTTACATGGAGCGACTGCCTATCTGACCTCCACAACCCAGTTACTGGGTAATACGTTACCCCTTGGTAAGACTGGTTGTCAGACTTTCGGGCTTCTGACTACCCGTAACGACTGTCAAAGATCCACGAATGACTGCCGGGACCAACGGCTTAACGTGCTTTCCGAGGCGCGGAAGGGTCACGGTATGTAAAGATGGTCACCCATCCACAGACCAACCGCGGCAAGCGTAGCTTAACCTGATCGATTGACCTGTGTGGCTGTTATTATTTAGCCACGGACCCCTCCCTCGAACTAACTAACCATGAACAAAAAAATAATGAAGATAATTCATTTTCTCTTGCATTTTGTATTATTGATTCTAAGGCGGTATGAAGTTCGCCGGGTCAGCTAGTTGACGATAAATAAAAGCACCTTCCTAGTTTCTTGGTGAAGATGGGAAATAAGTGAAATAACACTGCACATTGTACAATTCCACTATTCAATCAAACATAATATTTTGTGAAAAAGAAACAGCAGCAACATACGGGTTAATGCTCTCAAAATCGTAAGAACTACACCGTCTTTATTTTTTTCCAAAAATTCTGCTATTAATATAATTCTAACAAAGTGCCAGAAAACATCAACCTTGAGAGAAATTAAGAACTTGAGACATGTGAAACATTCATCTACATTATAATTTGGAGATATAACGCAAATGTCGCATGTTTGACGCATACTGCCGGATACATAAAGTTTCGCTTTAAATTAAAATCAAAATAATGTAATGAGAACTGAGATTACACATGGAATAATAATAATAATGTCAACATTTTTCACAAACCATTTTCATAAAATGCACTCTTTAATGTTTGAAGTACTGACTTCAAATTTATCAATCTCTTAATATTTTAAAAACAGTAAGGGCCCTAAGACACTACCCTGCAATACCCCAAAAGTCATTTGCCTACTGGTGGAAACTACTCATCAATTCTTATTACGTATATTATATAGAGCCTTCAAAATTAGTTAAGTTCTACTTAAAGACTCAACTTTAGATCCTTTATTCTATACCTTAGTTCATATAACGAACTTATAGATATGATTACGCAAACGAAGGCTTATCTAAGAATGTCTTCATGACTGGAGACTAACCATATGTGAAAGATATACGAAATTGCTTTGATAAGTGTCAAGCTTACATCTATTGCATAATGATGATGAGGTATATTATCACTTCCTGACTCAAACAAAACTGCAGATCATCGTGTGGGGACTTATGTGTATGTGATAGTGAAAGGTGTTCATTGGCAAATCATTAATTATGATGTTTACTTTAATGACGATTTGTTTGGACATTGCAAAGAATTTCACGAAAGCGTTTGATTGGGTTAATAAAGAAAATGCAACTTTTTAAAATTAAGTTTTCATTCATCAGTAACTTCAGGTAAATTCTAAAAGAAGCAGTTATTGTAAACTGATACTCCTATACCTAGATGTTTCAAAGTGGGTAGATTTGTTAACAACCTTTAGGGGCGGTTTTTTGATCCGTGGTTAAATCGACCAATTGTTAAAAAATTGTAACTTATGGTCAACTGGGTCAACTAATAGTTAATTATTTGACAATTCAAAGACAAACAATTGATCAAAAAACATATTTTGCCAAAATTGAACCACAAGTTACTATTTTTAACAATTGGTTGAGTTAACTACGGCTCAAAAAACAGGCCCTAAGTAGCATAAGTACTAGTTAGTACGGCTATTTTCTATCAAAAGACCAGTTTCGACCAGTTTCTCAATTAACCATCAATCCTGCAGATATGTATCTGCCCTGCCGTAACTATCTAGTAAGAAATGGATGGAGTCGCCATTACGGCTGCCTAGATAAACATCTGCCATTTACTTGTGATGCCAGTAAGCGGAGAAAGATAATAACACCGTAATAATATTGTGAAAACAATGTAATTTAACATAATCGCCGCTGCCCGCCGGGGGTAAGGTCTTGCACAGACGGCCGACAGTGTTACTGTGCAATCTGGAGCCTTAGAACAAACGATATATTAGAGATAATTAAATTTAATCCTATTTTCCTAATAAGAGCTGTTGTCTTACAATAATTTTCTGCCAACAAAGCAACTTAACAGCGCTCGCATCGCAAAGGGCCATGTTTACAATGTTTCAATGTTGCCATGTTTCAATTGCTTTGATTAACCTTTGATGGGCATCAATAATGATACATTAAAGTTTTGAGATTGTACAGATATCTCCCTTTTAGTAATACACCGACTATAGACTATAAAATGGCCCCGTCTGTACACAACTTTACCGCCAACAACTTCAGATGATGTAGTTAAATAAATAGCAAGTATATCATTTGTTTTGAGCTATTCGCGAGCTGCATGTAATAACTGTGGTTTGTGCAGCTCGTTGCATTGCAAGCTGTCTTACGGCTTGTTACGGAAAATAAGCTGTAATTGCAGAGAAAATAAATAATGATTACATTATTTGCAGTGTGGTAGTTGAGCTAGTGATGTGGTCGAACGGTCACTTTTCATTGGCGATAACTATTAGGTATTACTTGTTATATTTTTTTGAAAAAGATATTTGCAAATTATGAATCTATTTCTTCTAATTATGAAAAAGTGTACTTAGTGATTAATAACATTGTTTTCACTGGTTTATATTGTAAGCTAAGCTTGCAGTTTTCTGTGTAGCTTGAAGAAGTTGTCTTTTCCGTTTTAACGAACGAAATGATTATGTTTCAGTCACAGACCAAATATTATTATTTTAAGAAAGTATTCGACACGAAAGAAACCTGCCCTTGACTATTACCTAACATTTCCACTACACACTCTTTTATTTGTTGTTTAATTCTAGCGGCCGTGTGTCGCAACTCGCAACCGACCTCCGGTTGACATGCGCCTGACAGACGGACGGTCACGTTTGACAGTTGCACCGACCGTGTGTACTGTGATTGTGGGTCACAGTCACAGGTAGAAAGGGTGAAAAATGGTATAATCGTATTGAGGATAGGATAGGATTTTGCAAGTATATTAATACTTACAAAGAAGACGTCTACTGTTTATTTAGAGCATGTTCCACTGAAATTCTGTTTCAGGAAACGGGTAGTGATTGTATCTATTGGTGTTTATAGGTGACGAGCTATTAACCTACATAGAATAGGTAGCTATATTTATGAAATTGTGTAGAGCTTCACTTCATACCTGACTATTGTCAAGCAGAAAGAAAATATCAAAATTGGAAAATGCCGCTAAACAATATGACAAAAAAAAATTGCATATTTTAAAATCTTACAAGAAAGTAGAAAAATGTTGAATAATTTGTATCTCTTATTCATATTTAGTGATAGATCATCATCTACCGAGCCTTTTGCCAACTATGTTGGGGTCGGCTTCCAGTCTAACCGGATGCAGCTGAATACAAGTATTTTAGTGATAGATAATTCTCTATTTTAGTGTTAAAGTTCAAAGTCCGCTGAAAGCTTGCGTGACGTCAAGGACGGATTTTAACTGATGCCGACAAAAGACGATCGGTAAAAATATATCCGAGTCACGGTCACAGAAACAAATATTTCAGTAATTTTCAGAACGCAGAAATTAAATCCCAGGTACAATTTACAAGTTGGAACACCAATGTCTTCATAATTAATAGATATTCTCATGCATATTTAGGAAAAAAGTATTATAAAAAATCGTCAAGCGTGAACTCACCACAAAAAGTAGAGCTGAAAATGATTGCAAATCCTGAAGATATCCGATTGTCACTGTGATGGGTCTACACCGGTGTATGATACACGCGGTACTACTGCACTATTTAATTAATTACTTATACCATAATATTATGGTTTATTTGATGATTCTCATGGCATACCGGCGCGTGCCGTGCGCGGGAGTTGGGGACGGACTGCGCGCGCGGCCCGCTGTGACGTCAGCGAGCTAAATATAGTGCGGGGAACACACCACGCTATTTTCACCCCCACAAAATCTAACCCAGAAGCGTTTAAAGCTAATTTTCGCTTGATGTGTGGTGTGAGTTAAGGCATTAAGTAGTACATGGTGGTGAAATGTCGGGCCGGGCGTGTTATTTTTGCATAGGATTTTCATCGCTTTCCGCGCTAGAACGCGTGGCTTTAAACGGCAATAAGCCGGCGCTAGCGCATCTGCTTGGAGCTTTTGTTTACGAGAACGTCGTGGTTCGTAGTAATGTGGATGTAGGGTACAAGGGTAATGATTGGCCGATATTTGGACCACACGTGGGCTGAGACAAAGATTTTTCAGCGTGGGAACATTTTAAATCTTTCGTTACAAAGCTAAGCTTTCATTGGTTTTAGTAGGTTTTTATATTTTATTTTTCTTTTGATAGATTCTTATTTTGTAAATGTGAGGACTTTGTAGGCCTTGTAGACTTTAGATCTGTAGACCATTTTTTATTTTATCAAGTACCGTACATGTTGACAGGCCTACGCTGTCCTCCTACTGTAATTTGAAAACATTGTAAAAGCCAATTATTTTTAAAAAGAGTAACCGTAGAGTTTCTTGCCGGTTCTTCTCCATAGGAAACGACCAATTGGAACCGTGCACCTAGCTTCTGACGTTTCATAAGTGCCCATGTAGGTTTATGTGAAATAAAATATTTTGATTTTGATTTTATGATTGAGATTCTGAAATGTTCAAATGCTAAAAGAAAATTGAAGAGATTGTTTAACTGTTATGTGGAGTTATCTGCTGTGTTATAAAAAGAAGAATGTTTGTTTACTTTTCATTGACCTTTTTCTTTAATGGGTTGAAGTGGGTCACAGCAACATACCATGAAATAACCTTGCGGCCAGATTTAAGAGGGCTTGGTTAACACTGATCGACGGTGAACATTGTGAAACTTTTCTTTATGGGAAAACTGATTGTTACAATTTCTAACGACGTCGTAGCATGTTTCGCGTCGTGTTCGTTTGTGTTTCTGCCTATCCTTGTGGAAAAAAGACTCGAGTTTATATGTTTAATGTATACATTGGCTTAATAATTGTAGATAGTTAAAGGTAGGTTAGCTCTGAGAAAGCCAAAGAAAAAATATCTTAATAACCGTTTCTTAAGAGCATTCCTTCCATCATCCAGTCTAACCACATGCTGCTAGATCTATGCTTTACATCTAGACCTGTCGTAATTACCTACTACTACATTGCTAACATTGCCCCACACGCGTACAAATGATAAACAAATGGATGCGCGTGCGCAGACCACGCGCGGGATCTAAGTAAGCGCGAACTGCGCTGCTGCGCAGTACATCGCACCCTTATTTATCATCAGCACGTTTAGACATCCTTCTTTGTCATATAGATTGCCCTTTAAGAGCTAGGGCGTAGATTGATTGTTTTACCAGTTCAAGTCATCTGAAGCAAGAAAGAGGAGAAAATAGCTTTAGGTAGGGGATGCGTCTTTGTATTTAGTCATAGGTGTTAAAGAAAATTGCTTATTCCTAGTCCAAATGGAAACGATTTTGACTTTCTTGATAGATACATTTGACCCAGAGTCGAGATGCCAGCCCGCCGCCCGGCGCCGCCCGCGCTACCAGTTGTGAGAGGCATTGTCATTTCAATCTATGACATTGTCACTGCGACCCCAAATAGTTGGTCAGGCAAGAATCTTATTCTGCAAATAGGCAGTGAGGAGATTTTCCAGCAGGATGACGAGTACTGTTTGAACGTTTCTCTCCTAAAGGATATTTATATTGCAGTGAGTGGTGGTTGCAACAGGCTGTTATAAGGAGAGGCTGATATAAGCCATAAGCCAGCTCAAATAGGATTAAGTAAAATTTATATAATTTTACATCAAAAATAGAGTGAACAGGCATCTTCTGAGCACGCTCGTTCCATCATAGACCTCATCTATCGCTTACCATCAGGCGTGATCGGGGTCAAGAGCGGGCCCATTTAGTAATAATAATCAATCAAGGGCCTGATTCAGAAGGCAGTACTCCTTGATACGGCTCGCATTGTGAGGAGGTTCCTGTCTCTGGAGCCCTAACCACCGGCTTGGACCCTGCTCCCGATACCGGCGGAACACTATTTTTTTTATATTTTTAAATGTACTTATTTTTTATATTTAAAAATTTAATAAAATAAGGTACCTATGTAAATAAATAAAGGAGATAATAATAATAATACTTTTGCATCCCCTAATTAAAACTGCGAAGCACCTGCATATTTGTCTGCCCCACAAATCTCTGCTGCCAATCACACGCCGCTACACTGCGCCGGTTGTATTAAAAAGCGATCATTAGCCCGTCATTAATGCGCGTTTTAAATAAATAAATAAATCAATGCCGTGCGGGCGTATACAATATGCGCGTGATTCATGCGCGTCTCGTGCCAAGCGCACTGCACACGATACTGCAATTGTACCACAAAATGTATGAATATCAGAAGAACTGCTTTTCAAAAAGAAAGACGCAAAAGTGGAAGGTTACCCGGTGGTGTTCCCTAACCTAACCTATTTGATTAGTATTTGGTTATCGAAGTTTGGTCATGCCACCTAATTTCAGATCAAAAAGATTTATTTCGCATCGTACTGTGTTGGTACCTACTTCGATAGAGGTGCACTTTCGGTATATCAAAGATACAGACCTACTGGAGTTTTTAAGCAAAGTTGAAAAATAAGGAAAGGCCAATAAAGACAACACATAGGTAATGTCAGTCTACATTTGCCTTTCGTTATTTCTCGTTACGTTAACTGAAAACCTGATATCTATGCTGAAAACATGCTGAAAACGTAACCGTAGATCATGTCGAGTATATAGGTGTACCTACCTAGGTATGAGAGTAGGTAGTTCGAAACATTTGCGTAACTTTACCTGCATAATATTCATGTTCAAGATTCGAGAGATTCGAGTATTGTAAAAAGTGGGGCTTCTGTTTTCGTGTAAAGTGTGAATGCACTGCAGTGTTGTATTTAGCGTAATATTGTATTGGATTAACACCTGCGTGATGTATGGTTACCGGGTTACATGTTAAGAATAGGAATACACACCGGTTTCCCCGGGTCTAGCAAGAAGCTACTGGTCTTACTAAGTAACCTACAATAAATGTTAAATACTTACCTAACACAATTTTTGAAAATGTAGGCAAAACACTAATGTGAATTAGGACGATTGCTAAATTGCTTAAATAAATGCATATTTCGTAGCAAAGAGGGAATGTTAATGAAGACAATGTGGAATTGTGGGTTGTTACTTCGTGTTGTGTTTGTGTGTATTTTTCACTTAGCGCGATTCCGCGAAAGCTGTTATACTTATGTAGGTCATTTACCAGCTATTGGCAACCAACAAAATAATGAAAATAATTAATTCCTTTAACTAGGTATTTCTCGTTGGAGAGTACCTATGCATATCGTCATCATAATGTGATTTGTCCCAGATAGAAATGCAACAAACAGACGAGAAATTCTGCCGTTTTTCATTATGACAGCCCTGCCTTATCGCCACAAAGTCAATCAGCCACCCTTACTCTAGTCGTACCTGCTTAACCACCAGTTTGCCGGTGGGCTTCTCGGTGACGTAGCTCTGCATGCCGGCCATCAGCACGGTGGCGCCCAGGAACTTGTTGAGCAGCGCACGCGCCTCCGCGTCCTCTGTCGTGTCACCCTCCTGGATCACTGGGAGAGGAGGGAGGGGTTAGGATGTCGGAATAGTCTCTTATTAAGTATCCAAATTAAACTATAGTATCCACCTAAGCGTAAAGATAGATATGTGATAACAGCGCAAACCTTTTTTTGATTGTTGCAAAAAAGATTTCCTCTCTGTGTTGGTGAAAACCGGCCCTAAAGTTGATATCAGGAAACGAGTAGGTAGGAAGAATAGCGTTAGCTGTCACGAGTCGTGCTCGTGATTCACGAGAAACTCTCTTTGAAAAATAGTCAAAGATAAAAATACGTTACTACTGGCAACATTACTATTTTGTTTCCTAATTTATGTTAGAGGTATTTTGTACCGAACTTTTTTGTTGTCTTTTTTGTTTCAAGTGTTTATTAGTGGAAGCTTGTAAATGGCCTTCAGATGCATATTGTTTAAGAGCATTGTTTAATTTAGCTGTAAGTTTCCCGAACAGAATAAAATAAAATAAACATTATCAACTGAACTTTAACGGGCCAATGTACAGTCAACAAAAAAAATAAGTATGCAGGATCGTCGGATATAGTTGAAGTTTAGTAAGAAACCGATGGATGTTGTCGACTGAAATTTAATTTAATAAATGAGCTGTTTGTTTTCTATTAATAAAATTCAATTTTATTCGAGAACATCCATCGGTTTCTTACTAAACTTCAACTATACCCGACAATCTGGCATACTTATCTCTTTTGTTGACTGTACATACAGTCAGGGAAATTAATTGTACTTATAACATACAAATGTCATACAACAGTTTAAGAATGACAGTTATGACTGTGGTTAAGATTTGGTATGAATATGTAGGTACGTATAATATGTAGGTTCCTAAGGGAAATTTTTTGCTAGTCAATTTCATAAACAATTAATTTCCTTGACTTTACCCAATCAAAGCGGTAATGTTGGTGGTTATAAAAATATGGTTTTCTTTTCATTTCGATTCCAATTGCAGTCTATTCGAGATATGAATGTGTGCTCATTTGCAAACGGAAGCCTAGTTTCTTGCCTTGTACGCATGATGCATCTTTACAATATGCATGCACGTAGCGTGTTGAGTTTTGCCCCATTTTTTACCAGATCATGTTAATATCAAGGCGATAGCTACTTATTATCGCGGCCAGTCGAGCATGTGAGACAATTAGCTTTTTAAATTAGGCTAATTACTGTCCTACTGACCAATATGATCAAGACACATGTCGTCGAGTTTACAGGACTATTTAAAATGTGTTATGAAACGGTCAGAGGGCAAGTTACAGGAGTAGATAGATAAATTAGATTATCTACATGAGAAGATTAGCTTCTATTAGCATCCTGATTCCGTCAAACGTCCCACACGTGGGCGTGGTGGCGTGGCGTGTCTTACAGCCTCCCACATCTGTCTTTAATAACTTAAAGAAAAGGATAAGCCCTTTCCAAGATATCCAGCCATCTCGCCAGCGCTTCCTTATATGCCTAACCTACATAAATACTAATACGCAGGTGCTTATTATTTTGATAGCAAATCAATAGTTCTGCCAGGCGTGACTACTGGCAAGGGCATCACGATTGTAGAGAGAATGACAGACATTACTTGGCAGCCTGAGAGGTTTCATCGACTTTCCATTAACCATGTGCTGTGTGCCAAGTGTGGTTTCGAATTGCATTGTATAAGGAACAGCAAAACATTATTTTTAAGACTATGAGGTAGTAACTACTAGGGCATTTTAATTGTGAACCTTGGTAAGCTGAAGTGAAGTTGATAGTGCGACTGAGCAAAAAATATTGACAACATTTTTGCTGCTTACAGTTTAGACCCTTATTGTTAAATGATGGATTGCAGAGAAATTGAGATAGAGAGCAGTGGCGGGCGGCGGGCCAGTGGTGACGGCCCCGACTTGCGAGTAAAGTAGTAGGTCGTGGGTTCGATCCCAGACACACTTTGTTTAACTTATTTTATCACCACTGCTCTCCAAACGGTGAAGGAAAACATCGTGTGGAAAGCGGCATGTCACAGAACCAAAAATTCGAAGACATGTGACCTCTACCAACCCGCACTGGGCACACGTGGTGGATTAAGATCCACTCCCTCTCACAGAGAGGAGGCCTGTCTCCCAGTCGTGGGAACAATATAGGCTGATTAAGATCCACTCCCTCTCACAGAGAGGAGGCCTGTCTCCCAGTCGTGGGAACAATATAGGCTGATTAAGATCCACTCCCTCACACAGAGAGGAGGCCTGTCTCCCAGTCGTGGGAACAATATAGGCTGATTAAGATCCACTCCCTCTCACAGAGAGGAGGCCTGTCTCCCAGTCGTGGGAACAATATAGGCTGATTAAGATCCACTCCCTCTCACAGAGAGGAGGCCTGTCTCCCAGTCGTGGGAACAATATAGGCTGATTAAGATCCACTCCCTCTCACAGAGAGGAGGCCTGTCTCCCAGTCGTGGGAACAATATAGGCTGATTAAGATCCACTCCCTCTCACAGAGAGGAGGCCTGTCTCCCAGTCGTGGGAACAATATAGGCTGATTAAGATCCACTCCCTCTCACAGAGAGGAGGCCTGTCTCCCAGTCGTGGGAACAATATAGGCTGATTAAGATCCACTCCCTCTCACAGAGAGGAGGCCTGTCTCCCAGTCGTGGGAACAATATAGGCTGATTAAGATCCACTCCCTCTCACAGAGAGGAGGCCTGTCTCCCAGTCGTGGGAACAATATAGGCTGATTAAGATCCACTCCCTCTCACAGAGAGGAGGCCTGTCTCCCAGTCGTGGGAACAATATAGGCTGATTAAGATCCACTCCCTCTCACAGAGAGGAGGCCTGTCTCCCAGTCGTGGGAACAATATAGGCTGATTAAGATCCACTCCCTCTCACAGAGAGGAGGCCTGTCTCCCAGTCGTGGGAACAATATAGGCTGATTAAGATCCACTCCCTCTCACAGAGAGGAGGCCTGTCTCCCAGTCGTGGGAACAATATAGGCTGATTAAGATCCACTCCCTCACACAGAGAGGAGGCCTGTCTCCCAGTCGTGGGAACAATATAGGCTGATTAAGATCCACTCCCTCTCACAGAGAGGAGGCCTGTCTCCCAGTCGTGGGAACAATATAGGCTGATTAAGATCCACTCCCTCTCACAGAGAGGAGGCCTGTCTCCCAGTCGTGGGAACAATATAGGCTGATTAAGATCCACTCCCTCTCACAGAGAGGAGGCCTGTCTCCCAGTCGTGGGAACAATATAGGCTGATTAAGATCCACTCCCTCTCACAGAGAGGAGGCCTGTCTCCCAGTCGTGGGAACAATATAGGCTGATTAAGATCCACTCCCTCTCACAGAGAGGAGGCCTGTCTCCCAGTCGTGGGAACAATATAGGCTGATTAAGATCCACTCCCTCTCACAGAGAGGAGGCCTGTCTCCCAGTCGTGGGAACAATATAGGCTGATTAAGATCCACTCCCTCTCACAGAGAGGAGGCCTGTCTCCCAGTCGTGGGAACAATATAGGCTGATTAAGATCCACTCCCTCTCACAGAGAGGAGGCCTGTCTCCCAGTCGTGGGAACAATATAGGCTGATTAAGATCCACTCCCTCTCACAGAGAGGAGGCCTGTCTCCCAGTCGTGGGAACAATATAGGCTGATTAAGATCCACTCCCTCTCACAGAGAGGAGGCCTGTCTCCCAGTCGTGGGAACAATATAGGCTGATTAAGATCCACTCCCTCTCACAGAGAGGAGGCCTGTCTCCCAGTCGTGGGAACAATATAGGCTGATTAAGATCCACTCCCTCTCACAGAGAGGAGGCCTGTCTCCCAGTCGTGGGAACAATATAGGCTGATTAAGATAAACTCCCTCTCACAGAGAGGAGGCCTGTCTCCCAGTCGTGGGAACAATATAGGCTGATTAAGATCCACTCCCTCACACAGAGAGGAGGCCTGTCTCCCAGTCGTGGGAACAATATAGGCTGATTAAGATCCACTCCCTCTCACAGAGAGGAGGCCTGTCTCCCAGTCGTGGGAACAATATAGGCTGATTAAGATCCACTCCCTCTCACAGAGAGGAGGCCTGTCTCCCAGTCGTGGGAACAATATAGGCTGATTAAGATCCACTCCCTCTCACAGAGAGGAGGCCTGTCTCCCAGTCGTGGGAACAATATAGGCTGATTAAGATCCACTCCCTCTCACAGAGAGGAGGCCTGTCTCCCAGTCGTGGGAACAATATAGGCTGATTAAGATCCACTCCCTCTCACAGAGAGGAGGCCTGTCTCCCAGTCGTGGGAACAATATAGGCTGATTAAGATCCACTCCCTCTCACAGAGAGGAGGCCTGTCTCCCAGTCGTGGGAACAATATAGGCTGATTAAGATCCACTCCCTCTCACAGAGAGGAGGCCTGTCTCCCAGTCGTGGGAACAATATAGGCTGATTAAGATCCACTCCCTCTCACAGAGAGGAGGCCTGTCTCCCAGTCGTGGGAACAATATAGGCTGATTAAGATCCACTCCCTCTCACAGAGAGGAGGCCTGTCTCCCAGTCGTGGGAACAATATAGGCTGATTAAGATCCACTCCCTCTCACAGAGAGGAGGCCTGTCTCCCAGTCGTGGGAACAATATAGGCTGATTAAGATCCACTCCCTCTCACAGAGAGGAGGCCTGTCTCCCAGTCGTGGGAACAATATAGGCTGATTAAGATCCACTCCCTCTCACAGAGAGGAGGCCTGTCTCCCAGTCGTGGGAACAATATAGGCTGATTAAGATCCACTCCCTCTCACAGAGAGGAGGCCTGTCTCCCAGTCGTGGGAACAATATAGGCTGATTAAGATCCACTCCCTCTCACAGAGAGGAGGCCTGTCTCCCAGTCGTGGGAACAATATAGGCTGATTAAGATCCACTCCCTCTCACAGAGAGGAGGCCTGTCTCCCAGTCGTGGGAACAATATAGGCTGATTAAGCTAAATGATGGATACATTTTTGAAGTAAATCACCCTTCACTCAATATAAGTCTAAAAGGTATGATAATTACGAAGCGTATCCACTATCCGTTATCGTCAAATAGGTCTATGCTTACTTTGTCAGTAATTCAAATTATTCGTAATAAAACAAGATGACTTACCTATATCAGCATTCTTCATCCTGGTCAGTATATCCTGTACTCCTGTGACCTTAGTACTGCTGTCGAGGAAGGACTTCTCCCCCCGCGCGCCCTGCTGCGTGGTGGTGCCGTGGCGGCTGGTGGTGGTGGTGACGGTCCTCACCCCACCATCCACGCGCTCTGTGGTCACCACTGTGTCTTCCACTGAGCCCAGGCTGTGCTCACTGTCCGTGCGGGTGAGACCTGGGGAAAGAGAAGGTTACTTATAATGGCTCTATGTCATAAAATAGATCATCCCTAATTATATTGCATTGGTTGCGTACAGGGCATAGATACCCGTGGTACAGGGTAACTAAAAGTTTACACCTAGGATTGGACACAGTTAATATTTTTCACACTGTTTGAGATGAAGGAATCAATAAGAAAGGAAAAAAACAAACAGGTAAGAAAAAAAGGAAGGCAGGTGGCTTACCAGCGTGTGCTGAAGAGTCGCTGGAGACGCTGTCCTTCATGGTGGCGGTGCGCAGGATCAGACCCGCCTTCGGGTACGTGGTGCGCTCAGTCTTGGCGCTTTCGTCTACGAAGAGTAACCAAGAATAAGTGATTTTAGATAAAAAAGTCCGTGAGGGTCATGGCATCCTGAAGTAGAGTTATTGTTACATAGTATTTTACCGCATCACGGCACAGCATAGACACAGTTTATATCATTATTTGTATTTTGGCAAATAAGGTATGCATCTGTGTATGGATGTACGATCGTAAGTCATTATGATACCTACTATTGATCCGATTTCGTTCAATAAGTAGGTAGAAGTACCCCCAAAAACCCCCCAGTCTGGTTTGTTTTCGAAATCACAACACAACATAATTTTTTCCTTAATCATGAATGGATTCGTAAGTAGTCTGCAAGGATGTGTAAGTAAACAATTGATTTGAAACTCGACCCCGTAAGTTGTCACCGAAACAGCGTGCAACGCACCACCAAACATCCTGTATTGACGTTAAAATTGTCATAACATAACCCGAATTTCAAATAAACATCGTCACAAAAGGCATTTATTTTAAAGTATTTGATAACTTCCTGTAAGTCAACATGTCTCAAGTGCGGGGAACACCGCGGGCTAAGGCATACTAATGACATTTAAATAGGTAGTTGACCCCAGCGGGCCAGCAGCGGGCCAGCAGCGGTCACAACACCACAGAGATGAGTAATCACTCGTGTGAATGTCAATAAGATAATCGAGACGTGGTGTTGGATCTGATAACATACCGACATTTTTGAGTTTGTAAACATGATTGTAAACATGCATACTTAATAATGCTTTGTTTTTGCATTTTATGAATGAGGTTACCAAATTTGTGTACAGCCAGCAAAAAATACCTAATCAGCGAATAGTTTTTGTTACAAAACAACTGATTTAGTTCACTTGCACTGCATTTTTTGCGAATTCAAGTTTTTCTAATGTTTTGACAAAAGCTAGTTTGAAAACCTTCTTAGAGTTTTTCAAGCGTATAAAATGTTATTTAACGAGTTTCATTTAATTCATTTAAATGGACGTACAAAAGCTGTTTATCTACATCGCCATTGCGTAAATCCAAAAAACCCTTTCTAACCACTTAAAATAAATAAGTATGGTAAACTAGAAGTAGGTATAATAAGTATGTATATATATTCCCTGTACCTACTTACATTTTATATTTATTTTATTTACTTAAATAAAATATTTTTTTTAAGTACCTACCTACAGTCCTATACACACTACACAAATTATAAGTTTGGAAACGACATTATAAGTTTTGAGTACAAAGGTAAATAACTGCTTATTTCATGAAAAAATTCTTCCAATAGACGTGCGATAGGAGAAATGAAAATGTCTACACGACTTGTTCCCGTTCCGCTACCGCAGCCGCGCAGGTAGCGCAGGTTCAGGTAGCGCAGGTATGCTGGAAGAGGTTTCAATTGAAATAAACATCACCTTTGTGCTTTGTTTTTCTGTTTCTTCCTATTTTCCTACGTGTGAACTGTAAGTACACAAATTAATGGTTGAATAAATAAATAACCTATACCTATGCCTAAAGAATATAATTAGGTATTAATAAAAACAAAACACTACGCATTGTTTTGTTTTCAATAATTATATTCTCCAACGCAATGTTAAGGTAATTAATACTGTCAATAACCCACTTACCTAATCTCTGATAAATACTAAGCAACAACTTAAAATTATAACTAGAATCCTTGTTCGTATCCATTTTAACGAAAAAATTTCAAAAGCACATGGAAATAGTAAGTACTAATGTACTGCTCACAGAACCTCGTCGGGTTAGTCCGAGAGCCAGTTGACGACTGAAAACGTAAACGCAGCCAGTGCAATATGAAAGTATGAAAGTTATTACGTAAGGAGCCGCACGCAAACGCGCTCGCGTGCGTTTACGTTACGTTATTATTATGTGATATCACGAAACTGTAGATTAATTTCCATGAGATTTTGGTTGGAAAATGTATCAAGTGTGATGCATATGCGCTGTACAGGTGTACACTCTGTGGGTTGTTAGGGTTCCGTACCCAAAATGGTAAAACGGAACCCATAATGTGTGACTCAGTCTGTCTGTCTGTCTGTCTGTCACAGCTGGATATCTCAAGAACAACAAATGCTATCAACTTGAAATTTGGAATAGATTTAGATGATGTTTGCCTAAGTATTTTTCAAATAAGAAAGAAATAATAATATATATATATATATATTTTGCAACAAGGACTGAAAGCGGGTCTGAAAAATTCGAAGTGGTAGCCCCACTTCGAATTTTTCTAGGGCATGTGGGGTATCATATTATGAAAGAGCGAAGTTTGCACATTCTCAAACTTTTTTTTAGGCCGCCTTGTTTTCGACTCATCTCCGAAGTTTGCAAAGAAAAAAATCTGAAATAATTGTATGTGATAGAAGTGTACCTATGTAAAGATTACAGGAAAAATAAAACGATGTCTCTAAATAGCACACTTTTTCAGAAATCATCAACAAAAGTTACATTAGGTCCACTATCGGTCAAGAAACGGCGCTGACCTAAAACTGCAATATTCTACACCGCAGTGCGCAATGTTAAAATTCTCTTACGAATATAGGCCTCGCCGATGAAAATTTAAAAACATATGATGGTACGGAACCCTCGGTGCGCGAGTCTGAGTCGCTCTTGCCCGGTTTTTTTTAATATCGTAAGTCTTCTTGTAAATAAGTATCTACATACTTATGTCCTTCGGAAGCGGGCCTATTGTCGTTAGCATACGGCATAAACAATTTCCAACCAATATGTCCGACCCGGGAGTCAATAGGTACCTACCTACTAAAATTAAGACTTTCAGGATGTGATAATTATTTGATAGTCTTTTTTCGTTCATTTATTTTTTTATATAATACTGGTATTCAGCTGCATCCGGTTAGACTGGAAGCCGACCCCAACATGGCTGGGAAAAGGCTAGGCAGATGATGATGATTCATTTTTACCGACTTCAAAAAAAAGGAGGTTATCAATTCGACACGTATACACGTAATATTATTGGAATTGCATTATATTCACATATGACAATCTACTAAGGCTTTCAAACAAATATACAAAATTTCATAGACTACATGTATGTATGTTTGTCCACGCATTTCTCACCAACTATTGATCGGATCGTGACCATTTTTTTTATTGGCTTACATTTACTTCAACTTAGGAAACAGTGCAAGTTTCATCAAAATCGATTCAGTAATTTTCAAGATATGGACTAATACGTGTAAGAGTGACGGCCTGGCTTATTGATACGAGTTACGGGTGTAGTGTCAAAGGGAAAACATCTCAAAACCTTGGTCAAATTCTAGTGCAAAAACTAAAAAATTACGAAATAAAAACTAATTTAAAAAAATTAAACCGACTTCAAAAAGAAATTAACTCAAAATTATGAAATAACTTTATTTTCGGAAGTCGGTGGCAAAAAACTAAAACTACCAAGACACCGACTTCCGAAAATAAAGTTATTTCATAATTTTGAGTTAATTTCTTTTTGATGTCGGTTTAATTTTTTTAAATTACTTTTTTAATAAATAGGTAAATCTTTACTTTTGTTTATTTCGGTACTTAACCGATTCAATAAACGAGTCTCTTATTGTACAAACTGAACACAATCGTATATTTTCTATTGCGTTATCATTGCTAAGTATTTCAATATCGTTGTCAATATCAAAAGAAAAAAAATCGTGATATTTCAATGTTGCAACTGTTTGTAACTCTAGTACGCTCCGATTCCCTTCATTAGACCGGCGCAGGCGCAGGTCTACCTATTCTAGCAACTTTGTTGCCTCATTGGTCTTGTATAAGAACTTCTGTAGACCTTGAAATGGCTGATTCAATACTTAGGAGCAGACGTAACCTGCCTGATACTTGGACCTTTTTATGAAATCATTTTTGGTACAGCTACCTATTTAATAGTGTTGGCTAAGTATTATCTCGGGGAAAAAGTATTCCCATGATGATTGGGGCGATGACTAAGTCACCTCTGTTTTGAGATAACTGTACTTAATAATGTACTACTGGCCATCAGTTTATTGTTACACTACCTGTTGTTTGATGGCGTAATGACTAGTATTATTTCTGAATCACTCGTTGTTAATAAAAGCTATACTAATGTAATACTTACTGGCACTCTTGATATATTTCTCCGTAAGCGATTTCACTGAACTCTGCCTGACCGTCTTCTTGTTATCTGTCCTCTCGATCCTCTCTTTCCTCTCCTGCGTCCTGTCTCCTTTCTTCTCGACCTTCTCCACTCTTCTCTGCATTCTCTCTGTTTTGTCTTCTCTCCTGTCTCTTGCGCTGTCTACGACCTCCTCCCTGGCCTGCCTGGTTCTGTCTCTTATTGTGTCTCCTACGTTCTCCTCTCGTCTACTTTCAATGCGTCTGGTTTCTCCTCCGATCTCTTCCCTTCTGCTCTCAATGCGTCTGGTTTCTCCTACGATCTCTTCTCGTCTGCTATCGTAACTCCTCTCTGTGATGTCTTCTGTCTTGGTGTCAGAGACTCGGCGGTCGCTGTGCGTGAACTGGTCTATCGCGGCGCGATCTTCTCTCTATGGGAGATAAGGTGCATTTTTGTATGATTAGAGATTTGATAAGATGTTATTATTAATTAGCCGGAAGGAAACAAATAGTTGATATTCTTTAGGTTGTCTTCTGTTTATTTATCAAAATATCTTAGGTTTTTTAACAAGGAATGTGGAAGTGGGACGGGGTTACTTATTATAAGTGTTAATCGGTAATTAGGCTTTTTGTTAGGTAAATTTCGCAAGAAGACACCCGAAAGATAAGTCAAAAATTAAATGCCTGTATTTGTAGTTTGAAAATGGGATTTAGAATCTGGAAAAAACGATTATTAAGTAAATAAACAAATAGCTTTAATTAAAAACAGCGTGCAGCGTTAAAACATCAGTAGAGCACTAACAACACATTACTATAACAAATCCAGCAGGCGCTTACCCCGTGAGCTTCCTTTAGTGTGGTGCCAGTATGACCTCCGAACTTCTTGGTAGTGGTAACGGAAGCCAGGCCGTGGATGCGTGAGGGGGGCTCCCCCTGACCCTGCAGCAGGCGCTCCAGGTCCTCGGGCTCTGTGGAGTAGGCGGTCACGGAGACGGTACCCTCAGGCTCGCCCCCGTTGCGGGAGTGGTACTCTTGGCGGATCACCGTGCCTTTCACTGGGTAGGGAAGTATTTTGTTAGATTGTTAGGAGTTCACCAAATGACGACTTAGCCAGATGACGAGTTTTAATCGAATGATTGTGAATTCTAATATCGTAGAACATCTTAACTGGTTGTAGGAGGATAATGTAAGACATTGGAGGAAAATTACTGAAAATAATATTTTAGTTAGGTAAGTACCTAATGTATGTATGTAGTTTTTAAAATGGCGTTCTACTTGTGTTTTGTAAAGATAAACAATAAAGATGTCGCAAGGCACACGACGAGGCAACATGCAACACTGCAAGTCACCGAGCTATTAGGAGTAGTCTTGCGATGACTATCTTTGTTACACTACAAACATTTCGCTACAGTATTACGTAAATGGGTTTTCAAAAGATGACACAGTTACACCTCTGCTTTTATAAACGAACACACAAAAAAATTGTATCTAACATCCTAACGAACTTAAGTTTATAAGAAACATTGTGACATAGTAAGCAACAAGGTTATCTTTAAGTTAAACTCACCAATAAAATTTATTTCACACTTTAACAAGTCAGTCAAGACGGGCCCACACTTAGACAACTACTGTATAGTCACACTCAGCTGAGCTAACATTTGTTTTGTGAACAATTATATATGATTCAAGATGTAGAACGCTTAGTAATTCGAGTTACTTTAGTACTAAGGACGCGTTAACTTTCAGTTGTTCTGAAAATCGACGCGAAAACTAGAAAGTTGGTGACGTCATGTGTTACCGTTGTCAACTTCTTAACATTGACCCCGATACAACTGAATGGCCCCGATAACGTTATAAAGCAATTACTGAACGAAACCTGACTCGACTTCTTTTGATAAGACTTTTTTACGTGATGGCTTAGCTTAGCTAACAGGATATTTAAATCGTCTAATACTGCATTTTCAAAGAAATGATGCTCTGTTTAGTAGTATTATACGTAACATCTTCATCGTCATCATCTATTACCCTAATGTTTTAAACTCTACATGATAACAGCCTCAGCCGTTCATTCCCCTCTGTGAAATGTATTACCTACTTAAATAAATGTTGCTCAACTCTGAGATTATGTCAGTTATTATCTCTTCAAGATCCTCCGTTTACGAAAAGTATTTATTTCACAAACAAACATTGCAGCGGTGTACCTAACCCTATTTAGAAACGTGGTAAAGCAGGGAAGTGATTCACCACGAGGAATCCCAGGACAAATTATTATGGGTACAATGAACCTACTGATTCATCTAATTGCGAAAAACTTTCTTAGGTGCCCAAAAGGGCTTTGGTAAAAAAAACATTCTTAAATCAATAATGTACCGTGTCTCTTATGGATGGCGGTTCAAACAAAAAAATGATGCAAAGAGTACTTTACCTTGGTAGTTAGAGGCGCCGTTCCTCAAAGCTCTAATACCGAAGAGAGGTTTCCCGTCCGAGTCCACTGGTCCAGGCCCGTAGCTCGACGTGATCACGTCAATAGGTTTCGTGATCACCTTACTAGGACTAGGAGCCCTGAACTTTGGCTTCTCCTCTAACTTCTTACTGCTGAACGTCCTGGTCTCCGAACTAATCTTCTTGAGGTTCCTGTTCGTCACCCACGACGGTTTCTCTTCTTGAACAGGCTTTTGTGGTAGTTTCTTCTCAATTTCATACACAGTTTTGATGATGGTCTCTTTCTTAGCGGGTTCTGTTCTCAGCTGCTTATGTGCAGGACTTGGAGTACGGTCGTAAATTCGCTCCGGGCTTTGAGCTTTTCGTTCCGGACTTTGTGCCTTTCGTTCTGGGTATTGAGCCTTTCGTTCCGGACTTTGTGCCTTTCGCTCCGGGTATTGAGCCTTTCGGTCCGGACTTTGTGCCTTTCGCTCCGGGTATTGAGCCTTTCGGTCCGGACTTTGTGCCTTTCGCTCCGGGTATTGAGCCTTTCGGTCCGGACTTTGTGCCTTTCGCTCCGGGTATTGAGCCTTTCGCTCCGGACTTTGTGCCTTTTGCTCCGGGTATTGAACCTTTCGGTCCGGACTTTGTGCCTTCCGCTCCGGGTATTGAACCTGTCGCTCCGGGCTCTGACCCTTTCGCTCCGGACTTTTTGCCCTTCGCTCCGGACTTTTTGCCCTTCGCTCCGGACTCTGACGCTTTTCTGGTGATGGAGACCTTTTATTAGTTCCATTCATCTGTACCAGATCTATGACATCCCTAGATGAAGTCCTCTCAGTAAAGCTTTTAGCCGTAGAGTATTCTTCCACAAGTTTGTGTTGTTCTGTATGTTTTGTTGTCCGCTGTTTCTCTTCTGCCGCCTTTTTCGATTTAGCTTCGGCGAATCTGATCTTGTCAGCCTCACTCAGGCCTACTTTCTTCATGTAAGCAGATGCGTACTCATTAAAACGGTTGGGTTTAGGCTTCGGAGTAGCTGTTTTGTTAGGGGACTGAGTTCGAGTCTTCTTGTCTGGACTGGAATGACGAACAGGACTCTTAGTTTTGGGTGCAGTTTTTGGAGCGGGTTTCTCAGGACTATGTAGTCTTGGGCGCCTGTCGATCACAGTTTTGCTCGGCTCCTTAGCGTGTCCGTTAAGCACTGGTTGCACATGCTCTCTAGGTTGACTGCGTTCAGGGATCGATCTCTGAGGAGTTTTGGCGTGACGATCAGGGGACGTGGTTTTGTGGAGTGAAGATTTTGGAGCCCGTTCTGGTGACCTGGTCTGGAGGCGCTCAGGAGACCTCAGTTTTTGAGTAGTCACGGTCTGTCTGGTTGTTTTAGTGTAAGTGTTAGTGTTAACGTGTTCACTCTCTACTTTCTTCTTAGCAACACGAATTTGGGATCTGATGCGTCGCCTCTGCTCATAACCAACGACCTTTTCCAACTGAAAATTAGAATATAGTCAGCAAAAGTATAAATATATTAAGGAAACATAAATAACAGTTATTAACATGCAAATCTTGTGTTTACTGACCATTTGTTCTAGGAGGTCCAGGTCGAAGATGTCTTCGATGCAAGGGTGTTCGACGCTGCGTCGACGTTCGCTACTCGCCGTTGATCTTTCAACGCTGGTCCTTCGAAGCTCTATTCCAAACTTGCCGCTACCTCGTCGACTGCTTACTTCAGTATCCTCAACCACCTTTGTCTCCTCCTTAATTTGGCTTGTTTTTGTGGGGCGAAGATATCCGGGAACCTTATCCGGCTTATCATTCTCAGGCCGCTGCCTCGGAGATTCGGCTCTTTGCGAAGCTGGATATCTCGATAAAAGAGTTTTGGTGGTAGTTGTAGTTTCCACAGTTTGACGCATTGGAGACTTGGACCTTGGTACTTCAGGTGATTGGACAGTCAAACGAGATGGACTGCTTCGTGGCTTATCATCAGAACGAGGATATTGTGATCGAGTTAGTGTGCCACTTGTCGGGCGGTCTTTAGGTGTATGAGGAGCGGCATCCACTTCGCTATCCACGTCAGTTACATTAGGAGAGCCATCTTCAACAGAAGGATGTAGAACAATTGTTGAATCAGTCTTGGGAGACTTCTTCATCACACCGATGTCTGTCAGCTTTGCAGTTTTAGCGTGAGTGGTTTCTTTTGTTTTTTGAGTAGTTGTTGCAATATTTTCAAATAAAGCCTTGGCTTTTTTCACAGCCTCACTACTGCGGAGAGTGGTTATTTTAACAGTAGGTGTCCTTTCCGTTGGTTTCTTAATGGGGCTGCTGTAATCTTTAACCTTTGGAAGTGATGATGTAGTTTCTTTCGGTATACGTTGCTTATCCTCACGGTGTTTATGATCGGGTGTCCTTCTATTATTAGTAACTTCTAAATCCTCAGTATACGTTGTTGTCTCAATCTCGTATTCTTCATCATCAGCGTCATCGACTATCTTTCGCATGATCATGTCATGTTGCTCCTTAATTTTCTTTTCCTTCTCCTCAACCTCGTGGGATTCCGTCAAGAACTGCTCAGCTGTTTTAACAAACTTATGTACTTTGTCGGAAACGCTGAGCAAACAGTCATCACTCTTTAATGAGTCATCAACGTTAGTCAGGTCAGGACGTTCCACTCTTTGTGGGGTCGGTTTCACTTTAGGTGTCTTAACGTTCTCTGCGGTCTCTACAAACAAGTGTGCTTTGTCGTGTACACTAAGTTTTGTATAGTCATCTTGATAAACAGTATTCTTATCGTACTCATCGGTGACTCTACGCGACGGACTCTTACTATCTCTCGTATCCCTTGGTCCTTTAGCAAACTTGTTAACTTTCTCTGATACAGATAGCAAGCACTCATCGGACTTCAACCTGTCATCAATAAAATCAGAATGCACTCTTCTTTCCGTATCTTTAAACGTTGTAGTAGTAGTAGGCTTGGTCACTGTATCGACACCTTTTGTGAACCGAGATACCTTATCGGTTACGCTAAGAAGGCTTTCATCGTCCTCAGTAACGATGTCAACATCACTTTTCCTGACAAATAGCTCATCATCTTCGCAGATCTCAACAATATCATCGACTATGGACTCGGCCTCATGGATAGTGTGATTTGCTCGTCTGTTGAATTCATCATCGGGTTCGCTTACTTCGTCCGGATAGCGGGGAGTACCAACATCTTCTCCAAAATTAATTGGAGTTGGACAGATTCGATCCGGTGAGTTCTCCCTGGATGACTTAGATTGCTGCACATCAATAATAATATCATCTTCGTCAGTGGACGTATTCAGTGTCGTTGCAGACTTAGGTTTGCTTGACAATTTTGAAGGTTCTTTAAAAGTGGACTTCGTAGTTTTAGTCGTTGTCTTTGTGGACACGTCACTTACTGTTATTTCTGGCTTGGACTTCATTCTTTGAGGCGATGTTTTCTTGGACTTTATAGTAATATCGCTAACAGTGCGCATGACCTTCGTATCACTGTCTTTCTTTGTAGGAATCACGCTTTCTCTGATGCCTTTGGGAGTCGAGGTCCGCTTAGATTCGGGTTCGTTTGGACGACCGGTCGGTGATGGAATGGTCTTCGTAGAAGTTCTACCTGTTGTAGTTCGAGTGGAACTATTTTGCTTGGTAACAGAACTAATATTAGTAGTCTTTTTCAAATCAGTTGCTGTCTTTTCTACTTTAGTCACACTGAGCGTGGCAGGCGTCGGTTTCCTAGTCAAATGAGAGGGTATCTGATCCTTAGGCTTGATGCCACTTGGCTTTGATATTTGAGGAGATTGTGGCCTCTCAGATGGCGAAACGGGTTTTTTCGGCGAAATACTTCTAGTTTTAGTCGGAGAATCTGGGCTTTTGTCAAGCTTAGTAGGTGTAGCAATACCTGAGGGTTTCTTAGTCGGGGATACAGTTCTGGTAGAAAGTTTGCTTGGCACTTTCTGATCTTTTGTTTTTTCATCCATGGGTTTTTCCGGACGAGGTTTTATTTTAGTGGCCGAGAACTTCTCTGTGATTTCTGTGAAATCTTCAGTTAAAGATTCATCATCTATTTCAGTATGTCTGGTTATATCAATATCTTGCAAGCTGGTTGTTGTTTTATTAGGGCTTCTCTCTCGACTTGGTGACCTTTCTTTACGTTCTGGAGAAAGTTTTCTAAGAGATTTTTGCACTCTGTCCAAAATTTCCTGTTCTCTCTCAGACATAAGGAAGTCGGTGCTCACTTCAGTGACTTTAGTCGTTTTCTTCATTGGAGAAGGAGTACGGAGCTGTCTAGGCTCTTCTGGTTGTTGCAGGTAGCCAGGTTTTGTTTTTGATGGCTCATGAGGAGTGCGACGTGATGGTGATTCCGAAGATCTTGGTGACGGATGCTTTTCTACGACATCTTCAGTGGTTTCAAACTCTTCGGTAGTAGAACTGGTTTCAAACTTGGATGTAACTGCAGCAGTCGGCCTCAGGTAGCTTGGTTTTCTATCTGGGCTAGAGCCTGGTCGAGTTGGAGATGATTCCTGTGGATATTTCTGTCCAGGCTTTTTAGTTGGACTATCTTTAGGCGTGAAGGGTTTCTTCATAGAAACGTCAGGCTGATGCTTTGTGGGTGATTCTGTACGAGAATGTTCAGGAGTGGACTTGGAACCATCAGTAGGTTTATGAGCCCTTCTTGTAGGTGAGGTGCCTGATGGTCGGGAAGTTTGGTGGTGATCTTCAGTGATTTTGGACATTGTTGTCTTCTGAATATCCTCTAAGGTGGAATCATAAGTAGTCTTTTCAGACGTTGTGGATTTCAAATGAATAGAGTCCTTCTCATCAGAAGTTGGCATTTTCCTAGACGGTGATGTTTCTTTAGGATATCGATCACCTATTTGTCTTTCAGGGCTTGCTCGAGGTGAAGTTTCATCATATTTTGGCATGCATTTGGCATTCCTGTCCAAATGAGGCTTATTGGGAGCACCATCAGGTTTTGGAATTTTCTGAGCGGGCCATTCCGAAGGGCGCGAGGATGGATATTTGCTTTGCACTGTTTTTATGGAGGTGTCGTCTTCGTAAACCTTGTTAATGTCCTCTCTAGTGCTGACAGAAGTCGTAGTTCTCATATATCCAGGAGTTTCTGGGCTGGTAGTTTGCTTAGAAGGAGAAGTCTCTCTCAGGTGTTTGTCAGTGGGCTTTCTGCCATGTGGCTCAGACGGCTGCTGGTGCTCCGGCTTACGATCAGGACTAACACTTTTCCTAGTTGTAATATTTTCCGATGGATGACGCCTAGACGGTGAAACAGTCCGAGGATAGTTAGATTCTGGCTCATGCTTATCGCTTGGCTGTGAGGGTTTGCGAGTAGGTGACTCAGAGGGACGAGAAGAAGGATGCTTCCTTTCAACAGTTTCTGATCTACAGGTTTCCAAGAAGTCTTCAGTCGCGGACACTGTGTCTTGTTTGTGAACATGAGATGAAGTTGTCTTTATGAACCCAGGTGCTTTCTCTGAGCTTGGTTTGTGCCTAGTCGGAGACGGTTCCTTAGTATACTTATCAACGGGTTGTTTCTCAGGACTTACTCTTTTTGGTGTGGTATCGTCTCTTGGTTTACGTTGAGGACTTTTATCTGTTGGCTGAGTAGATCTAGATGGCGAAGTTGTACGAGGATAGTCTTCAGGTTCTGAAGTTTTCCTTGTTGGTGAATCTGACGGACGTTGAGAATAACGTCTTTCTGTAGTTTTTAGTGATGCGGTCTCTTCAACGTCTTCAGTTGTAGATATATTATCATATTTTGATGAAACAGATGACGTGGTTTTCATATAATTAGGGACTTTGTCTGGCTTTGCGTTACTTGGAGAAGTATCTCGTGGATATTTATCAGCAGGCTTTTTCTCGGGGCTAGATCTAGTAGGAGATGGCTGATCACGGCCGTGCGGCTTCCGATCAGGGCTCTGACCTTTTGGATGAGATTGAGTAGGTCGTTGCCTAGAATAATCTGAAGGTTTGGAAGTCTTCCGTGTAGGCGAATCAGAAGGTCGGGGAGAAGTGTACCTGGTTTTAACGGTCTCAGAAGTGGTCTCATGTGTATCCTCTGCAGTGGACGTGGTCTCAAATTTAGACGTCAAAGAGGCAGTAGTTTTCATGTAGCCAGGTCTTGAAGGTGATGACTCTTTAGGCTTCAATGGTTTTTTCTCCGGACTCTTATCAGAAGGATGAGCTCTTCTAGTTGGAGAATTATCTGACGGTTTAGATGCTTGACGTGTAGGGGACCCTGAAGGACGAGAAGATGGCCTGGTTTTTAAAGCTTTTGTGGTAGTAGAGTCCTCTAAATCTTCAGTTGAAGACGATGAATCGTATTGAACTACCATAGAAGTTGTAGTTTTAGTATAACCAGGTCTAGATGGAGATGTTTCTCGTGGAAAGCCGTCACTAGGTTTTTTCTCCGGACTTGTTTTAGTTGGCGTACTTTGTTCAACGCTAGGTTTGCGTTGCGGACTTGTCTTGTCAAATGGCTGACCTGGCCTAAATGGTTTGTCAGAAGGAATTTTTCTTGTTGGAGACTCAGAGGTTTGTGAAGGTTTTCTTTCAGTTGTTTTGGCCATTACTGTCTCTTTGATGTCCTCCGTCGTGACATCATATTTAGATGAAACAGCTGATGTGGTTTTCATGTAGCCTGGAGTAACTGTAGTAGTTTCTTGTGGATGTTTATCTTCAGGCTTCTTCTCAGTTGGTGCATATCCTGGTTTTCTTTCGGGGCTCAAGCTAGATCTCGGAGAGGTACCCGATGGGCGACGATTCGAAGAAACAGTGGTACGTGGATATACTGCATCTTTTGGTGATCGTTCAGGACTCTCACGGGTTTTCGGAGTATCATCTTTGTTGATTCTGTCAGGGACATTTTCCGGCAGCTGATATGACGGTTTTCTCTCAGGACTTTGTCTTGGTGATGAATACTTTGTCTTGACAGTTTGCTTTATATCTTCGGTGTCTTTAGTTGTCGCCTCGGACTTTACAACAGTTTTATCTTGTATAATAATATCTTGAAGCTTAGTCGGAGAGCTCTCTCGCGGAGTTTTAGGTTTTTTGCCAGTAGGCGCATCTTCACGACGGGTGTTGGTAGTTTTTAAGATATTTTCCTGTTCACGAGATATGAAATCAAAAACGTCAGTTTTGGTATCAGTAGTTTTCTTGACAGTTGGATATTCGAATGGAGTTTCTCTCGGAGCAGGACTGCGACAAGGGGAGACACTAGGTGAGCTCAAGTTTGTTTGTGGTTCCTTCAAATAAGTCGTTTGCTTGACAGTTTCAGTTGTAGTAGTATCATCCATCATACCGAGGATCTTACGGCAGCGGTCTTCATATGTTTCTCTACGTTCGAAAGGTGGCTTTTGTTTGCCAACGGGAGCATCAGAACCAGGCCCTTCCGGGCGGTCTTTTTTTCCCACTTTATGATCAGGCAAGTCTTTTGGTTCCTCTGTTGGTGAAACACGGAAACTAGATGGAGGTTTTTCAATCGGAGACGCCTGCGTTATCTCAGTTATCGGTTTCTTTAAGGAGCTCTTTCTTGGTAGACTGTCCTTAGAAGGAGAGGCACGTTTCTCGGGAGATGGAGATCTACAAGGTATCTTAGAGGGCGATTGAGATCTATTAACATCTAGGCTTTGAGGTCTTTTGTAAGTCGTGGAGGTTTCGTCTGTTGAGTGTACTTCTGAGCAATATTCTTCTTGGTCATCCAAGTCAGTGACAACGGTCTTCTCAGTTCGTGGAGAGCTAAAGTACACAAAACCGCTCACAGAAGTAGTAGGAGAGCTTTGACCAGTCGATGGCTCTGTGTCTGTAGGTTTGGGCTTCCTGGTAGGGCTAGAAGATGGAGTGACCAGTTGCCTCGGACGTTCTTTAGTGGTATTTTTATTAACTTCTTCGGTAGTTCTCTCAGTTGAAATAAAGTCGGTAGTATGCTTGAATTTGGCGTCTTTGGAAGGAGATTTTACCGGAGATACACTGTCTCGTGGTGTTTTCTTGGTGGGAGACGATGGCTGCTCAGGTGTTTTCTTGGGAGATTTATCACGGCGCGTTAACGAATCAAACTTGACTGAATCTTTAGTGTCTTTAGTAGTTGATGTCGTGGTTACTTCAGTGACGTCACGATCATAAGGCTTTTTCTTATCATAAGTCCCATATTTAGAAGGTGATGGTTCCCTAGGACCAGTTTTATCAATAGGAGAATCTTTATCCTTTGGAGTACGATGTTTTGTTGTTATTTCTTCAGTGAAGTCAGTTTTTTTGACTTGAGTCGTATCAAGCTGGTCACGTTGGTCAATAAATGTAACATGCTCTTTAGGCGAAGGTGACCTCTTTCTCGGGAAGTTAGGAGTATCTTTGCTAGGACTCTTCCTAGAGGGTGAGGAATCCTTATCCCTTGGGGAGGGTTGTTCGGGACCAGATGGTGAGTGTTCCGGATAGTTGGTGTCAGTTTTATCTGTACGAGTGTACATTTTAGTTTCCTCGTCGATAAACTTGTAATGATCTGCTTGTATTTTGTTCGGGGTTTTAAAGAAGTCCTGAGGTTTGCGCTCAGGGCTTTGTGAGGGCGCATGTTTTGCGGGTGATGTTTTGTCTGATGGTTTTGTAGGAGATTTCAAGCTATCTGACGGTTTATTAGCAGAAGTTGGTCTCATATATCCCGGTTTCCGATCAGGACTCACACTTCCTCTCTTTGGCGTAGCATCTTGAGGTTGCTTGTCAGTAGTCTTATCAGGTATATCAGTAGCAGGACTAGACGGCTGATAACCAGGCTTGCGGTCAGGGCTTGTGCCAGGTCTTTTGGTACTGTCCGTGGGATGGTAAGGTCGAGAAGGAGAAGTGGTTCGAGGGAACTCCGAGGTTGGACTTGGTCGACTGTCATTAGGCTTTTGATATCCTGGTTTCCTATCTGGGCTTTGACTTGGTTTCTGAGAAGTATCCTTAGGGAAACTATCAGTGGTTCTGTTGGGACTGGATCTATTGGGAGTTGTACGTGGGAAACCCGAACTAGGTGAAGTGTGCTGAGTTGGTTTTCTTTCTGGGCTTGCCCGTGGCCTAGTTGGTGAATCGTGACGATCTACAGGACGGGTCGGAGAACCGGTTCTAGGGAAATTATCCGTAGGAGATCCTTTTTGTGTTGGTTTCTTATCTGGGCTAGTGCTGGGCCTGAAGGATAAGTCTTGAGGTCTTTTCTCTGGACTTGTGCTCGGTCTCTGACGATGATCTTGAGGCTTTCTCTCAGGGCTATAACCAGGTCTTGTTGGAGAAAGACCAGTTGGTGGTCTTTTGACATCGGGACTTGTATACTTGTGCGTCTTAACTTCAGAAAGGGAATGGGTAGAAGTAGTGGAGTGCCTGTCAGAGAACGTACGAGTCGGAGAATATCTATCAATTTTGTTGGGGCTACCACCACGGCTTGATGGTTTTCTGGAGGTTTTGTCAGGGCTTACACTGCTTCGTAGCGAAGATGTGCTTGACTTGAAAGTTCTGCTACCAGGAGATGAGGCCCTGGTCGATGGTCGAGTGGTCGTAGGAGTATCAGCACGCAGTGTGCTTGCCCACGCCTGGTGTGAGGGGCTCCAATCGTTGCTAATCTTCTTTTGGGGGTAATCAGTTTGGTACGTGGTTTGATACTGATCGGTGCTCGTTTTCCTCTCAACAATCTCTTCAGCTTTTTTGTCTCTTGTAACGTGATGGACTCTCTCCTCGGTGTGCCTGGTTTGTTGCGGTAAGTTATCTTTTTGTTGAACCGGGCGGTCGTTGCGCGGCGTATCTGTGTCAGGACGTTCGTTGCGCGGGATGCATGTGTCAGGACATTCATTGCCCGGTGTATAATCTCCAGGGCGTTCATTGCGCGGTGTATAATCTCCAGGGCGTTCATTGCGCGGTGTATAGTCTCCAGGGCGTTCATTGCGTGGTGTATAATCTCCGGGGCGTTCATTACGTGGTGTGAATGTTTCCGGGCGACTGTCACGCGGTTTGAATGTTTCTGGACGATCATTACCAGGTGTTATTGTCTCGGGGCGTTCATGACGTGGTGAAGAAGTGTCAGGGCGTTCATTGCGCGGTGTAAAAGTTTCAGGGCGACTGTCGTGTGGCATTACTGCGTCACGGCGGATATTGGTAGTGTCATATTTCCGGTGATGGGTCTGATTCGTCCGTTGATGAGTTTGCATGTAGTCATCTTTGTCAGTGGATTCAATTACTTTATTGACGCGTGTCACATGTCGAGTTGTTTGCGAGTGGTCATCGTCGGCATTAGAATGATCTATCACTTTCTTGGTTACTTTAGTTTCATGGCGCTGCACATCCGAATAATCTTCGTTATCCTTCGTCGTATAATCTGCTATTTGTCTTTTGAAGTCACAGTCATCAACGTTTCTTTGAGAATCGACAATGTCAGTGGCTCGGTTGTCAACTACGTGACGAATGATTTTGGAGGATTCCCTGGCATCAGATCGCTGTTGGGTGGAGTAGGACTTGTTCTCCTTTGTCTGGTATGATTGTTCCGAGCGGGTGCTTTGTACTGGAGCCCGAAATTCTCTCTTGGTGCTGGTTACTCGAGTCCCATCAGGCAGGCACCGCGTCTCTACGATCACTTTGGTGTTGTTGTCAGGGTAATCGATCTTCCTGGACACTAGTTCTCCAGTCTCGACATCATTTCTTGTCACATTCTGTTCGTAGTCATTTTTCCTGACACTATGTTTGTATTCATTCTTTCTCACACTTTGCTCGTGCTCATTTTTTCTTACATTTTGTTGGTAGTCATTCTTCCTCAAATTTTGATTATAATCATTCTTCCTCAAGTTTTGTTCGTAGTCATTAGTTGTATTGATCTGTCTTCTTGTTAAAGAGGATCCGTCCTCATTGCGGTTAGTATCATAACTTCGTAGGTCATAGTCATCGTTGGTCAAATATGGCACTGTTTCATGTTTCGTCGAAGACTTCTGCTGGATCTTTGACGAGCAAGTCGAAGAACTGGTGGTCGACGAGATCTGTGTCCCGTCGTCAGTCTTGCGGACGACTTGCTCTCGAGCGGCCGTGTTCGACGACGTCTCGTTACGTTTCAGGCTACTGTTGTCATCGTGGTACTCGGTGACTGCTTCCTTGTGATGGTCGACGGCTGCGAATTGTCCCTTGCCTCCGTCCACGTCGTATCTGCCCTCGATGTTGGCGTGGACAGACTTGACGTGCGTGTGGCCGTCGTCTGTGGTCTTGTTCTCCGACTCCACATTCCATCCAGCGTTCGAGAGCGCCTTCAGATCTGCAAAGAGATTAGTATTAGGTTCTGATCGTGAACTGTGTACACCGTTACCGGTTAATAAGCGTTAGTTCTGTTAAGGTTAGGTATGGGTGTGTCGTGCAGGCACCTTGGCCGCGGTACGTGAACTCCTTGGGCGGGGAGCCGGCGTCGCGGACCTCCTTGCTCTTCATGGACTGGAAGCTCTGGTCCGCGAACGACTTGACGTGGCCTTGCGCAGCACTGAACTCACTACCTGTTGAATTCGGGTATAACTACGCTAACTTGTGGTCTTTTGGGAACGCAGGCTTCATATTTTCAATGTAAAGTAAGGGGAAAAATGTGTGTGTCACACAAAACATTAAACTTGTTGAACAATGGGGACAGTCATCATTTGCCTAGCCTTTTCCCAACTATGTTGGGGTCGGCTTCCAGTCTAACCGGATGCAGCTGAATACCAATATTTTACATGGGGAAACAATGGGGACAGTATTCATACTTAAATAAATAAACAATACATTATTAAAACTGGTTCAGCACTTGCTCCTCGAGTGAAACGAATTTAGCAATTCAAGTTTCTTTTACTGATCACAACAATAGTAAACAGATACAGCAACCTTTTTTTTATTAATATATTTTCGAGATAATATTTTCGGGGTAAAATTGAACTCGGTAGAGTTCAATTTTACCCTCAAACTACTAACATTTAAATCATTTCCATGCCCATCTACAGTCCCATGCACAATTACTAAATAATAACGAGACAAATATGACAATCATTCAAGCTTTTTCATCTGTCTTTAAACACTACGTTTACTACTAGCAGCCGAATCTTTGATCTACAGACGTTTTAATCTAAAGCCTCTAATTGAAAGTAAACAAAAGTTTCAGCTACTTATATGTTTTTCTGTTGCTCACTCTAAGGATGCTGCAAACAGTGCAGCCAGCAATATTTTGATGTTGCTCAAGCCACTATTGATGTTGCTCAAGCGACTATTGCTCAAATTTTGTTTACCTTAAAGAGGCTTTTTGCTTCTACCCTCACTGCTCAAGACAGTTAAGTAAAGTGGGTGTGTTACCTTTCCCATCTCTTGTGGGTTCGGGCGAGTACAGGTTGCGCAGGCGCTCCTCCCGCAGCCGGTACATGTGCGCGCGGATCTCTTTCTTACGGGAAAAGTCCTCCGTCTGCTGCCACTGGAATGTTATAATGGGTATATGTTAATTTAGACGCCTTATTCATGTGGTTCAAACTTCCATTGTTGCTTACTGGTTTTTTCTCTTAGGAAATTCTATATTATCTATATTTTTTTGAATTTATATATCTCGGGACCATGGGGTCCCGGTCCTTTGGAAGGCGTACCGGAGGGGCCGAAGCCAACTCGCAGAGGCCCCTTAGGAAATTTTAATGAAATGCGACACCAACCGACGATTATCCCTGTATGCACTATGCAAGTGCACCCAAGGATAACTCCCGGTTGGTGTAGGACTATTGCAGGATATGAAAAATAAAAAGTTGGACTATGGGTTTGGGTGGCAGTGGACTGGTTACCAAGAACTATGGAATAACTATATGACCCCTGCGTGATCAATGTTATTATCTATGTTATTATTATTATTATAAAGAGGAATCTCCGGAACTACCAGTCGGATTTGAAAAAAACTTTTTGCATTTGATAGCCCAATTCTTGGGGAAGGTTATAGGGTATTTAACATCACGCTACGATCCTAAGGAGCTGAGCAAAAGGAAAAAAGTCAGAAAGAACGCTAAGCTCAAAAAGGCAGGCGGGCAGGCGGCGGGCGGGTAGCACGGGCGAGCGATGGGATGCGACACGGACGAAGTCGCGGGCAGAAGCAGTATAAAATACAGTGATGTTGTTGTTGCCAACATCAGTGTTTATTTTATATTTCCTTTGCTGTCGCTTTTCAAAATACTTTCACAGTTGACATCATCATCATCATCATCAGCCTATAGCAGTCCACTGCTGGACATAGGCCTCCCCTAATGAGCGCCATAGCGCCCTGTCTTCAGCTTGACGCATCTGACATAAATGCATGGAATTAGTATGTACCTGCTACTAGTAAAGTACAACAAATTATGTCATTGTGAATCTTTTTTGTAAGTTGTTATTCCTATGCGCCTGCCGCTTTTGTAGCACCAAGTGCAAGTTGAACAGCACTGCTCGGGATTTTTGTCAGGCGCATCCATATTAGTTTTCATTTCCATTATTATGAGGTCAGTGGATTCAATATGGAGGTCAATATGGCGTTTTGTGGATTTTAATCATTGCATTGAAGCATTTATGAAGGACGCACATAAAATGTAGCCCTTGGAGCTCACTAAGAAATTATAAAGTACATACAACTCCAGAAAATAATGGGCAGTCAAAGCGGGAACTTTGAAAGTTGCCGTGAATGGTTTTATTGATAAACTGGAAAACAGGTAGGTATAGATATTCGTAGCATAAAACTTTTTTAACAAGGAAGTTAGCTCACATTGTTTGGAAAAACTGAAAAAATATAAAATATCTCACCATGCGGCGCAGTAAGTCCTCGTCGCGGATCAACGACACGTCGCCTTCAGACATTCTGTAACAACAACAAATATATTTAAATACATTGTTCGAATCATTTATTTGTATTTTATTCAATAATGTACCTATTGTAGATATTACATTAACCAAAGTTGACTAAAGAACTAAGTTTCCAAAACAGCAACACTTCGTAAACATTCTCTAAGCCCAAGGCCCGCCTCCTATCGCTCCTGCATCAGTTAACCTCTTGATATTTGTACCAAAACTGGTAGTAGGTAATTCGTGATTGTAGTGACGACATTCTATTCAACGAATCCTAATAAAGACTATAAGGTTATATTAATAGATCATTGTCAAAACAATCAAAAAACATGTCAATCATTGGCAAAACTCAAACCGAATGTTAGGGGTGCTACGCAAATGTTCGGTTCGGCATGACTCAACACAGGCCGGGCGGCAATATCAAATGTATATTTTTCCGCCCGACTGTGCCGAATCAAACCGACCCGAACAAGTGGGTTTTGACCACAGACTGTCAAATGCAGGAAGATTGGAACTCAAGTTCCACAATCACGAGCTGATTTCCTAATATCAACATAAATCAGGCATTGGTAACCGGATGCCATTCAAAAATAAACGGCAGCCAATATGGTCGTTACCCTGGTGTACAAGTTCTAATTGTTGAATACTTCAATATTAAATATCTCTTCCTGTTTGGTAGGTAATAAAATTCTATTTACCTCTTAAATTGCAAACTGTAGTTTTGTATAATTTAGAAGCATTTTTTTTAATTTTGTAAATGTAAGAACCATGTTTCCGTTTATTATGATTTTTTGATGTTGACTTGAAATAGCATGGCAGTTGAGAACGTGTCATGCTCACTTAAATGTCTCACCGATGGTGGCGCGTGTGTTGGATCATTCGGTTCCCTACAAAATGGTTGAGCTGGATGGTGCTGATCCACGCGTCATGTTCGTGAACGGACGCCGTCGGTTGAGACTGGTCATCTCTTAACTGCCAAGGCTTATTTTTAATCTTATGTCTTGAATTGTTTCTTCATTTCTGTCTTTTTTACATTGTTCTCACATATAGAAGCAACAAGAATAATGTACCCAGGATTTTGTAATATCTTGATTTAAAAGAGTGTCCATGGAGTTTCTTGCCCGTTCTTCTCCATAGAGATCTACGCTTTGGAATGGGCAACTCATGGACGTAATATATAGAGTTACTTCTATATACTACGTCCATGGGGCAACTAGCTTCAACTTTCTGACTAACTGACAGACTATTTAATTTTGACAATTCAAAAGTGCCTGTACAAGGTTTAATTGAAATAAATGATTTGAGTTTGAGTTTGAGTTTGAGTACTCGTGGACCATAATATAATATACTCATGGCATCTGAATGACAGCTAACTAAACAATCGCGCTCGTACAATAATTGGTTCCGGGCTGATGATGTTGATGTGTGGCACACATCAAATATATCTAAGGTTTTGATTTCATTTACTAATATTATAATAAAGAGTTGGATTACTCTTACATAGTTCTCGTCAACTCCACCCTATGGAAAGTTGAATCTGTTTAATAAAACAACTTGGATGAAATGTTATGAGAAGAAAACAAAAACCATCTACTTAACAAAGCTTTATTAGTCAGTTACAGTTGGCTATACGAGTAGGTATATAGCAAAAATATCATGAAAGGAAACATTCATCAGAAGAAAACATTAGGCTCCTAATTATGACAAGGAAAGGAATGCATTAATGAGCATTTCTGACGTAATCAGGACAACTGTGATGATACAATAACGACGATAAAATCATCGCTCACAGACGCAATCACAACAGCCTGCTCAAGAAAATAGAGCTATTTATAAGCACGTATATGATGACTATATCACAGCCAATTAACACTTAAGTGATTGCTAAATGAACTTGTATGAATCTCGCCGAGTGTCACGTTTGGTCGCGCGGTGCAATTGAAGGGCCTTGGCGACACAATTAGTGGCTGGCCAGACACGTCAGTGGCTCATTGCCGGATTTATGGTCGCCGTCGAGGCTACCTATGTGTGATGTATCAGGATGTGCAGATGGGTGGTTCGGAGCTATAGTTTGTGTATATCATTTATAAGAAAAAAATAATACTGCACTAAACAAATTTAGTGAAGGAATATTGTAACCCAAAATGTTCGATTTAAATTGTACAATGCCAAGGGAAGTCATGTGGGCTGCCAGCTAAAGTCTAATCATAAGCCAATTAAGTTTGCTGTCAGATTTGCAATAAAAGGAATCTAGTTTACAAAACAAACTCCATTTTCTCAGATCAGTAATCACATTAACACATGTTCATTGACACATTCCTAATAGCTAACACTAAAGCATTTGTCGTGAGCCATCTGTCAATGTAGCTCAACCTCAATCCTTGCGCCATATGGCCAGTGGCCCAAAGGTTTGGCCATATACGGTACACACACGCCACCCCGGTGCCCTTGCCCCTCTTACAGCATCTTATAAGGAGACATAACTTTTATCTCGATACAACTCGGCAGAAACGAGTAAAGTTGTATCGAAGTTTTTTATTTATTTTTAGTTACGTGTCCTAGATACAGAGGTCGTATTGTAGTTGTAATTATTTTTATATGAATCCTATTAAATTACAAAAAAAATGATAATACGGTTGCAATTTTGGACACTCCAAACGGGAATAATTTGTATTTCTTCAAACGGCTCCTCGAACAGAATGTAACTTCGATCACATTGAAACGAAGTTACCAAGAATTATTCTCGAGACAATTACAAAGAAATGGGAGTATTACATGATGCATACTTTAATATCATTCCGTGCTGTGAGAAATGCATGACTAAATAAACCGGCTTCATACATGCACAGGAATGCCAGACAAGAGGCACCGTGGTGGCTTCGGATGTCCTCCATCATACTACAACAACGTTCTCACAGAACATTCAACAATGTTTTTCGTCCTAGTAGTCAAAAACTAGTGTCTCAATAAACCGTGATGTCACCTAATGGCCGCCTGCCTGTCACAGCGATTGGCCCAGAAGCCAAACTAATGGCTATGGCTAGTGATAAATGAGTAGAGCAGCGGGACTGGACTAGTGAGTGTTGCAACTATACTGGGCATTAATGGGTTTGGTGATGGGAAGTGATAGATGTTGGGTCACTTGGGTCTGTTCTTGTTAGCTATGGCCGAGCCCAACTTTGGCCAAATTTTGTATACCTAACCTCATCAACGATAGATACTGTCTTAACACATTGACGAAATCACAACACCAGATAAAAACGTAGATTTGCCTCAAATACATTATCCAAGTTAAACTTGCTTGAAAATCTTTGAATAAAAAAATTATTTCATTTCAAAGCTTTCCTGCCTACACAAGAAAAACAAAAACATCGTCAGTCATAAGTTAAAGTTACCTAATATTAAATTTTAAGAAGCAAAACGTCTTCTATAGTCCCATGAAGTCCCATCACACATACAAACGCAGGTGTAAGATAATCATTTCGCTATATTTGGGCAGTAAGCCACGTCCGTACAGGTCACAGTACTTAGGGCTCAGGTAGGGCGAGCGCAGGATCGGCCGCGTTGAACCTGCTAGTGACTCACGCGCATAGATCAACTGATCAAGAGGAGAAAGGGAACGCGAAACCATAGTTACGAAGTTATGTTGAATTTGTGACAAATTGTTGCACTTTATGAAAAGACTCCTGGGCACAAAATATTGGAGAGGTGTACTGTCTTTTTCTTATTACATATATATAATTAAAGGTAAGTATGTAGAATAATCTATCATAACGATGTACAGCCGTCTTCTATATCTTAACCTTATAGAGTCGACTTTCCTTTCTTTCTTTACGCGGGTTTGGCATACCTACCTTTGTTACCCGACTGCGCTAGAAGGAGGGTTATGTTTTGGAGTGTATGTGTGTATGTATATTTCTTTGCCACGCTGCGCTCTATAGCCTAAACGGCTTGTTTTTCATATAGACATATATAGTATATTAAGTTAAAGTTAAATTGCATAGTAGTCTATTAGGCTAGATTGTAATCAATTACTAAGAATTTTAGTTCTTAATAATAAAGAAAAAAATATATATTTTTTTTTTAAACAGTCTAGAAAATTCGCTAGATGAGTTTTGTGGAGAAAACCAATAGAGGATGGAAGGGTGTGTAATCTTATATACCCAAGTAACTAAATTTTGACGCCTCTTTTTGACACCCTAAATTACCTCTACTTTGGCAGACTGATAAAATTGGTTCAAGAAATGAACCCAATTTTGTCAGTCTGCTGTCTACAGTGGTCGTAAGGACCGCTCCTAAGGTCAGAGGACTCGGGTAGGGCCTGACCGGTCACCGGCGCCTGCGCAACCTGACCGTGACTCACGCATGTTGCGTAGATCGGGGCAAACTGAATGCCTAACCGGTGACCAACTCACTGAGGACGCCAAATATTTCAGGTGTCTGGACGGGATGTTTTGAAATGGGTTGTTTTCGTGTTTTTATTTGGTTGTTAAAGTTGATTCGTTATTGTGATTTTACGGAGTTATGTATTTGTATCGGAGACTTTATGATCCTGTAAAACTGAATCTTAGATTTTAATTACCTAGGTACATAGTAGTTGCAATTAGAACTAAGTGCTATATTGTTTTTTCAATACAACTTCTGGGACTAATTCACAAATGTCTTACTAAGTTACTACCAACGCCCCCTTGTCAATGTCATTGAGGCGCCAAAAGATAAATAATAAACGATTACCATTTTTTTTTTCTTCGTGCCACCTTCGGCCGGCTGATCTATGACCACTATACGTGTAACACGGTGACATAATGGAAGGCGAACGACATGAACTTACAATAAACGAATATTAATACGTGAACAGGTTTCTAAGTATTATTGTATTATTGGACGGGAGGATTAAACTTTTTGCCATCGAAATGGACAAAAAAATATGAATAACAAGTAATTAATGTCAAATGACCCTATGTTATTTTACAAAGTCACCTTTAAAAAACATGTCACAAGCTTGATGAGGTAAATAAATAGGTACCTACCTAAGATGCTAAAGTATTATTAAGTATTCTGAGGTGATTTAAAAACAAAACTTACTGTGGTAAACGCACTATGCTAAATGTAATTACAGACTATGTGAAATTAGCATACACTGATATTCAATGAGGAAAAGAAGACAATGCATTTAGATATTAATCAACGATGGCATTTGAAGAGCCATTGGAGCCCTATGGCCTATTCATTGGAGCCCTATGGCCTATTCATTATCCATCATTACAAGTCACCTGCCGAATGCTGCATAAATGTAAACAAGCAGCAATTCAATCAATCGTGGAAAATGTTTGTTTGCCCGAGTCAAGACAAGTTCGGCAAAGAAACTCCTCATCACTATGTCCCCCACAGCCCCCGTGAGAACGTCACCTGATTCACGCTTCATCTTGCATCCGGCACCGGCAGACTTTGCGCTGAACTGTCAAACTCACGCGTGTAGCAGTTACGCGCCCTGAATGCCAACTATGGGTGTGGGCAGAATTGATAAGGGCCTGAGCGTGAAAGCATATTCGTATAAGTAGCAGGATATTGATGGTGTTAATCTGGGCTGTGAACGAGACACTACAAGACGCGTGTGTAGTGTGCAGCCGACTGAGATGAAAAGTCTCATTGTGCTGTCTAGGATACATTGTAGTTTGGATTAGTGGCATTCGGAACACAGAAGTAGAAGGTAACTGATCAAAGGGCCTAGGCAGCGGGGTAATTGTGGTACACACATAAAACGACAACTGATCGCAATAGGTTTCATTTTGACAGTTCATCCAGGTTCATTGCGTTATTTACGTACCTAGTAGAGCTGACGAATTTTTCAAACCTATGAAGCTATCCTTCAAAACTGACAGATTGTGATTGAAGTGTGTTACGTAATTAAGTAGGGTGAGGGTGCAGACAATCGCTTTCAAAGCGTGTCATGTTTCTACAACTAAGTACTTGCAATAGGATCGACATAAGCTTTTCGGTAGCATAGGGTGGCATTGACATCTTTATCGCTGATAGAATGTCACTTTGCCTAGGCCTCTGCTATAAGACAAAACATATTTTTGACATAAAAGACCTAAAATAGATTTGCAAACTATCGAAATAATACAATACTGGGCGAGGTTTTCCGGGCCGTTGTAGGTTTATTTTGGACCAAGTTAGGCAGGTATGTATCTAAAATGCCTTATTGAAAGTGTTTTCAGCATTCGTCTTCCAAAACAAACACATTACCCTAGTGAACCATTACAAAACAAAATCGTTACTGTATGTTTTGTAGAAGAAAGTGACAATTTCCTCACAATCGGGCAAACTACCAAGCGAAAGTTACTTAAGCTTAACTTAGGTATTCTAGTCTCTCACGTATCTCTACTTGAATAACTTGAAGTTCAAGGTAAAGCGGATTTAGACTGACATTTAAACAATTCTTTATTTATTTTTAATTTGTGTTAAATTGACTAATCAAATGCCACAGGAAACGTTTACCTATAAATGCAATTGTCGGTCTTAGAATTGCAAGTAATTTTGATTGCATCTAATCTAAATGGTAGCAGTAGGTACCTAGGTAAATATCAAAGAGCAGCGGTTTGTTTACACATTACATCAAATGTTTATAATTGAATTTATCGCTAGACGATAACCTATTCGGTCCAATAGATAAGTATCTAATTAGCACGTAGTAAAAGCAGGCGATATTAGTCAGTGATAGTCTGTATCACGTAGGATAATAATCAATCATCACCATCAGAGTCTATGCAGGAGATACCAGTCCCTTCAATATGATCAAAGTATGGCACTGCTTTAGAGAAGTTCGACATAGCTCTCTGTTTTAGGAAGATTCAAGGATTGCCTCTCGAGAATACCTATAGCAAGTTAGAGACTATGTAAACATAGACAGGATGTCAAAATATCTTATAGGTTCAAGTAGGTACCTACTCTTATCGTAAACTAAAACAAATACTTAGATACTTATCTGTGTTGATATTTCTAGGGTTATAAATAGACCCTATGACCATATCCGAAGTCTATTAATAAACCATGATATAAAAACGGCTGCTTCTTTCTACCTCCACTTATTATGGCGTCCATATACAATGGCCTGTGCTGGCCACACTCCAAAGTGTATATCATTCAATTTGTAAACAAAAGGCCTCCCGAAGTGGTTTGTAATACTTACTTTGTAGGCGATACTTTATGCGCATTTAAAATTACATGCAAGGACCTAGGAATTAGGACCTTACTTAGTTATAAAGGACCACGGGGATGAACGTAAACGAGGCTAAACGAGTATTTATAAAGATCGTAGCAGGTTCGTAGCGTTCTGTAGTTTCTACCTACCCCTATGGGAACGAGGCGTGAGTTCATGTGTGTATGTGTTTGTAAAGGAGCACCGAGTTGAATGTCTTTTTCACAAACACAAAAATCAAGAACTGAGTGTAGAGAAAGCGAAAAATTGAGTGTAGTAGCATGACGTGCTGTAGGACGCGGGGCGCGGGTGCGGGGTGCGGGGTGCGGCCAGAGAACTGTGAGTTGGTGATATTTGATCAGACCTTATACCTAAGTAGTAAAAATAAAGTACCTCTACCTACCAAACCAACTATGAAATGAAATGAAATGATGATGAAATGATTGATGATGATTTTATTTTTTGTAAGTAGGTTTGTACAAACACTTTTACACGTCAATCATGTTTTTTTAAAACTAGATGAAGTCGGCGTTTCCTATCTGACTACTCTGAGAAGAAAGGCCGAAACAAACTCAGAGGTCACAGTCTCTTTTAAAGTCCAGACATAATCTTGGTCAGGTTATATGAAGACCATGTAGATCGATGTCTGAGGTGGTCTTTTGAGGAAAGAACCACACAGATTGAGAGGACCTGTCCTAGCTAGAACTAGCTTTTAATGACACTTATTGCAAATACCTTAGGTTCATCCAAAGAATAAAATTAGCATCAGGACTTAAATAAAAGAATCAGGTTCACTAGAAATAGACATTTTCTACAATACATCATCACCAAACCACAGATTAACCAAACTTGTTTAAACCAATTAAAACAAAATTGAGAAAGACCGACACATTATTAATAATTACCTAATAGTCATCAAATTACTTAATTTAACACGAAATCCAGTCAAAACATAGACTCAATGATGACAAACATTAATGTCGTTCATATTGGCATTAGTTCGACCTTGTCAAAAGCAAAACGCTGCAGAGGATGCGTCTGCGCCGGTGACGTCACCCCGAATTGGCCCGAAGGTCCCCGAGGTAACCCGAGTCGTGATTTACCTAAGTGTTTGTTTGTATTTTAAATGCGTAATGCATGTTTTATTATAATGACATAACGACTTAGAACATCATGCTCATAAACATAATAATCGTGCTTTGAGGACAAGCAGACATTCAACAAGTTTACGATGACATTCTAGAAATTCTGATAAGCTCAATGTGCTGACACGCCAGGTAGATAAACTCTAAACGTCAGGTAGACAGTTTTGCACATAGAGAAACATTTTATAATACATCCCATGATTTACAATTAAAATTCCTTTAAATTGGTCTGTAGAATGTGTTTACAAATTAGTGCCAAATAGACAAATTCTTATTTGGCACTGAAACTTCTTTCGAAATTTCTTTCTAAAGATCGAAATTGCATTGTTTGTAAATGCCTATTAGTGAAAAATATGGAAGGCGAAGCAGAATCCAGACTTTATTATAAATGTAGAAGTAACTCTATCTGTCTGTCTGTTACCATTTCATGCCTAAAAGGCTGAGGATTTTGTTGAAATTTGACACACGGATAGACCATGACTTGAGATATGTAGGAATTAGGATACTTTTGATGTCGTTAGTTCGTTCCCGTGGAATAATTTCCGACCTTTACAAGTGAAGACGTGGGCAACAGCTAGTGGAATAACAAGTGAACGCAGGATCTGCGAGTGGAGTCACGGCTTTAGAGCTAGCGTTTATACAATAACCACAAACTACTAGATACAATTCAGCAATTTAACATCAAAATCGTTCAATTTATGCACCACCCACTGTGTTAGCACTACAATAACATGCAATAAAAAGTTACTGGCTTCCGCTGACTGACGTCACTTCGTGTACATGAGATCAGGTTTAGCTTTATCTGTGCAAACTTAGCTAGGATCATTTCCGTTTCCTTGGCAGTATTTATTTTAGACTTTGAGTACCTGGGTCGATTGAATAAGTGGTTTAGATTCGTATCACGTTGGAGACGACATTAGAGAAGTATCATTTTACTGATTGCTAATGGTAATGGTTCCCAGATGAGCTTACATTATTCATCTCCAAGGACTTTTTCAATTAATAATGGGATGTTGAAAACTAAAAACAAATAACAATCGCTCCACGTAGAACCAAACAAATAGTAAATCAAAAGAAGGTACCCACGGTAACTCCAATAATAATAGGAAAGTGAAAACTTGGAATTGTGTTGTGTCGTCCAAGTCCAGCTCTTCAAAACAAAACCTGTGACAAAACTATGAAAACAAATAACAATCGCTTCACGTAAAACAAAAGATGTGGAAACAAATGAAAGCGTAGGAACTCAAAAATTTGAAAAGTGCGAGCTACGAAATTGTGTCATCCAAGTGTAGTCTCCCTTCGCTGACCTTGGTAAACGGTATATAGGAAACAAACAAATGTACTAGTTGAATCACCCGCCCCCGCCTGTCCCACTGGCTGTGAATGCGGTGATCGATCAGTCATGATCAATTGTGTTCGAGTGCTAATGGACGGCTCCTTATAATAACAGTTTGTAGGCAAGTGGGAACATTTGAAAACTATTTGCGAAAATTAACAACTACTGTTTTGGTGTTGGTCAACAATGCCAAATCATGATCTGCCGGTCGATTCTGTAAAAATCTCACCGTGAAAACTTAGGTGAAGTGAGTTTGTTTTTGCTAGGAATTGGCACTATTGATAGCTCATTCCATGCTCACTTCACCTAAGTTTTCACGGTGAGATTTTTACAGAATAGCACCACTGGTCATTTTATATGATATGGGCCTGCAACTTTAGATCGTACAACTTTAATTGTATCTACAGCTAGTTTAGAACGAATTAGCATGAAATCAGTTGCCTACTCTAGCTTTAAGATTCAAATTGCCGTTTTTATCAATTTTCGAATCTATAGAATTAAATATCAAATGCATAATGCACCAGATTCATAGACGACTCTGCCTTGAAGTCACGATGGGACACTTAATATCGTGTCCTGCGTGTCCTGTCAGCTGCACGTTACAGGAACTGATGGACGCTGGTGATGGCGCCAAACACGTAGCAGAATTCTGGGCCGAGTCCATTTAGATTGCCATGGACACGCTAAGAAGAAGAAGAATAGGGTTCATTCCTCTTCACCCTTTGATTTGAACCAGCGATCAATATCAAAATTCCAACCTTATTTATTATATTCATCATCCATCATCACCATCCATAGCCCGACTTCACTCACTGCTAAGCACAGACCTCTCTTTTCTTGTGGCACATAATTTTACAAACTAAACATTTCAGAACACCGCATCCCATCCTCACCTGCTATCATAAGACAAGCCTACAAGTATCATATAAGCTATACGTAGGCACTACATGTACTATGTGGCCAGTACACCTAGGTCCTGCACCGAACTGGTTTATCCGACCGTGGGACGTGGCCAATCCATTGGCAAACTTAGCGTTGGATATTGGCGAGAGAAATGTAGGTGTATTGTGTTGGGCCAATGTTTGACGAACTTGAATTTATATATAAAGGCAAATTACTGTTGATGAAATGATTTAAAAAGCATAAAAAATAATTGGGTGGATGATTATTTCCAGAATAGATAATATAGAGATTTGTTCTGGATTCCTAAAATTCAATAAAGTGATAATTATAAAGTAACAGAAAAATATGAAGATAGAGAAAGTAATATAATGAGAAATGTGAAAATAATCGGTAATTGGAAGTTATTATCTCGTCAATAGTTAAGTTGTGTTTATAAGAATAGAACGCTCGCGTGCACACCGCGGTCGTGTGTAGTGTGGAGCGTTCTTCAAGCGCCTCTAATATCATTGAGATGTCAATAATACGGCTTCTTATACAATCCTCTTCACTTATGATAACAACGTTATTGAGATGTTTGCATTGTTTTGAGAAAGGAGAAAAGATTCGAACGGTTTTCCATGATGTGCGTTAGTTTGCCCACCGTGTAATCAATGCATCGACTTGGCGTTAAGTTTTTGTGCCAATAATAAATTAGTTTTTGAAAATATCGATATAAAGCACATCAACGAGAATCAATCCTTGACTTTGTGAAATAGAACTGGATTACAAACAATTTACCAAAACTGGCGAAGATGTTGAAAAGATTCCAAACAATATCCCGACAAACAAAGTTTAACTTCCCAAATCATTGCAGGTTTCCTAAAGAGGCCAAGATATTCGGAGGATCGGTAAATAAAAGTTTATTTTGTACATCTCCTAATATAGCAACTAAACGCCTTATACGCGTTCAGTTCCGCCCACTAACAGTTTGGAGTTATGAGTTAATTTACCCGCACCATGAGACCGTGACACTGTTGGCGGTCAACTCAAAGACGTTGCTATGCCAATCAAAATCGTAATTAGAAGCGTGTAAAAATCTTGAAACCTGGTGCTTACGATCGACATTGGAATTGTGACGTTTCGTACTCTTGAGTTCGATGCTAGCGTCAATTGATTTTTATTAACCGACTTCAAAAAGGAGGAGGTTCTCAATTCGTCGGAACCTTTATTTTTTTTTTTTTTTTTTTTATGTATGTTCCCCGATTACTCGGAGACGGCTCGACCGATTTCAAAACTTATTTTTTTGTTTGAAAGGGTATACTTTCCAGGTGGTCCCATTGTCAGCAGATCAGGATCTGATGATGGGATCCTGGAGAAATCGAAGGAACTCTTCAAGTATTATAGGCACACCTATAGCGATTTGGGTATTTTTTGCAGTAACTCGTGCAGTTGCTCTCGGAAAGCATCATTTGGTGAAGTGGAACTGATGATGAAGACCACAGATGGCCACCGGAACTACTCAATAATAAGTATTTCCCGGTTTGCGATTCGATTACTTACTTTAATATGGTTGCTAAGCAAGTTATGCTCGTCACAATGCGAATGGTGATTAGGAGCTGATGGTGGAATACCAGGAGAACTCCTCAACAATTACATTAACACTATAAAGTGAAAAATAACTTTTATTTCTGAAGTCGGTGGCAAAAAACTAAAATACAGATCCAAAGACACCGACTTCCGAAATAAAAGTTATTTTTCACTTTATAGTGTTTTTTTTGGAAGTCGGTTTTTTTTTTTGGTAAAAAGTTTTTTTAGATCGGGTGTCCATTTTGGGGAACTAAGAGGAATTGGGAACGGGCTTGGCGTGGGGTAAACGGTACTCTTGAGTGTATTTTGACAGCTGTGTATTGCGTGAATATTGCGTTGGGATAGTTTGTTGATAGTGATTTTTTCAATAACAAAAGTGTAACTTTTTAGAAATTGTTTTGCGTTTTAAGTGGTTTTTTGTGGGTTATAAGAGTATAATATGGCACGATAAGCAGTAATATAATAGTGTTTTACGTACCTAATTCCCATAAAAAAACTGAAACAAAGACGAGATGAGCGTCGGATGATGCGTTATACGGACAAAGCGTTTTCTATGAAAGAATACGAATTTAAAGCAAACTACGGAGTGAGCAAGGATTTTACTCTTCTTTCGTATTACATAACAACATTTTTATCCTATCTCTATACCTACAACAAAAACTTTCTAGAACATTGACTTACTAAAATCGGACTTCGGCATGTTTTCATAATACAAAATTCTTTCCATCTCTAAAACCCGTAGACCGATTTACATAATTAAAACTAGAATATCAGTTTTAAATATAATCCTCTCATTTGACACTAAAATCTCGCAAATATTCCTTTAAACAAAAAACCTCGTTTTCAAGTTACGTAGGTAATTATTTTATCATTTTTCTACGTAGGTATATACACACAGCTCCATTAAGTAGTTACCCCCCCAAAAGACATGTGCGTTCAAATCCGTGATAGGCCCAAGTTGGTTTTTGTATTTTGCAAAAACATTTTATTTTAAATAAGGTATTGTTTTAGTGAATAAATAAGTTTAAGTAAGTATTTTTTTTTTAATTCTGGTTTTATTATTGTTTTTTTCAATAAAACAATACTTTTGCGACGACAAGCAACAATAATAGGGTTAACATTTACGACAACTTATTCATCGTCTAAATAGACTGGAGGTTTCAAGACCGCTTACCGTGCATAAGATTGGAAGTTCAAATCCTATATAGGCACGAAATGTGCTTTTTGTTCATTATATTATTTTGATATATTTTTCTATTTTGTTTTAAGTAGTAATTATTTATAAAGAATAAAAAAAACAAGAAAATTAAAATACTTTATTAATCATTTAATAATATTTGTTATTGCTATTATTTAACAAAACTATGATCTTATTTTACAACAAACAGAACAACTATTTTAGTTCTTATAAAATCAGAAATCATTTAAAAAAATAATGGATAAATAGTAGTCGTTTACTCTTCGCCGTTTTAAGTGAACGTATACAAAGTTCTAACTTAAAGGTATGGATTAATTTTATAAAGACAACGTAAGTAAGTAAAATTAATGGATACCCTCAAATTATAACATCTTTCGATTAGACAGGGACCTAAAGATATAATGACTCAGCCGATAGTAGATAACAATTTCATCGCAATTCATATGGGCTCGCTGGCTAGTTCGTCAAACTGCCGGTATGAGTTTGACGACGTTCGGTGATGCGATGGTTCGAATCCGAGTCAACACAATGGACTCTTTTTGAAGTATTCTTTAGATTATTCGTAAGGAATTCAATGTTGTAGCAGTGTAACATTTTAAAACTTGAGGGGTTAGGACATAGTGACGCATTAAAATTATCAAAAAATCTACGTTAAATATTCATATCAGATACGTTAAATATTCATACCAGATAGGTACGTTATATATTCATATCAGATTCTAATACGAAAACTAATAATAAAACCAGTTAGAAAGCTAATTAGAATAATACAATCACTTGTTAATTAGAAAATCTAAATCTTACTCTGTAAAACACTAGTAGCATATAATAATATCGACTCCCACGCTAGGTAAGTAGGTACTTTATGGTCTTATCTATCCTATTCTAACTAACACTTTTACATATTCTAACTCATTTATCACTTCACTGGTATTGTAGTATGATATTCAAAGTAAAAAACATTTTATTTGTTTAAATTTACTTTGAACATTTTCGATGTCGTCATTTGAGACCGAAGCTTACCATGGCAAACATAAACAAATTTGCATAATTATGAGGAATGGGAGGAATTGGTTGAGAACTTGACTCAACCAATGACTTGACTTGTTTTAACTTGACTTGACTTGCTGACGCTCTGCAGTTACTGGTTACTGCTTATTATAGTGCATTTAAATAAACCACAATATTTATGCTCCGCGAAGCTTCTTCGACGCATGCTTCGGCAGTCATTCTAATTCTGCGTATCTCTGGTAGAGGGTCGTGTGGAGGTATGTGATGTGCTGTTACGCTATGGTGCTATGGCTGTGTAATATTATAAATCAAGCAACGCGGTCGACATCTTAATATTTATGCGAAGTTGTCGTAGGGTCAGACTGTGGTCAGACGGGCACTGCTTGATAAAACTTACGTGCAGCAATTGAATGTAGGTAGGTAATAGGTTTGCATGGTCATTGTCAGACATGAGCAGCTGGATGAGAGTTGCCGAAAATCGAGTTGAATGACGTGCAATAGGAGAGGCCTATGTCCAGCAGTGGCTATCGGTGATGATTGTCAGATATAAACCATCTCTCACAGTGGTAATATTCGTACCTAGACCAGAGTCAACATTTATTTTTGCGGAAACGACAGCTATCCTTAGGATTTTCTTCCTCCCAACTCCCAAGTCGGTCCACTCCTACATCGTATTATTGTGAACTTCCATTTATGTATTAGCAAAAAATCTTTTAAAATACATGAAAAGACAATTAGGCAATGTTAGTATTGCCTAGTTGTCTACTATTACATTATGTTTCAGAGTCGATGTATCCCACAGCGTCTGTGTTCCGAGAACCCGCAGAGTGCATGTTTTGGCGGACGCAACCCGACCCCAGCGCGCGCCGCCTGTTTCTCAAAACATGCACTACATCTGACTCGGCTAGACTTTCTAGTGGGAAACTATCTTGAAGGTGGACGCACAGTTCACACTAATGTTTTGAATGATTATATATACAATATACTACTATACGAGTCCCTTTTCACTGTGAAAAAGTTGAATTTTGGCACTTCTTACCACTGTATACTTTGATCAACCGTAGTAAAAACAACATGTGAGCAAAACCGTGGCCATCTTTATCTGTGTAAAATATGTAGCTTGGCCGTTTCGCTACCATCACATGAGCGTAAGGTGAAAAATTAGAGTCAGAAGCTTGGCTCTACATGAGATCTGATAACTTTTTGACAGTGTGAGCCATATGTGGTCTTCGTCTTGGCAACATTTTACATGAAAATGTTTTAGGTGGGATATATTTTAGACGCCATTTCATATTTCACCAATAAAATAGCAATTGAAAGTTAATTTCTAGTTTCAGCTATCTTCGACAATATTGCCACCATTTTTAATTAAAATGACAGTTCGAAAAATTTACTTGCGACCGCTACGTTTGAAACGAATTAATTTGAAAATTGCTTAAGTACATGACACGATATTTTTGCAATCATAAGGTCCTTTATAAAAAGTTATGAAATTGATGGTAGTCCATTTAAAGCTTATAAGCTGGAAAACTTAATTTGTTTAGTTACGACCAACTGTGGTAGGGCAACATGGGTTTAGAGATTGTACCGTTGTTGTTGCATAAGACATGCCCGTTCTACTAAGTGCCCATCCTTCAAATACCAAAGTGCAGCCCATCCCTACTGCCCATGCCACCATTACCTGCCACATTAACCTGTAAGTCAAGTAGTTATCTATTGTCTCTAATAACTTAACTACGTATTAGGAAGAAAATATTCAACAGCTTGTTAGTAGGTACTCGTACTAAAATACGATTAAATGTTCAGATGAAGATTTCATTACTGTCGTGGCTGTTTTCGCTACTACGAGTAGTAGCGAAAACAGCCACGTAATCCCATGACAGCTATTTATCAGGACAGGAACGATTCTTTGGCCGAAAACTACAGTTAAAAGGAAAATGATAAAAAAAAAATGATTTACAGGAAATTGTATCATTGAGAAAATTGCCTCAAACATAACTTTTATAATTTGTATCTACTTTATTTGTTAATCACCTATAACGAAAATAAACAATAATATGTATTGCCTGGCGTATAAACATAGAACCCTGAAATTAAGATTGTGCAAGGTGAAGATCTAATGGATGAAATCGTACCACAGAATCAATTTCGTATTCTTCTCCTCATTAAAATTGCCTCAAATTACCCTGTTCCTATAATTATGTACTCTTCCTGCCAAAACTATAGCAACCTAAATTCTCATACACAAGCGCACTCGGTCTGCGGGTAGCCTTCACGGCATAGCGCGCAGGAGCCGGTCTGCGCGAGCCAACGATATTCTCTTTGGCGCGAGCTGACCAGCGCTGCGCAGTGCACGCTCCGAGGGACCCATTGTGTGGGACGTAAGTGGGGCAGGTAGGTAGGTGGGAGGAATAGGATAACTTGTCGAGGTCTTAGGAGGTTTTAAGGAGGACTTCTATGAGTACTGAAGGTTAATCTTGAGGTTATACATATTTGGGGGCTATTGTGTATGACGTTTAAAAAACACTATCCCTTACGAATACAACCTATTAAGTTGTAGATGAGCTTGCTGCGGCCTAACAGAGTCTGTCACTTTGTGAGTCTACATTGTGCAATCACTATTTATTTATTTTAATTATATGAAAAAATGAGATGCTTTTTATTGTTATTCAGTGATTATCAAAGCCGCTAGTATTTGAAATATCTTATGGTTTCTATGTATTTTTTTCTGGTTATGACATAGCCTGTTGGAAGAGGCGTGAAGGATCAAAGACTTCTCTTTGGGATGCTGGTCGGCTTTCCGTCAGAGTTCACAATTTACCCTTCAAATACATAACCAACCAACTTTACAATTTTAAAGACAGTAGACAAATGTAAACAGTGACATAATTGTATTGTAGACCGAAGAAAATGTATGACTTGCATGAGTCACTTCTTTAGATTTTTCTTTCTACGGCGCCGGCGCGGCGTACTCAACTCGTATAAAAATTCGAGTCGTCAATAAAATCAATATGATAAATCGATCACATAATGATTCACAATTAAATCATCAGCTGACCTTTCTTTCACTAATAAACTACTGAAGGTTATACAATACTTACTTGACAAATATGAACACAAGTATTTAAAACCAATGAAACACTCTCTTTAAATTCATATCCATTGTCCATATCAAACACTCGATACTAACTTAATCCTGTACCCTGGCTAATTAACTATTAACACTCACAAACATAATTTACAATGTCTCTAATAACAACAAAACATGACAAGGATATGTACATTATAATAACTATTAAGTATTTTATAAAAACTACTGTTACACATACGACCATCCGTTTTATATAATTTTCTTTGCCAGAATGTCGAATGTTTGTTCAATGTGCACACACACATCGGCAACTCACGCGCACAATGACAGTAGTTTATAAGTGTTGGAGTAAATATACATATTAGTCATAAGGACAGGTTTCAGACTTTAGTGTCAAGGATTAGTTTAATAGTGACGTCATTGAAGTACTTAAAGCCTTTTCTCCACAGGAGGAGGGATTCAAAGTTCCTTTTTAGGATGACAATGAAAATTGCAGTTTAATGTCTACCAGCTACCTACATTCGTATGGTCCATCTCTATAGATACTGCATGCATCAATGCAGTATGGAAGTGATTTGGAGGTCTATTTTGAAAAAAAAAAAACAAAACTGCAATGATAAAGGGTTTTTCAACAAGAACTTTGTTTTTTAAAACAAAATAAAACAAAGATGTGTATGATTAAAAATTTTATTGTATTGGGAAGAGTAAGGTTTGGCAATTATGAATAAAAAATGATATCGGACAAATGTCACCTATAACTATTCACTTAAATAGGTACCGTCGAACATTGATATTGTCGATTTTTTCCCAGCGTATCGTCCCGCTGTCGGTTTTCTCAAAAAAACTGCAACGCGCTTCAATAAATGGAAGATTTATTCTGTAAGACTTTTTGTGGGGCTATGTTAAAGACAGAGCCGATACGGAGCCACTCGATCGATTGCAGCAGGGCTAGCATGGCCGGAGACATTTTATCCACGGGGAGAGGACAAAATACTATTCCCCTCTGTCAATTTTGTCCACCCTCCGAGCATGGCGACATGGGTGGATAAACTATTCACGGTGGACAAACCAGCAGGCCTAGCATGGCCGGAGACATTTTATCCACGGGGAGAGGACAGAATACTATTCCCCTCTGTCAATTTTGTCCACCCTCCGAGCATGGCGACATGATGGGTGGATAAACTATTCACGGTGGACAAACCAGCAGGCCTAGCATGGCCGGAGACATTTTATACACGGGGAGAGGACAACATACTATTCCCCTCTGTCAATTTTGCTCGAATCGCGAATTGAACACCGGTGTATTTTTCGCTCGATTTTCTCCCTTTCCGACGACAACACTAAGCTCCAGTAAGCACGAGACATTTTTATATTACAATTAATTATATTTTCTCCAAGAGATATACTTAAACCCACCATCTAAAGACGAGGACAAATTTCTCCCTTTGTTATGTCAAAATATCTGTAATTTTTCTCTTCCACTAGTCGCCATGCTATAGGCGGGGGGTGAGTATCCACGTCTAATGTCAAAAAGTGATATAATTCTCTTTCCCCCTGTTGCCGTGCTTTGGCAGGTGGATAAAATAATTTTATCCCTTGTCAGTGGAAATAACCGGTGGACAAAAGTTTTATCCCCAGCCCATGCTAGCCCTGCAGGCTCAAAATTTAGCCAAAAAGTGATTGAAAATTTTGATGAAAGAATCGACAACAGATTAAAATTTTCAATCACTATCGGATAAATGTCCATCACGAGCGTGGGTGTGGTGGTCATTTGTCTGATATCATTTTTCATTCATAATTGCCAAACCTTACTCTTCCTAATACAATAAAAATTTGAATCGTACCCATCTAAATTCTTTGTTTTATTTTGTTTTAAAAAACAAAGTTCTTGTTGAAAAACCCTGTAGTATATTTCTTGAATCCATTAATTATCATCATCTACCTAGCCTTTTCCCAACTATGTTGGGGTCGGCTTCCACTCTAACCGGATGCAGCTGAATACCAGTATTTTACATGGAGCGACTGCCTATCTGACCTCCACAACCCAGTTACGGGTAATACGATACCCCTTGGTAAGACTGGTTATCAGACTTTCGGGCTTCTGACTACCCGTAACGACTGTAACGTGTGTCACGGTGTGTAAAGATGGTCACCCATCCACAGACCAACTGCGGCAAGCGTAGCTTAACCTGATCGATCGACCTGTGCGGCTGTTATTATTTATCCACGGGCCCCTTTAATCTTGAATTTAATTCTTGAATCCATCCATACTAATATAATAAATGCGAAATGTGTACGTATGTGTACGTATGTACGCTTTAACCGCTAAACCGATTTAGATGAAATTTGGTATAGAGATAGTTTGAGTTCCGGGAAAGGACATAGGATAGTTTTGTTCCCGATATTCCCACGGGGTCGAAACTTACGCGGGTGAAACCGCGGGGCGCTGCTAGTATACTATGTATAAATGTATTGCTTGACTTTTTAAAGCCTGTTGCCAGCCTTAAAACAAATCTTGGCAATTATGTATTTATTGAAAATGGAAATTAGATACCTACAGAACTACAGTTGATATCCTATCATAGATTAATGAAAGCCTGCCTGCCTTTCCCTTGATTCTTTTGAACTATATTTCCAGGATATGGAACGCCAAGCCAGTTTTAAACTGTATAAACTACTGAAAATCCCATAAACATTGTTAATGTCTCCATATATCATGGCTTCAAGGGCGGATGAGGGTTTTGTGACTGAATGAGAGAAAATAATAATTATAACTTTAATTATAATTATTACTTTATTATTAAAATAATGACGGAAAATTGGAAACTACCAAGGAATGTTCGAATGTGTCATCTAAATAAACTAACTAACAATACTACTTGATTGTTTACCAACTATGAACTAGGTCCAAATATAGATTGAGCTGCATTTGCCTCAGAGGATAAATAACTGGAATTCGATAAAATAATGCGCACTAATATAAATTCCGAAGATTTTAACAAAATCACTGTTTATTATTTGTGCTTAAACAATATATTTCTTGGTATTCAATGAAACATTGAGGCGAATAAGTTGTTCCACAAAATTATGAGGAAAATAACTAACTATGAACTTTATTCGTAATTAGTAGTTCAAACCATTAATAACAGATGACGTTAAGCCAGCTCCAACTGTAGTTACAACAACAGACAGAATTACTTCACTGAAGAAAATATAAATCCCGACAAAGGAAATAAACTAGTAAATGATGCTGAATGTTTATTGCTTCGGAAGACATCTGACATTGAGGAGATGAAGTCATGCCTTATTCTGTCGCCATCACGGATAAAGACCCTCTGTGCGATATATCGTGATCAAACGGCGATTAACAGGAAAATGTACGGACTGTAACATGATACCGAGATCATTTTGATGACTCATATTGATATAGTTGATGATTTGTCGACGAGGGCGGCAGGAGCTAAAGTTGCAATAATAATAATAATAAATCAATACCACGGTATATGTTATCTGGGTTGTGTTAGTGCAAGTAGGTATCTGTCAAACAGTCAAACGCAATATTAAGAGAAAGATACCTATAGCTACAGGGAGATATCAAGAGATATCAACTAATTGATAAAGTAAGGAAAATCGAAGCCCAGGACTTGGAGGAGGGTGCTTGGATTTTGAACAGAAGCTTGAGAGCATACAGCTACTCTGTTCTTAGCAGGAGTAGGATACATAGTGCACGTAAACAAAGTCACGGCCGATGGTGATTATTTAAACAAATTAAGAACTCATACAACAACGTAATAACATACCTCATGGCAAGTCTTACAAAATTAACTCACTGCCAGTTTCCTAAAATACCAAATTAATATTCTAACCAGGCTGTTATTTGTTTTGGAAACTCAACCGAAACGTACCAAAGCATTCAGGTGATAATTGTAAAAAAATAATATTTGTGTAGCAGATGACAAGACTAATGCTAAACCCACCAGTAAACCCACACTCTTAGATTTTAAAACAGTTTTTTTCTCAATTTGTGAGACGATCCTCACAATAGACGAATTATTTCATGTCACTTCACATTTTGTTTAACCTATCAATAAATTATTGCTCAAGGTTTGAAACCTACGCAAGGATTGCTCCGGTGTTTTCGCCGGCTTATATGAAGATGGGTCGAGTAATGCAGAGGCCCTTTAGACCACTATTGGAGATAATACAGGGTGCAGGGATAGCGACGCACAAACTGTAAACGTGATTACAGCACTGATTCTAGACCCCATAGCGGAGAAATTTTTCGTCGATTATCAAAAAAATCATCTGTTTCATAGAGAAGTGCAATACCTTCGCGGTCAACATGTTTCAGCATGTTTCAGCCTAAATATAAATATTGAGGATTTAGGTGTTGCCTAGTGTTAGTGAAAACGGGCATTGAATAAATTAAAGTTCACCAAATTGACTAAAGAAATAATGTCTGTTTTCCTCGAAGAGTGCTGCAAGTCAGGTAAAGCCTGTAAAAGACTGTTTATGTGCATTTTTCCGTGTAATTCCGAGCATGGCGCACTTTTTAAAGTTTGCCAAGTTATTTACCCGGACTTCTCTCAAGATTTCCTAAAATAACAAGGATTGATCAAGAAAATTCGCGAAATTAAAGCTCTTGTACACTTTTCTCATGTTTGATACACTAACATATTTTTATGGTCTAACTATCTATTTACGAACTTTCCACAGGGTTTTCCTTGTTTATTTTTTCATCCTTGCGGTAGTGCTGATCATTTCCGACTTTTCTCACTATAATATTTCTATCACTCACCAATGCTAATCGAAAACAGAGGCTGCGTCTCTTGCTCGTGGATCCTGGAGACTGACGTTAGGCTGGCTAAGTAGGACCACAGACGAGCGACACTTGTCCGGGCGAGCGCGCGAGTGCGCGTCGCCGCTAATGGGCGCGGGGGCGCTAGATGAAACAATCGCTCGATCTGTGCACTCTCGCGCCCACGCTAAGTCCAAGCACAGATGCGACGGTTTGTTTTTGCAAAATATTTTGCAAATTTTGGCAAAATTAGTACCTACCAGGCTTTTTGGTACAGAAATGGTCAAAAGTATGATGAATCTATGTATGATGTCAGAATTTAGATAGTAAATAATTCAGAAGTTTGACAGTGACATCAATAGATAAAATAAATTTTTTGCATTATGATTCAATGAATGACATCGCCTACGATATTGTAAACTTAGTCATTCAAGAGACATCGTATGAACAAAAAATCTAACTTGAGCACAAGCCGTGTGTAGGTTATGTTTCGTTATAAACAAAGCAATAAGTAATAAAATGACATGTTTTGATATTATTTGCAGTCACGTAGATAATGCACATGAATAGTTTTATGTTAATATAAAACACCAATGTGCATTCATTGATTTCTAGCCAACTTGCTAACTCGTGTCTATAGAGATCATCAAATTATGACAAGTGCAAATTCTCCACTTACCACTTAAATAAATGATTACAAGTAATATTCCAGAGCGATAAACCAACTGATCATCTGTGTTATTTTAATTCCCATTATTCCAAAAGAAATAAATAAAAATAACAGAAAGAAAACGAAAACAAACATTAGGTATTAATTAAATGACAGTGAATTTAACATTCTTGACAAAAATATTGTTATCAATGTAGGACAGTCAAACAGTTTTATGAGGGTATTGACTGAAAATTAACATTTATTTAAATTTAAAATGAAAATTAATTAATTCGAGCAATAAATTCGAAGCCTTATTAACATAGATAGTCTGTTTTAACTTAATAATAGGTACCTATAATATATTGTGGTCTTATTTTTTGTTTTTGTAGAACGGTGTTGTAAAATAAAGTTAAAATGGTCAACCGCCTAATACAGTCCACGGCAGGGCCAGGGGCCCACCTGATGGCTTGATCGGCGCGTGCGCCGCCCGGTGACGTCAACAGTTCGATATTAATCGTCGCGCTCCTGTCGCGAAAATGATCCTGCGCCACCTTGCACAGGGTCTACGCTAGTATATCAAATATTTTTGGGGACTTAGGGATAAATCTCTTGCTTGTAACATAGCATTTTATGTCAGCCTTACCTATGTACTACTTTTCGTACAAAAATAGAATAGTAAAATAATTAAGAAAAATATTCTGCCTTTAATTTGTCATGGGTTTTGGAGTCCAAAAAGGAACTTTTAGTTTGGTCACGATTTTGGGATTCTCGTAGCACTCCCGGGGCTACGGGCGGCGCGGCGGGCCGCGGGCGGCGCTACGACGCTACGCCGTAACCAGAAGTCGAATTATTATTAGGAAGCTGTAACCAATGCAATGTAGGGGTTGTACTTTTAAACATTTTGTTAGTAGAGCTGGTTGCGCTGTTGCTGAGCATGGTGGTCCTGGGTTCGGTTCCCGGGTGTCGAGAGGAATTTCTCAGTAGTAGCCTGGAGGATGGATTTATGCCCAGTCGATGACAATAGGTTCGCTCCCTATTACAATCGACATAAACATAACGGACGAAATGTTGGTGTACTAGAGGTACGCCTCTGCCGAACCCTGCGGGGACACAGGCGTGACGTCATGTCATGAGACACATACGCCTTTAGTTATAAATGTGCCTCTAACGTCAACAAATCTATGGTTACACACATTTAATCATTATTTAACTACAATTGACTTTATAAATTAAATATCCCTTAGTAGAACGTAGATCTACGCGAGACACAATGGCTTTTTAATTGTTTCTGTAATTACGGCATTCAACCGGAGATAGTGCATTAGCAAGTCTTAGTCAAAGCGAACGGACAAGGGGTCCTAGCCAATAGAATAAAAATACTCTCACTTATGATGTGATAGCAAACATGATAATCATCAAGTCAATGTACTTTGATGAAGTGACAGCACCTGACAGGTCCATAATAAGGAGTTCAAACATTCGTGTATTTTTTTGTTTTCGCCACTTTTCTGTCATTCTGCCTAACGTGATTGGGAAATTAGGAAATAATATCGCAGATTTCCTCAAAAACTGGCACCGGACCGTTTTTTTAATAATGGTATTATTATAATTATTTCCCAGTAACAAACTAACGAACGAATGCGTCAACAATACTACAATAGAACATAATTCAATCGCTGCCTGATTGTATTATTATTATTAGTTAAGTGCTAACATAGGCTAAGACCTTATATCCGTGGCTAAGACTATTATTACTAACCCAATGGATCTCTGTTATCTGAATAAATGAATTACACCTATGTAAATATATTACAACCGTCAGTAGACAATAGATAGTTTACCTCAACGGATAGGGTAGCTAAAACTGAGTGTGATTAATATTCTAGGTAACAAAAAAATGCAACCAAATATTGCAAGACTAATTAATTATGCTGCAGTATTTTCCATTTATATTTTAACACTACGCCTATTGGTTTTGTTGACAAACGTTCCGAATTCCCATTAATTTTGAACTGTTGAACTGTTCATACATATCTGTTTTCTTATTCCTCGATATAATCCACTTTCCTCAATAACTTGCAGGCTGATTCAAAACATCGCACTGATTTTCAGCTAAATAATATTTTGCTACAACAAGTATACTTAGTTAAATAGCTCTAATGTCCCTGTTTTCTGGTGAGAACCCTGCAAGTCCTCGGCTGTGTGTAAGTGGCGGTAATAGGATTGCATCAGTTATTCAGTTGCAACGTATGGTGGGCGTGTAATGGCGCGTAATGTTCGCGTTAGACGCGTGATTGATTGCGTATTCACTGATGATGGGAAGCGATAACGGTGGGTCTAAACCAGCAATGAAGGACAATGTTTATGAAGCGGAAAATATGTAGAGTAAATAAGTGGTTAAAATATGCAGCTTTTTTTTGTCTAGTTCATAAACCTTTGGATAACTCGAAACAGGATCTTTTCGTGGTCAGCTACTGCTGCTAAGGTTGTATTACTTGCGTCATCTTATGATGCATGCCCGGTGTCTGGGTTGGTACAGTCAACAGCAAAAGTAGATGATCAAAGTCAGAAATTCAATACTAATTAACGGAGTTCGCGTCAGAACTGTGTGGCGTAAATCGTAAAAAATCCTAACGTAGTTTCCCTTCTCTACCCAATCAGAGCATTTGTCTAATCAATTTGTCTAGTCAATGATTAAAATGATTACATAGAAGTTCACACAAAATGTATTAAAAGTATTCTCGCTAGGCTCAGCAGTATGCAAGGCATGTAGCTGCGCTTGCGCATATACTTCATGTATCGTCTAATGACTGTCGTGTACGCCGTGTGTGGTATGTGGGGATTTCGTCGTTATCTGTACTTTCGAGTCCACCTGTCTATGAGCAGTGGGAGCGATGCGAGCGGAGCTGAGCGGACTGTGGTTGAGGGAAAATCTATTTGCGATGTTTTAAACATAACAGTTACGTTTTATGGGCAATTAAATTAATGTATATTGACTTCTTTGTTTCAAATGTTGTCATCGTCTAATCACATGCATGTAACGACTGCATTGTAGGTACGAGTTTTTAAGAGATCTTTATCTCCTAAAAAGTTGTATGTACAATGTAGACCAACAATGCATCTTGTTATAAGGGAAAAATGAATTTGCCATCTGTGTTTAAATTTTTAAGCAGATGCAAAAGTCATACATAAATTGTAAAAGGGAGATTTTAATAAATAAATAAATAATATTATTCCATTATATACCGACTCTTCGATACGTGTCTGAGCGAGCTCATCTCACGTCGCCCATTTCTGGCTCAGCCACTATAAAATTAAGCTCATCAGCTTACTAATAGGCCCCATTACGCCATGGGATCGCACGTGAGCCTGCGCTTGCGCACCGAGGCGGGAAGCGCGCGGCATTTCTTATAGCTGCCATCATGGCTACTTACCACGGTTGTCTGTGATGGGGCTTTCATTGTATACTAATTATGTTGTTAGAAAGTTTTTATTTGTTCGTGTTTGTTGAGCTTGATGTCTAGTCGACAAATTGATTTAGAGTAATGTTGATGTATTATTTGTATGGTATTTGTTTTGGCTTAGTATAAAATCATAGTTTTTAACTTGCTTATACGATATGTAGCTCTATTTGAAATAATTATGTCCTAAAGTCCTAACATGATAACATCAGTTTCTTCTTAAAAAAACCGGGCAAGAGCGAGTCGGACTCGCGCACCGAGGCTTCCGTACCGTACCATCATGTTTTAAATTTTCATCGGCGAGGCCTATATTCATCAGAGAATTTTAACACTGTGCACTGCGGTGTAGAATATTACAATTTTATGTCAGCGCCATCTCTTGATCGATAGAGGCACTAATGTAAATTTTGTTGATGATTTTTATTGATTTACATAAACTTCTATCACAGAATAATTTCAAATTTTTCTCTTTGCAAACTTCGGAGATAAGGGGGGAACGGTATTTTTTTTTACATTTTTCATCAAAAGTCGAAAACTATGCGGCCTAAAAAAAATAGAAAAAAATGAATATAAAAAAAAGTTTTTAAAAACAAGCTTTTATTTAAATAAAAACGTAACATAAAAAAGAAAGAATAACGCAAAGCAAAGCTTTTAAAATTTATATATATTTTAAAATGACAGTGTCACTTAAATTTATTTTTTTCTTTTTAGTTCGCGTTATTCTTTCTTTTTTATGTTACGTTTTTATTTAAATAAAAGCTTGTTTTTAAAAACTTTTTTATATTCATTTTATTTTTTACTTTTTAGTCTTAAAGATTTATTATTAATTTTTTTTTTCATATTTTTTAGCTATGAACGGTGGTCAGCTTGTTTTGTAAAACTTTTTTTTAATCCGTCATCTTGGAGCGGCGGCCATATTGAATTTAGTGTAATTTTACTAACTTTATCATTTTCAACTGCCGGAAACGGCAGAATATTATGATCGTAATACATAATGCAGGCTAAATGCACATAACAACTTTGTACAATATTCTGACAAATAAATGCATTCTATTCTATTCTATTCTATAACTCTTCAAGCCCTTTCATTTGATACCCATAATATGGGGATTGAAAAAAATATGTAATCCGCCATCTTGGAGCGACGGCCATATTGAATTTAGTGTGATGATAATTACTTTATCGTTTTCTACTCTTCAAGCCCTTTCATTTGATTCCCATAATAAGGGGGTTGAGAAAAAATATGTAATCCGCCATCTTGGAGCGACGGCCATATTGAATTTAGTATAATTTTACTAACTTTATCGTTTTCTACCCTTCAAGCCCTTTAATTTGATACCCATATTATGGGGGTTGAGAAAAAATATGTAATCCGCCATCTTGGAGCGGCGGCCATATTGAAATTATTACAATATTGCGTATTGCACATTGTATTGTTACCAGAACTAAAGGTGTATGCAAAATTTCAGCTCAATCGGATATCAACAAATGGTTTGAAAATTTTGACGGACAACTTACATACATACTTACATACGAACAGTGCAAGCTAAATAAAAGCTTGTAAAAATGGTTGAGAATGTGCAAACCGCGCTCTTTCATATGATACCCCACATGCCCTCGTAACCCAATTTCGAAGCTTTCAGACCCCCTTTCAGTCCCTGTTGCAAAAAATATACATATATTTTTATTTCTTTCTTATTTGCAAAATAGTTGGGCAAACCTCATCTAAAACTCCTCATCCAAATTTCAAGTTGATAGCATTAGTAGTTCTTGAGATATCCAGCTGTGACAGACAGACAGACAGAATTAGTCTCACCATAAGAGTTCCGTTTTTACCATTTTGGTACGGAACCCTAAAAAGATGAGACGAATAAATGAGAGAATAAAATAAACACCACCTTAATAAAAAATAAATCTCATAATACCTTAATATCGTAATAAGTCCGGTGTGAATTTCCAAACAATAATTAATATCATAATAATTATGTCCACCGAATAAACACTAAGTAAACACACAGTCAGCAAATATAAACAGTTAATACTACTAAATTCATAATAACTAATAAACTAGACAAATGTCACGTTCATACAGTATCAATACTTAGGTAAACTCGACCCACGCACTATCAGGTACGGAGGCACTCCTCGGTATCAGTAGCTGAGCACACTCAACATGTCATGCACCGAATTAGACATGATACGGTGCAAATTAACTGTAATGCTCAATTAGGCACAATTTGTGGCTAAACAGTCGTTAGTCTAGTAATAGGAGGCACTGTTTAATGTCCGGACAAAGTGGGTTCTGTTGAGGATTCGGGTCCTCAATAGGATCCAAATATTTAAACATCAATTTTCATTTCAGATCTTCTTCAAGGTTTAATTAAACGACTTAGATTGTAAAATTTAGATTAGAATTAAACTTTGGTGTCCAGCATAATGTTGACTTTGTCTTGCACACCCCATGCCATCCGTATGGCTTCAATTCCGTATGCGTTGTCAGTATTTTTGCAGGCTTACTTGCAGTCTGTCCAATTCAAAATGGGCTGTTTGCTTATTGACTTACGACAAGGGTTAAGTCAGCTGCTTAAACATTCTTCATAACTTCTAATTGCCGGACTCAAACCTCAATCATGAAGTTTCATCTGATCAACTGAATTCGAATCAACACCGATCGTATCAGCCGCGAGCCCTAAACCCAAATATGCGTGATGTGTACAACAATATAGTTAATTGTGCGATAGACACGTGCACTCGTGCAGTGATAACTGTTGCGATAGACATCTTGCGACATGTCTTCTACGAGAGATAAACACTGTCTGCAAAGGTTACTTGTGTGACTATCGGAGTATCGGCTATTGTGCAAAACAAAACTGATATAGTATGATGTGGCATATCGCTATCATTCGGAGAAGGCTTTGCGAAGATAAGGTACCAAATAAAAAGGTTTTATCGAAAATTAAAAGGGTGTTTCCAAAGTTAGGGAAATTGTTAACGGAGATCTATTTAAGTTTTTTTGTTGTTGTTGTTTGTTGTGAGAAAGTTTATAAATATGGACTAATATAGGAATTTAAACAAAGAAAACGAACGTTTTAAATCATCCTTTTGGACCCCTGATAGGTTGAGATTGTAATTATAAAAAAGTACCTTGAAAATATTTACTCCGAAATTATACAACATATGTGGAGACTGGAGATTTATGCGAAGTCGGTTTAAAAAAAGAAATTACCGCATTTAATGCAAAACCAACAATACGGTTGAATCACCGTATGCAAGGAATATGTCACGGTCAGCGTGTAACCAGTCGATACGCACACAGCCAGACAGACAAATATATTGAAAACGAAACCTACACTTTTAAGGCTGCGTTCACGCTATATTTGCGATGTTAAAGCCATGAGAACTCAAGACTTCAACAATACTCGTAAGTCTTGTATTAAACTGACGAATTCATCCACACTATAGATTTCGATGGAAATACCTACCGATCTATGGGACCAAATTGCTGTCATGTGAAGACGCAATACTTTTGTATCTTCGGAAGTAAAATCAGGTTCTTCCAGTAAGCTACTAGCGCAAAATGAATAGAAAATATCTTACGCAAGACATTAGTTGTAGAAAAACTGAAGATGCTTATTAAAGAACTAATATTAACCACACTCATGATATTTATGTAACTGAACTGACATTAGTTATTGAAATTATATACATATAGATATTGACATTAGCACAGTTAACTACAATCTTACATTTTGCACTCAAAGAAGAACACACATGAAAAGTATGAAAACCAATTGGTTCCATTTGAGTGAATGCTCTAAACATTCAAAGTAAACAATACATTTTAACAAAAGCAAAGCCTTGGATTTGAGAAAGATGATGTCATGCATAACGTGTATGGCCTGCACATCACACGTGTAATTATAATAATTACTACTTTTATTAATAAGGATTAACGGGTATTGTTTCAAGCGTAGGTAGAAAGAAGTTGAAGAAGTTCTGCAATCCACTAATTAGAGACGAAACCTTCAACTTTGATAGATGATTTCTTTTTGCTTATCCCAGTTTATTTGGTGTGGGCGCAGCTTGTGTCTTCATCTTTCATACATCTCTATTTGCCATAAATTAATAGTTATCCTTTCTAGCCACATCATCTGTCATTATACGCGTTTCTTTAATGCTCTCCTATATTATGTATAACCATATCAAAACTTTTCTCACGAGACTATGGTCCAGATTATGTTTGTTATAAGACTCAGTAGCTGATAACAGTCAACAATAAATGGGAGCTCGTCTATAAAAACTTCGTTACCAAGGACATGATAAGTTTTCTGATTGAATAACAAACAGTAGAGTTGTTTAGAATTGTTTCCAGTGAGGCTTTCGATAGACTCAACTCGGCGTTTTGATTACATATTATAACAATTGCAATGTTACCATAACATGTGGTTAGTGGTCAGGACTGAAGGACTTCTAATACCGCGCAACTATAAAACCTGTTCGTTCTAATGAAAAGCAATGGAATTCTTCTGTAGGTATACCATTTCAATATTTATTGAAATTAAGGATGTATGTCAAAACTCAAAACACTTATCAAATTCGCTTTCATTCATAACACGGAATATTTTATTATTATTTTCGATAATTGTTTTATTAACTCGTTTAATAATGGCTGCGTGGGAACGGTGTTATTCAACATCGCGTAAGATTATTTCGAGAAACCAGAACCTGATTGCAACCCGCCGCACAGGTACGCTATATGAACGTACGTACGGCAGACTACCATGTAGATGTATGGCCCGCAGTGGTCCTTTGAACATCATCAATTTTGCTTATTATGAAGGGATAAAGTTTCTATTAAGCTTTGTTTAACTTTCAATCGATATTATAGGTTCTTTGATTTGATGTGACCATATGAAGGGGTTCCCCAAGGTAAAGTTGATTGCACAAGCAAGAGCGTTTGACAATGTATACCATCACCAAATTATGAAATTCTGTTGCTGTTTCATGGTGACGTTTAATGCCTTCGATGTCATCATAGCTGAATATGTTGTTGACTAAGGTTCATTTGAGTAATTTCAGTAATAGATAGGTACTTATATCGAAGAAGTCGTGATTTTACTTTAACACTAAACGAATCATCGTTACTCTTATGAATGTTATACCTGGGTGATGTCTGATGTACCTACATAGTTTGACTCATTGCAGTGCTCATTGATTCGTGTTTGTTTTTATCTTGTTGTTTTTATACAGCGAGTTTTAGGTATGCCATTCAATTAATATCAAAAGTAGAACTTGTGGATGTTTGCCTTTTTATTGAATTTTGATTTTGTGTCTTCTTATGTCATACTCATAACTCATAAGTTATTTTTGAACTTTATTTTTTTATTCTTCCTATACCGATTTTCACAGAACTTTGTAACTGGAATTAAACTTAATTTGGGTGGTTTCAGTTTTTATAGACAAAAAACAGTGAGTAATGAAGAAAGTCTAGAACATAATTCCGTCCAGGTTCTATGGAGACAAAAATATAAAGGTGAGAAACAACAAAAAACTTTCCAGAACTTGATGATGACTCAGAGTTACCTCCTAAAGGCAAACACAGAAACATTGTCTGTCCACCAAAATAGGTGATAAAGACCACAACGAATTTTTTTAGGATAACATCGACCAAGTGTCGGACAAACAATCATAGCTACATGAACTTAAGGAATGCTTAGATATAGGGTAACTTATTATGACACGCCAAAGATTATAAAGTAGGTACAAGAATCCAAGAAGCAGGTGTGCATACAAGAGCATTCGAACCTACCGCCGCACACCTAGACGCAAAGATATTTGTTATGATGACAACAGTTCACAACACACACGGGACAAAGCCGGCGCATTCCACTGGAGAGACAAACACCAGAGTAAGCAAACAATCACCAACTCTTATAACATTGGATCATTACCATTACGTTGATATTACTCATGCAACTTAAACATATCAAACTTGAAAGAAAAATGTGGCTGTATCTGAATGAATACGTGAGCCTACTCCTTAATTTATGCGTAGACACGTTTAAAAAAATACAACTGTCAAATAGCCCGCCATCTGTAGCGCTCAGCTGAGCGAAACATGAGATCGTAATTTAAAACTTAAGTCAAACTTACCTGTGTTTGAGCACAGCCACCGGCCTCTAACACAGCTCGCCCGTTACCATTTAAATTTCAAACAATCGCTCAAAACTCAGATATCTTCCAGTGCACAGTTTAATTTCCACCTTTATGTTAATTATAACTTATAATAACAGTTAATAAAGCTCACGTGTTACTGCAAAGCGTTAGTGTTAGTTGTTTTTATTCTGTGTATTCGCGAAGTCGTTTCGTTCGTGTCGGCCGCTCGGTATGCACTTTTGGGGTCACTCGGGGTCGATTGGTTTTATTGTGTTTTTTCGCGTGGTGCGGCTTTGAGCGTGCGAGCTTGGGTCGGCGTGGCGTGCGGCGCGGTCGGCGTCCGAGCGATCACTGCGGGCCGCGAAGTGACCCGCTGGCTCTCCGACCGCCTCGGGATGCGCGCGCGCACCTCCTACTCCTCCCTCAACCCTCTCCCGCAGGCTTTCGTGCCCTAAAAGATAAAACACTTATCGAAACGCATTCCGAGAAAGCGATGCCACAATACACACATACGACTCTAATTAGTCTAAGTGTGTTATTTATTTTGATACGATAAAAGCCTGTTCTTCGACAGCCAGCGTTTATGGCTACGTAACGACCGACATATTTTTGTGTCTATCGGTCGTTTTACTATTTGTCACTTGATCACAGAAAATGCCGCCTAGAACTTGATGGGAACGCATTAGACTCTTTGGTATACAATACTGAAACCACTATTCCTTGAAGATACTGCTGATGAAAGTAATGATTCATGAGACAATAGTCTTCTAAAATAAATGCTCCATGAGATAATCTAATGTATCGAAAAGTGGTTTTGGGTGCACAATGGCCGGTTGCAGCGATGAAGCCGATACTGGACAATGACAGGCCAACCATTGTTGAAAAACCGGAACAAACCGCTGATCCGGCTAAACAATTGAATATTGCGAAGAAATTCGGTCCCTATCATTTGTTTTCTGATTTCTTGCGAATAGTACCAAAGTGTTCAGAATGTGCCACCGAAAGATGGAAGAGGAACGAGCTGTCACAGATGATTATCAGTTATTGATGGCTCGAGGTCAACCTCTGCAAGTCTTGAACAACGGGACCTTTATTGTGGATCTTGTTTCATTTTCGTGTTCTCTTTTCCGTGCCCTTCTTGGAATAAGAGGTGATTGCTTCACTCCCACATATCCTTACAGAATTTAAATCAATACAGTTGCATCAAATCGCGAGATAATATCAGAGGAATTCTGAAAATTTGCAAGTAACTGTGCAACATCTTCGTCCCTTGATCCACGCAGGAACAAGTTCCAGGATGTTACATAGTAGATATTACATAATGAGAGTCGCGAGTCGCACGGCTTCGATAAGGTCCATAAAATACCAACATTACGGCCACTAGATACTTGACAACTGCCATTCTGGACCGATTGAATTTAAGGAATTCGTTCGCCTTGTAAAATTGTTTATGGTGTTGAATTTCCATACTGATCTGGAGGAAAAAATGTTTATTAGTCTCTGAGCTTACTACATTTAGTATTTCACGCAAAAGTTGGCGTAATAAATCAACCGAGCCGTGACCTATTGCAGGCCACCCTAAATGGGGTCTGCCTGGGCTGCGCCTGACGCAGCTACTTCATGCGTGCCTCAGAAGTTGGTGCCGTATTATATTTTAAAGCCTGAGGAGGCTTAATAGTATTTTGGTATCAACTTTATCGCTCAACGCTTACTCAGTGTGAGGAGTTAAGGGTTGATCGAGGAAACAGGTCGTGGCTTCTAATCCAGGTAGGCGCTTTACTTTGTGTAAATAATTTCATTACCACTGCTCCCAAAACGGTGAGGGAAATACATCGTGAGGAAACCGGCATTTCCTAGAACCAAAAAAAAATCGTAGACGTGACATCAACCAACCCGCACTGGGCCCGCGTGGTAGATTATAATCCACTCCTGAAGAGAAGAGATCCGTGTCCCAGCAGTAGGGACATTATAGGCTGACTATGCAAAAAAACTGAAAAACACTTAATAGTGTGAAATTGCAAAACGGAATACTTATTGCTAAAAAGTAAAGTTGTAAAGTGACTATCTGCACTTCTGCCGTTTCATAAGTGCCCATATATGCTTATGTGAAATAAAAAAAATATTTTATTGATTGATACAAAAACATGCACGGCACCTACTCTTACGTAGTTTCTGAATCCAAGGTTTGAGCACTCCTAGGATATTTTAGAGCTAAAAATTAAAGTAGGCGTAGGTATCACTCGTAAAAGGCCTAAGCCTAGGTCGTCGAAACTGATTCAATGTCTGCAACCCACAGAAGGCAGTGTTTAAGCCGATGACATCACTCGTTTCTGATAATCGCCCACCCATCCGTTCGACTGGCGCAAGGATCGGTTTAAAGATCACGTAATGTTTGTGGTTACTCGGTCTCTTTTATTTCCAAGTGCCCATTGTTTGAGTAACTTTTATTATGATGAAGTATTACTCAAACCACTGGTACCTACTAGAAAACTAACTTCAAGCTCAATGTCGCCAAGTTCAAGATATTTTTTGCCGGCTACTGAAAGGAGATGAGATAGGTACTATGGCGTAAAGGCTACAATTAAATGGAACAGTCACCAATCTCGGAATTTGAAAGTTTTTAAAAAGATGAAATAGAGTTAGAGACTAAGGAAAAGTGAGAAAACTAAGGACTCTGCGATGAAACAGGCAAGGGAGCACCTCTTACCAATATTCGAAATATCAAACGCAAAGAACATTTTGGGTAATTAGGACACAAATTTGCGCTTTTTGAACAGGATATTGGGGAGCCAAAAGACAGCCCACAATAACGACGATCTTACGACATGCTAAGGATATCTTTAAGATATAGAAGATAATTCATGAACTTTGACTAGAAAGACTAATCAAGAAAACTCCATTTATATCATTTCCATCTCTTTATTAGTGGTTGTAATGGGAATCATATCACTAGATTTTATTAGGTTTTTATTTTTTATTTATCCTTTTGATAGATTCTTATTTTGTAAATGTGAGGACTTTGTAGGCCTTGTAGACTTTAGATCTGTAGACCATTTTTTATTTTATCAAGTACCTGATACTTGTTGCAAGGCCTACGCTATCCTCCCATACCTACTGTAATTTGAAAATATTGTAAAAGCCAATTATTTTTAAAAAGAGTAACCGTGGAGTTTCTTGCCGGTTCTTCTCCATAGGAAACGACCAATTGGAACCGTGCACCTAGCTTCTGACGTTTCATAAGTGCCCATGTAGGCTTATGTGAAATAAAATATTTTGATTTTGATTGGTACCGAGTAACAGGTTTCCTCCACATGACCTCCTTAACCTGCGCGGCAAGATAACCAGCCCACTGTTTCATTCAGCTCAGAGCCAACCTTCATAGTAACGGCCTGCATGAACCACTCATACTAATTACTGCACGCGGCTAGAATAATCGCCATTTGTTTTGAAGTAACGGAAACGACTAATAATTAATATTCATTGGAAGCTGGAACAAGTCAATTACTAAGGTGGTGATTATCGAGGCTTTAAAGGTAATAAGTGTTTTTAATATGATGTAGATTTGAAGTCACCTTCGTTATTAACTCAAGGTTAAAATTAATAACGAAGGTTGCCAAATTATCCTTTTGGGGTTGTTAAGTTTTTCGGCTGAAGTCTATAGGTAAACTCAAAAGGTAAATTAATGCTAAATATGCTAATTTTTGTTTATTTATTTTTATAAATTTATTAGAGTTTCTTAACATGACTATCAAAAATCTATGGCGCCGATTCTGTTGTTCACAAACTAAACTAAATTTAAGTTCTGGTGTCTTTTTCTTTCTATTTCGTTATGAAAAGGACAGAAGATAAATATTAGTTTAGTCCTGTCAAATTAGTCAGCGCCTGATGTAAATTGTCGTATTTTTAATAGTCAATTTTTTAATCTCGTTTAAAGTTGTCTATGGAGTATCTTAATTTGACAGGACTAAACTAATATTTATCTTCTGTCCTTTTCTTAATGAAATAGAAAGAAAAAGATGCATGAACTTAAATTTAGTTTAGTTTGTGAACATACAGAATCGGCGCCATGTCCATATTAATAATAAAGCTGAAGAGTTTGTTTGTTTGTTTGAATACGCAAATCTCTGGAACTACCAGTCGGATTTGAAAAATTATTATTGCATTTGGTAGGCTATACATCACGCCGGCCCTAAGCCGAGTAAATGAAAAAAAGTCAGAAAAAAACGGAGTATATAGCACGGGCAGGCGATGCGATACTACGGGGTGGGTCGGGGTTACAAGAAATTTCACGCAGACGTAGTCGCGGGCAGATGCTAGTAGTTTATATTTGAGTTTATTTAAACGAAAAGTTTGAATAAATCTAGGATGTTGCAAAAACCATTCGTGCCTACAGATAATTTAGCTTTTATGTCCAATCCCGAATTCCATATCGTCCCATTTGACCCCCTAATCAATATAACAGAAAAACAAAAACGGCTCTGACTGTACTGCATCGGTCAAGTACGTATGATTCACGCTAGTTCGGCTTGTTCAATAAACTGTGCATCTGTGCTATATTATATTGAGTATGACAATGTATGTACAATTTTATTTAAATACTCGCTCATCTTGATCGGAGACGTTGTGTTACCTTACAGAAGTGTTTCGCAATCATTTGAACGTTAGCTTAAACCACAATACTATTATCTCTTAGGCCATATGGCTTCTATTAGGCTCTTAACAATATTGGACTGAAGTTGTCAAGAGGCAGTTGCTGAAAAAGCAATAAATTATTAGGAAAATGGGAAATTTATAAAATACAATTTAAAACAAGGAAGATTGGGGTTGAAGAATTTAGTAATAATACCTACAAAAGATCGACTTTTCTCCTTTACTAAGAATAAGGATAACTAGGTCAACTATTTCGGTCTAGAATATTGAATGGTAATTAAATACTTACTTATTTAATGCTAAATAAGCCATCATAATATTATGTACATAAGTGTAAACAAGAGAACGTCTTGGGCGTCGCAATCAACTTGTACTTGTATATGTTATGACAACTGGTTTCAATAGTCTAGCGATTATGCCAATCGTCGGTACATCGTGCATGTGCACGTAAATATGGGGAAATTTTATATCATTAATGGGATAATTGGTGCGATCCGTCTTTATTATTATTTTCTATTTGTAGAGCTGCTATTTACTTGATAATAATGTTATTTACTAGCTGTGTGCTGGATGGGATCTCACATCGGCAAAAATGAGAAACTTCCCTATAAACTTTTTAGGGATGAATTATAAAAATCCTTCCAAAGAAGTACTCAGCTTCGTTGTTAAAGGAATTGTGCAATTTCATGCTTTTGTGTCCCGCGCAGCTGTTTAGGGTACATTGGCGATATCTCTATCTTTCAATGAATTTAAGATTTTTATTTAGTAGTACAAATATTTGAAGAAACAGGGTCTCTCTTTTAAGCCGAGAGATATTGAGACTGTCGTCAGGTCTCTTTAAGGGTTTTAGGGTCAAAATATTAGGGTCTCCCTTGTTTTACCAAAAAGAAATTGCCAAATTATCACTTCCCAAACAATTTTCCGCATAATTTCATTTGCCAAATTATTACTTAGCAAAAAATCTCTTCACAAATAATTGTAACCCAAACCTAATGTTTGGCAAGTGAACCTTTAAACAATAACTTGTTTACCAACTAGTACTTTTACCAATTTTTATTTAGTCAAATATTTCAGTTGGAATAACTCATTTTACGCAAAATTACATTTGCCAAATATTTAGTATCGTCAATTTTCGCAGTTTTAAGGCAGCCATTTAAAGCATAATTGATCTAACTTTGAAGACGTTTTATTACAAGGGTGTTTTTTCCACTTGGGACAAATTCTAAACAGGTAATATTAATATTAAGTATTCTGGTAGTATTTTTTTAAATAATTAATCTCGTCTAACTAGTTCAGTTTCGGGTAGACTGTTTTTTTCCATATTTTTTTTCTATATAATCTAGTCGTTTCTGGCACTCGCCGGCCGCTGCCGCGGCACCGCTCGCTTCGCTCGCTCGGCTCGTGCGTAGGAGGTCGCAGTTTTAACCTAACCTAACCTAAGCATTTTTTTTAATAATTAACCTCGTCTACCTTATTCGGTTCTCGATAGCCTGCTAAAAATAATCTCTTATTTCCATTTTTTTTCTATTTAATCTAGTCGTTTCTGACACTCGCCGGCCGCTACCGCGGCACCGCTCGCTTCGCTCGCTCGGCTCGTGCGTAGAAGGTCACACTTTTAACCTAACCTAACCTAAGCATTTTTTTAAAAATAATTAACCTCGTAACTAATTCGGATCTCGATAATGTCCATTGCAAAAAAATTAAAATTGTAAGTTACAAATATTTTGTATTAAATAAATGATTATTTTAAAATAAAACTGCATTTTTTAATTATTTAATTCCCAAAAAATCTTATTTTTGCCTTTATATTTTTTGTCATAGCAAATAATTTGACCAAACGTTTATTGTCTAAAGAATGTTTGCCGTAATAAATCATTTGATTAAAGACCAAATGCCTAAATGACAATATCCATAGTAATATTCTGCCAAGTAAAAATTTGACCAAATGAAAATGTGCGTACTAAAATCATTCCAAACATTGCATTGGTATAAGAAAAGGTTGCCAAAATTTGTTTGGGTAGTGAAATTTTGGCAAAATCTTTTTGGCAAAACGGCAGGATCCCAAAATATTAATATGGGGTCAACATGTTCTAAGAATTTTGTCAAAATATAAGCATAAAATTAAAAGTAATGTTTTATATATTTTTTAATAATAACCCCACGGCCGCGCGCCGCCGTATCTCTACATTGACGTCGTGGTGGGGCTAGCGCGCTCCGAACTTTGGGGCTGTGCCGGTAGAGTTTACTTTACCGGAACAAGTCTAGGATGAGGAGCCAGGCCAAGAGAGATACAGAAACCCGCAGGGCAGCATGTGGCGAGCTGTTGGGCAGTAGCGACCCCACGGACCGTATCTTCCGGGAGTAGTCTTGTTCCTCACCTCTGGCTTGCCTTTATTGGCTGGCTGGAGTGACCACTGACGAGGAACAGAGCTCCCATCTCATTCTTGCCTTTACTGGCTTGAATGGAGATTCGCAAGAGCAAACAAACGTGCTCGGGGGAAGGAAGTATTCCAGTAAGTGCTCGTAGGGATCTTGACCATCTTCCGGGCTCTGGGATTGTTCTGATAGCCGTGGAATACCTCTCCACTCCTCATAAGCACCTCAGGACATGTTGCCCCCTTGTTGCTACGTCACTATGTGTTAGCGACAGTTTCCGGGGGCCCATTATTGAGTGTGTAAGTCACCCATTGCCATTTTATATGTGAATATAATTTATTATCATTGGTCAAGCAGGGACATAGTCTTTCCATCGTTCAAGTAACCGATCCACTATAGCCACTCAAACCCATAGCCCAATATATTTTATTTTCATGTTCTGCAATAGTCCTGCACCAACTGGGAGTTGTCCTTGGGTGCGCTTGCATAGTGCATACGTGCATGCAGAGATAATCGTCGGATGGTACCTCCTCATCATATAAAATTGTCTATGGGGCTTCTGCGAGTTGGCTTCGGCTCCTACGCCTTCCAAAGGTCCGGGACCCAAGGGTCTCGAGATTGTCAAAGACAAAAATTATCTTCTATACATATAATAAATCTGTAGACGAGGCGTTTCTGTACATTGAAATTATTAAAAAAAAAGGTGGGGTGTTAAAGGATGACCAACAGATGCCATTTCATAAATTTTTGGAATTTTTGTCTGTTTGTCGGTTTGGATGTGACAGATTTTTTATTTGAACAGGTTCAACGTAAAAAGTACCAAACCAATATGGTTCATTTTTATACTCAAATATAGTGTAGAACTCGAAGTAGTGATTAGTCTTTGTTTCATCGCAATCACTTCAGTCTATCAAAGATATAATCAATTTAAAGCATTCTATAACAACTTTTTATCTATACTATAATATTATAAAGCTGCAGAGTTTGTTTGTTTGTTTGAACGCGCTAATCTCTGGAACTACTGGTCCGATTTGAATGATTCTTTTAGTGTTGGGTAGTCCATTTATCGAGGAAGGCTATAGGCTATATAACATCACGCTACGACTCTTAGGAGCCGCGCAGCGTGTGACACCGCGGGGAACAGCTAGTTGCAATATAAGTGGAAACACGTAACGACATCTATTGGGACGATATAAAATAGTACTAAAGAAAACATATTGTGATATTTAAAATATTATTATGTGTATTATTAACTCTGATACTTATGTCTGTGTTATTTAAAAAGTAATGATAATGATTATATCTATATATATAAAAGAAAGTCTGTTAGTTACACCACTTATAACTCGAGAACGGCTGAACCGATTTGGCTGAAAATTGGTGGGGAGGTAGCTTAGAACCAGGAGACGGACATAGGATACTTTTTTTTTTTTTTTTTTTTATAGTTGTAGTAGGGTAGGTGTAGTGTAGGAGTAGGGTAGAAGTAGGGTAGGAGTAGTGTAGGAGTAGTGTAGGAGTAGGGTAGGAGTAGTGTAGGAGTAGGGTAGGAGTAGTGTAGGAGTAGGGTAGGAGTAGGGTAGGGTAGGGGTAGGGTAGAAGTAGGGTAGGAGTAGTGTAGGAGTAGTGTAGGAGTAGGGTAGGAGTAGTGTAGGAGTAGGGTAGGAGTAGTGTAGGAGTAGGGTAGGAGTAGGGTAGGAGTAGGGTAGAAGTAGGGTAGGAGTAGTGTAGGAGTAGGGTAGGAGTAGTGTGGGAGTAGGGTAGGAGTTGGGTAGGAGTAGTGTAGGAGCAAAACCACGTTTGCCGGGTCAGCTAGTAATCTATAAATATAAAAGTCAGTAGTTACACTATTTATAACTCAAGAACGGCTAAACCGATTTGGCTGAAAATTGGTGGGGAGGTAGCTTCGAACCAGGAGACGGACATAGACTATACATACTCTTTATCCGGTTTTTTTATCCGGTTTTAGACGGACAAAGTATTAGTAATACTTTTATTTACTTATAGGAGTAGAGTTGGAGTAGTGTGGGAGTAGGGTAGGAGTTAGGTAGGAGTAGTGTAGGAGTAGGGTAGGAGTAGGGTAGAAGTGGGGTAGGAGTAGGGTAGGAGTAGTGTAGGAGTAGGGTAGGAGTAGTGTAGGAGTAGGGTAGAGGTGGGGTAGGGTAAGGGGTAGGACACCACGCGAACGATAGCGCCGGGCAGCTAGAAATAATTTATATGGCAAAACAACGTTTGCCGGGTCAGCTAGTAGGTACCTAATAATAATAAATCATTTATGTTGCATTCTCACACATCCATATTATTGTTAGTAACACAAAAATTAATATAAACTAAATTAGTATACTTACAGATCAAAAAATTTAAAAACGTTTTTTCGGAAAATCCGACACCAGTAAACCTGTTCACTTGACTGCATGCGGTCGTATCCAACGCTCAAGCATCATTTTTGAGACCTCGTAATTAATTAGATAACTTTCCTACTCACACTAAAAGAAGTTAAAGTGCAGCACCTCGCAGCACCCCGATGCAGTCGCCCACGCAGTCTTGCGCGGGCGCAGGTGACGTCACGCATTAGCATCACAATCGTGCGCCACCACGCATTGTCCAGCGACGCCATACGCAAACAATACACACATGACCCGATTAACAATTATTTTGGTATCTCATAGAAAAGTGACGAAGAAAAACATGAGGTGTTCTAGGTCAGTTCTACAATAGATTTAGATTATTGTAAAAGAAAAGGATCATTTGGGAAAATCGACTCCCAAACTTTCTGTTGTTTTTAGAAATTCTGCGGTTTTTTTTCATTAGGTAAATCTTTTTCACCTTAATGATACCCGATTCCCTATAATTCAGGTGAGAAATTAGTAAATAGTTTATTTCATTTAAATCTTGCATCTGTGGCAAAACTATGAAAACATGGAAATTGGAATGGTTTTCTCTTTTCTCAATAAATGGTAAATACTTATAGTATCAGCCTTCCTCTCTCCACTCCTGCCGCCGATCTGCATGAACACCGAAAGTGCGTTACTTCACAGCCTGCGAACAATACTTCGACCTATTTCTCTCACTTTTACGACCACACCGATGAGCTGATAGGTAACCAATGCAATATTATTTAAACTCCCATAGTTTCACGTTACAACATAATATTAAATTCAACTTTTTGCGTAAACAGAACAGAAAGAAAACAGTTATGGCTGGTGCACCAGCTATTCATATCTTTACTGTGCCTATGATGAGCAGGACTCCTGTAAACAAAGATTGGTCCGTGCTGGCATATCTGGATAGAGAGAGGTAGAAAGAGAGTAGGGAGGCCGTTGCCCAGCAGTGGGACATTCATGGCTAATAATAACCCACCATGATTTAACCTAATTATGTGTTATTTTGCCTGAACAAAAAAAAATGTTGTGGCTTTTTACAATCTGGGTTGGTGCTGCTCAAAGTACTGCCGAAATTAAGAGTCAGTAAGTTAATTGCAGTAATGTTTTGCATAACGCTGCGCCCGCGCGTCGCGCGTCGCTCATTGTTTTGACACTGGACACTGTGTCGAATCATTCTGCAGTAATATTATAAACACCTTTGGGAATTTGCTACGGCTGGGAAAGTATTAGCGAAATGTTTCCTGGGAAGAAACGGTAAGTATTGAAAAGCCAAAAAGATTGTTTGAAGATGCTGGTCTACTAAGCTTCAAGCTTGCTGTCTTTAAAGGAAACCGCCTGTTCCACATTTCACTATGGGTTTGCACTCTAATATTATGGGTTGGTAAGCTCTGAGCCTTGGTACCTACATAATACCTACCTACATAATACTAATACCTACCTACATAATACTAATACCTACATAATACTAATACTCATTACGGTCAGTTTCAACTTAGGTCAAACTATAATTAAGATCTAATTTTGAATACTCGTCATCACCATCTGGCCACAAAATAGAGCTTCTAAGTTCTAACAGTGTAACTGTACGCCTGTACCACAACGTATTATTTACATCATTGCTCCAAATAACTGCAAAATAATTCAAAAGACGTGGTTGTACTAAAACGATGCGATAACACTAGTATGGTCATCTGAATATATGGAATTGGAGCATTACCAGTCGATGATTTCATAAATACCTAGCACTCGCTAATATGGAAGATCGACTAAAGCAATAAGTATCTTATTGGAAGGACAGAATGTCGGCGATAGAGCACTGATTATGCAGGGGTTAGATTTAGGCACCTTATCTTATTTTGCAGGATCCAATCGTGTAAAACAATCAGCGTCATGTTGTCATTTGTTTGTAAATTAGTCACAATATCAATACAGGGCGCTGATTGTTTTGTGATAGGATTTGACCGTGACTGACTCCCTGTTATAGATGACAATCTGGCAGTACCTACTTGCTGTACATATAACCTTGGTCTTAACTAATGAACTGGGACCAGTATTTAAATCAAAACGGATGTTTAAAATTAACGCTGAGATCAAACAAATAAATATGAAAGGTACAACTTTACCAATACGATGCAATAATGTAATTTAAAGCAATTTCCATTCAATTGCAGTCCGTCATCAATTAATTTCCATCCTCGCTACTAGTAACACAACAGGTGACTAAGAAGCGCTGATCAAGTCTCGTCTCGCCAAGTGCTTAATCCTTTACTAGCTCGCTCGTATTTCAACCTGCCATAATTTATCTAATCCCAGATCGCTACGTAAAAGGAAACAGTAAATTACTCATACTATGTATCAAAGAGTGACAGAATAAATAAAATGTTTCATAAATCAACGAGCCTAAAGTATGGACGATGGATTATAAAATTTAAAGACAGAGGCTGGGCCGCTGCCGCGCTGGCGTCGTCGGCGACATTTGAATAGAAGTATGGAGAATATCCTTATAGGAGCTACGAGTTTATTGAATGCGGTAAATCATCTTATATGGTTTATTGCAGATGGGGGATGATGGTACAGAATTTGTTCGAGAAAAACGATCATTTGTTGAAGTGTAAAGCAGTCGTAGTAGCATAATCAGCTTATGATGTTCTCACTAATGGGACACAGGTACAGTACAGGCCTCCTCTCAGTGAAATAGAGTGGGCCGTAATACACCACGCGGGCCCAGTGCGGGTGGTTAGATATTACATGTCTTCGATTTTTTGGTTTTAGAACATGACATGCCAGTTTCCTCACGATGTTTTCCTTCACCGTTTTGAGAGCAGTGGTGATGAAATAATTTACATACAGTAACAACTCAACTCTTAAGTCGCGGCAGTAATGGGCCACTACTGCTCAAGCAGTCGTAGTGCTTCTTTATAACGTTCAGATTTTCTAACCATTGTTGCTCGGGGTGTGGAGGAGAAGCAGAAGACAGGTAGTAAACTAGTTTCCTATGTTTAAAGTAGCTCCTTGTATTTAAAGTGAATTATTATTTACCTATTTGGTCAACCCAGAAGCCAAATTAGGATTCCGCTACGTTCTTCAATATTATATAGAACCCATTAAAACAACTGTCCAGACTGAAAAAGACGAAGACACCATGGCCATCATTCAAGCATCGAACCTATACTCCCCCGCACAGAGAGCAGACACTTCTCCACTAAGCATATAATCACGTCACCTCACTAAATCAAATATTATAAAAGCTCGGCAGACTGCGAGGCGTTATGTGATATCAGATCATATTGATCACCGCAGTCCCTTGCCCACGCGCACCTAATACAGCTATTTTAGAACAAAGACACGCAAAATGTATAAAGCGCGTACCAACTGATTTTAGACGAAATGGATATTACCTACATTAGGGTTTTTGATATCATCATACTTACTCCCAATAATGTAGACTGTCCGATTACATCCACAATCTTTGGTATGTTAACAAATAATAACGAAAAAAAGGAAACCACGATTTATACATTGTATGTAAGCCTATAGATTCTAAGTAAGTAAGTAGATAAGTCTTTTCAGCGTTCGGCATGGGAAGGCAAGGTCACACAGTAAAGCTTCAGTATCAGTATTGGAAGTGTTCGGCATGGGAAGGCAAGGTCACACAGTAAAGCTTCAGTATCAGTATTGGAAGTGTTCGGCATGGGAAGGCAAGGTCACACAGTAAAGCTTCAGTATCAGTATTGGAAGTGTTCGGCATGGGAAGGCAAGGCCACACAGTAAAGCTTCAGTATCAGTATTGAAAGCCTATAAACGCTGCAATTGCTGACGTAGCGAACAGTCTATTTTACATATGATTTACATCAATTCCTGCACGGATACGTTATATTTATCTGTTAATAATCGACTGTAAATTAAAGAGTTAACTGCCATAAGTCTAGAGTTGCGCAGTTTCACTAGAGGTTTGGTTACCCAGGTATAAACAATAGAAATGTGATAGGGAAAGTATGAAATTATTTCAAATCCTTTGGAATCTCAAGTTTAACTATCGTATTAAAAGCTGCTACTGCCACTGTTATAATTATATATAGGAACAGTTAACTAATGAACAGCCAATGCTATGATAAAGTGGTCATTAAAGTCTACGGTGATCGTTCAGACATTGAGAGGTATGTGATAGGCACTGAAAAGCGAAACGATGCGACTACAACAGACTATTCAGAAATGATCTAGCTAGGTAAAGATATATAGGTAGGAAGGTAGGTTATTGCATGTAGAATCCGGAATGAGGTGAGCCGGCAGAAACCAAAGTTGACGATATAGCTCGCAGAATAAGTAAGCGAAAGTGGCAATGGGCCGGCCGTAGTCGCTGTAGGTATGTAGTACACCCTCAGGCTAGGTGGGGCGACGATCGTCGCAGGGTGGCTGGGAGCAGCTGGATGAGAGTTGCCGACAATCAAGCTGAATGGCGTGCAATAGGGGAGGCCTATGTCCAGCAATGGACTGCTGTAGGCTGATGATGAACATGATGATAATATTTATTGCATAACTGTGTACATACAGATAACCACCCTAACTGATGGTACCTAACTGTTTACCAGCCTAAGGTTGTAAAATGACTTGCATGTCAGAAAACGACAAAGTCTATTTGTCTATGTGACTCACATATCCGTGATGTGACTGTTAGATAGTTTCAACCTTAGGGAAGTAAATTGAATAAAAAGTGCAGCAGTTATGAAGCAGACTAGAATAATGAAATGGACTAAACTTGAAGGTGTGCGTGTCATGATAAATGTCAACTGCAGATTGGTCCCATGGAGTGGGTGGATTAAAATCACTTTGCATTAAACACTACGCAAGTAATAAAACGCTATACTTACAAATAACTAATTTGTAAAGGTTGAAATGCACTTGGAACAAAAGTGGCATAACTGAAAATCTTCAACAAACAAGAGAAAAAAAATCTAAATCCTGCTAATCTCTCTGACAAAAAGAACGAAGGTACCTAATAGTTAAAGACATGGGATCCTTGAGAACTCTTGGGACAGATCTTTGTAGGTTCCACCTTCCAATGACCTAGGTCATTGGAAGGTGGAACCTACAAAGATCTGTTACGACTGTTTGCGATTTTGCGCATCTTGGAGTCAATTACTAAGATCCAATATACTCGGATCGTCAGAAAATCCATGAAACCCTCGGTTAAGGGGCAGGAAGGTGAGGTTACCATTTGAGCAAAGATCCAGTCCTCTCCTCTAAGGCCCCTTGATTTTTAATTAAGCCGCTCTTCAAATTACTTAATCTCCGTAAAGTTGAGATATAATAATCGCTTGCTAATCGGATTATACACTGTACCTGTGAGACTGTGCGAGAGTTGTCGCCATATAAGGGTGCGCGCGCCGCGGTGACGTCACTGGCGCCTACGCACCATCGCGCGATCTGAGCTGTGAATGAAATCACCATAAGCAGGGAAATTAAGTGTTTTCTATGGAGTGGTGTGTAAGTTGTTACAAATAATGTTAGGTATAAGGCGATCTAGCCAACCAACAGGCTTTTCAATTATTCAGGCGTTTTTGAAGTGAAAAGGCGCGTTGGGCATTTTTTGAGATGGGAAAAAACCATTGAACTCGCGACACTGTTACCGTAACCGACACCGCGCGTGTTCTGTTTATAAGACGATTAAAAAAATACACACGCAATTGTTCAAGTTTTCACTCCTGTCGGCACTCCTGGAGTGCCACTGTTTTTTTTTTCACAGTAAATTTGCGGTCTCTACTAATAGATAAGTCTGCTTCAATAAGAAGTGGTCCTACGAAGGCAGGGATAGCTAGGCTCTCTGCCAGTTCTCACTTCCAACAACAAACAGAAGTAAGCTTTGTCGATGTCGATTTCTCGATGTGGGTACTAAACTCAGGACCTCACACACGTTACCACGTTGGTCCTCCACACGGAATAGATAAAGGTGGGGGTATTCAATAAAAATAGTTTACCTGTTATCTATTCCGTGGTCCTCCACTTCAAACAACATACAATCGCACGAGCGCGTGCTACGCATGGCGCACGATGGACAGTCGCACGTGCATACGATGGATCATGGATGGACGACCGCGTGACAGTGCGCACACGCATTGCCGATAGCCCTCTATATGCCTCGGTTATGGCAATGACATCGTTTTGTAAAGGGCAGGTCCTTAAATGGTGAGTCAAATTCAAATTCAATGGCGTTTTTGAAAACCTTTTGAAAAATAAATAAGCGTAAGTACTTAAAGATTTCCACGGCCATCGGCCCATCTCACAATCTTATGTTCACAGATGGTTGTACCTTCTTATGAATAAAGTTGATGTTATTGTTGATCGCAACTATTCAGTTTCATTATGAGAATCGTTCTCATAATGTATTTAAAAACCCACTTTAAATACAATATGTACTTGTACAGACGCCAGCAGGTCAACCTACCCGAAACTGTCAGATTTTCCCAATTAACCTTGAACCTTATGCTTTAGAAATAAAGTCGAAAATCTATTAAAGAAATCTGACAGATTGTAGTAACTTGATGTGCTGGCGTCTGTACAACCACTTATCTAAATTCATGTCTACTACAGAGTTGGTCAATCAATTACAAAAAATAATTAACTCTATAAAACAGAACTTGACAATGTCCCAAATGTGATCTGAAGACCTGCTATGACTGCTAGAGTTGACTTTTGCCATCAGGAATGCATGAAATGACGGTCCTTTGACCTCATTTTCAGACGCAAAAAAAAAACACAAATACTCAAGCATAATTAAAAACCGAGAATAGGTACTTAGCAAGAATAGACACGAAAGACAGCGATCATTAATAAGCTGGTGTCGCAGAGCGCATGAATCATGGGCGTCATGGGCGCAGCCTTCACAAACGGACGGAAGGACTGACGGAGTTGAGGTGATGGTTATGATTTTATCGCTCCCGGATCGGATAAGTCAGAGTTTTCAAAATATTCATACGGAAGGAGAATGTATGTTTTGATTGATTTTAATATATCAATTAGGCACCTCTTAAACCTTTTGACATGTTGTCTGTACTTATCAACTGCCAAGTATTTTGCCGTTGGATGCGCGGGCGTGGGTGCGAGAAGCTCAAAGTTGGCCGATGTGGGGACGCTTGGAGGAGACCTAATGTCTAGCAGTGGACGCCAAAATGATGGGTTTCGGAAACAAAAAATGAAGGCATTTATTTGCTTATAATGTACCTAGGTACTTAGATATACAGATAAGAAATTATTTTTATAAATAGGTATTAGGTAACATTGTAATTAAACAATAGAAATTATATTTAATGGAAACTATACCATAGACGAGCTGCTAAGTTATTTTAAGGACCCTCGTGATGCCAATGATGGCAATAACTAAATCGTTCGAAAGCTCTTTGATCCGTTGGTTAAAACTTAGGGAAATCAGAGTCTACTAACTACCGTAAGGATTACTTACAGCGTGTCGTAAGCGAAGCCGCAGGGCGCGCTGTCGCAACAGCCGCCATTCGACACCAACCGCGAACTGTCCAGAAATCACATTAGCTACGCGCTGTTAGCTCTCAAATATCTTATTTTGGGTACCTTACTGTATTATGTAGGTATCTATGTAGTTATGAAAGCAATAACTTATAGAATTGAGTACCTATTGGTCGCTTAGGACGTGGACAAGGGTGCTACACGTAGGTCTCCTATTCTTGCTTCACTGCATGTTTTCATAGCCCTAAAGAGTTTGGCTAATTTGCCGCCGACGTTACGTGTTTAGTCATAGTTTTTTGGTTCTTAATATGTAGATATTAGATGATTATTTTATAAGATTATTTTGAGACCTATTTTACCTATGGGCCTTAGTTGTCTGATAATAAAATGATTATTATTATAAGTACCTAAGTATTTACATTTTATTCTACGACTGTTGTTTTCATTGAAATAAGAAATCTTGGCCGATACATAAGGAAAAGATTGTCACAATAGATACCTACATTAAAAGCAATATTTTATTGTGTAGGTGAGCACATCTACCTATGTAGCCTTGGCTAATAAAATCTCTTACAAACCTGTAGCTATCTATAGAGGTTCTGTTGCTGTCGTCCTTATTGCCAACATTAAACTTTTCTCCATGTCAATATCGTGAATTTCCTCATCTGCTGTAAATAGCTGCTCAATGCTAGCATTAAATATGTCCGCTTCTTCTTGTTCAAAACTTTAGTGAATTCAGTTGAAGTTGAAAAGATGAAATAAACTTGATTATTCTGAGGGCGGGATAAAAGTTTTACAAGTAGATACCTACCTAAACCACTCGTCCTACATTTATATAGGTTCTGCACTACTGTGTCTACTTGTAAATAAACCTTGCTATCTCATTGATAATATTACTTGGGTACCATTTACAAGTGAACTTTGAACAGTGAGTCCAGCATCGAGTCCAGTGACCAAAAATCAAGGTTAAACGTTTATCAAAAAGCTATACCTACCTACTTACCTACTTAAGTTATTATCTTAATAAATCCGCGAACTAAGTGGACATAGAAAGTGATTTATAATGTCGCATTAGACGCTTTTATCTTTATCTAAGTGAAGTTATTAATTTTACCAAAACCCTCCTTTGCGACTGTCCCAAATCATACTAAGTAGGTAGATTTCAAATGATTTTTTTTAAGATAACTTGTTGAAGTTGTTTTCTTAGAAAATCTATGCGTAGTGAGCTTTCTATTAACTCACTTCTTTGTAGTTGTTTATTGATGTTTAAGAACTACTTAATATTCAAAATTTTCGAAATGTCGTATTTAAAAAAAGTTATCTGGAAATCTCTTTCTATGGAAAATTTAAAATCTGTCTAATTTGGCTGTAACACTATTTTTCGAAAATGTTCTCTACTAACTTTTTAGACCTTTGTATCCTGCTTATGAGTTTCATTAAAATCGGTTCATTCATTTGCATGAAATGCCGTATCTACGGAGTACAGTCAACAGCAAAAGTAGATGATCAAAATCAGAAATTCAATAGGAGTCAAAACTGGTCACGAATATATGGCAGCTGTACTAGTAGTAAATGTTTGGTATAATTTACAATCACATACTTTTGAATCACTTCGACGTCACACAGTTCTGACGCGAACTCCATTTATACTTTTGCTGTTGACTGTACCTAAACGCTCTTAAAACATGTGAACAATTTTTTGAATGATGGAGTTAATTCATTTTCTCATACATTCGTTATTATTGATTCTGAAGCGGTACGAAGTTCGCCGGGTCAGCTAGTAAGTATAATATAGATAGTACAATATAAGCCTTTAAATAATTCTAATATATAATGCGTATATTGATTCGTCCGAAAGTTCTAACTAGTTCCACTTTAGTACTTACGAATTTTAGAGAGCCTAGTAAATAAATAAGGTCTTTTGAAAAACAGGTTAAAAGTAGGTAGGTAGGTACCTAGCAGCAATAAAATATTAAAACTTTCTTTTAATTAATATAGATCTACGGAGAGCGTTGGATTCGATAGAGAGAGAGAGTGGTTTAAAAAACGTGAGCTTTTGTTGATCACGACCGTTTGACAAATGATGCGCACTACCATCAGTAGGTACCAACATTATTCATTGACAGAACTTGATTGTGCCTTATCTACTGGTTTTATAGAAGAAAATAATGAGAGGAAGGATTTAAGGAGATACAATTTCACTAATTCCCTGGTTGTTTGGGGATTCTACTCTACTAAGTACCTATCAAAGTTTCAAATACTTAGGCACATTAAAGGCACTTTTGAACGTCAAAAATTAGGTACCTACAGTAAAATTGAATTGATTCTAGTCGCCCCTTCAAAAAGGCAGTGTTCTTAAGGAGAAGAATGGGCAAGAAACTCCATTTTGTATCCATAATATAGATAATTATATGTGAAGACGATGCACCTAGAATAAAATTAGTCTACCACAAAAGGTAAAAAGAATTAAAAATGAAGCAATGACAGGTAAATCGATTAATTATGTGATAGATACCTACATGGTGCTCACATATTTACAAATACCTATTGTAAAAGTAGATGATTTTCCTAGAATTTTAACAAGTGTGTGAGAGTTACTGTTAGTCACAGATTGTAAAAATCAATGTCATAAAAATTTAATTTTGTCTAGACTCGATTGTCCTATGGAGCAGGACCAGTATGTTTCCAAGCATTCTTATCTTGGATATAATCCTCTAATTTGTAATAGGGATCCTTATTTACAAAGTAAACTTTTAATATGAGTTTTAAATTTTCAATATGTCACAAGGTATTTTGTTGTAGCATTAAACACAGTAGGTAGGTACTAGGTACCCTTCGATTATTGATCGAAGTAGGTACCCCATAAAAGATGTATGTACTTCAGATAATCTGAAAAAAGGTTGATCTAATTTATCTTTATTTCTAGTATTAAAATTATGTCTATCACTTATTTTATTAAAAAAATGTTGATTTTTTTAACCGACTTCAAAAAAGGAGGAGGTTTCTCAATTCGACCGTATATATGTTTTTCTTACATACCTAATATTTTCATAAATGAATTGGCAAGGTACCGTCATCGTCATGATATTAACCTTTTTAAATAGTTCCCTAAGAGATTCGCGGTGACGTAGACTGTAAATGGCTCTGACAGCTCTCTTTTGTAAAATAAAACTGGATTCAATGTCAGCAGCCCGCCCCCATAGTAAAATGCCATTTATGACATACCTAATACTGTGGAAGTAACTAAAATAGACCAAACGCGCGGTTTCTATATCTGTTAACTGTCTTAAATTTTTCTAACAGCAAAGCGGCCGAGCTTAGCCGCCGCCCCGCAATAAATGTTATATGAGATCCCCATTGTAATTTCTCGTCTAGCGTGATTCCTAGGAAAACTGTCTGAATAATAAATATCTTTGAATTATTTATATAATCCGTTCAGAAAGCCTCTGCAAAGGTAACATATCGCCTCACTGTGGGTATTGTTGATAATACCTACCTGTCGGTCATTGCTGAGAAGAACCGTTTATTCCCAATCGTCCCCACCCCGTCGTCCCCACTGGGAACGAGTGGGAAAAAAAAGTTTCGTTCGTCCCCAGTGGTGACGATTGGCACTTTTTACTTCCCACTCGTTTCGCTATAGACCGAGAGTCAACTCGACTCGAATCTGAAAAAAAAATATTATTTTGTGTGTTGTAGGTACTCTATGAGACTTCAATGGGGATTTGTGGAATAACTCAATCAACGGTAGATACTTACCTGTGGTTAGAATAATGCCTCTCCCTGTCTGAGCCTGATGTGATTATAGGTCTTGGACCCAGGCGTGGACCTAAATCTGAAAATCTACTTTCCACAGACATGGCGCCACGTCTCGATAATCTTCGTCAGGTTGGAGGCTGTTCTCAGAACAGCAATGAGTTTATAAATAATTGTGTTAATGACTAAAACGGCCATGTATCGGAACACTGGATGAGCACAAACCGCAATGACTGAATACTTACTAACTATTTACAACATTGAACCGTTTCGAAGAATATTAAAAATAAAATCATACCAGTCTAGTCATTGGGGTCAATGTTATAGATAGGTACTTACCACTTGAAATCTGTTGCAACATACCTACATGTTGGCCACTTTATAGTGGTCCAAAACGATTTTTTTGAAATCACTCGCACCCAGGCGTACTGTTCAGCGATTATCTATAGTTTACGAGAAAACCAACCAGAGAAGGTCAAAGATCGCACAAAATAGAGAGGAATGGAAGGAATAAGGGGTGGCCTTTGCCCAGCAGTGGGACACAATGTAGGCTCACAAAAAAGAAGAAAACATAAGGAAACATTTTGTTCGAGAAAACACTTTCGAAATTTTCAGTTAGGTAGATTAAAAGTGAATTCTTCTCAATATCGTACCTATTAAAACGACCTCTAATCACGTTTTCATTGGGAAAGCTCAATTTTGATGATATTTTTGACTCATAATCTGTCATAATATCTCAAACATATTTCGCTTTAGCTCAAAGCGAAATATGTTTGAGATGTTTTCTAGATTTCGGGTTTTTAAGATCGACTTGTAAAATGTTACACGTTGCCCTGAAGATGTCTCGAGTGTTCCTCTGCAGAAGTTAGGATTATATGGGAGTGTCACTGTAGCAGACGCTGTTTTCACACCAAACGTACCTAACGTACCTATACTCGGCCGCCGAATAAACAATTGGTTAAACTTCCCCAGGCATGTCCTCCCCAGGGCGTATTTCTGTAAGCTTTCCCCGATTAAAAAAGGTTAGATTTAGAAACAGAGATATTAGGTACGTATTGCCTCAGATTCAGGGCCGTCTTTACCTATTGTGCAGGGTGTGCGTTGCACACGGGCGCAGCGGTCCTAGGGGGCGCCGAGGGCCGCGCGCGATGGCCGGCCGCGGCACTTTCTTTGACCAACGTAAAAAGAATTCCGCTTTCCATACATTTTGTATAGCATCTGGAGCTCTTCTTATATTTGTCGGTTTACACCAAAGCAAGCCGCGCCACGAGCGCGCGAGCGGCTTTTACAATGTTAACTTTTTTTTCAACATGAAATATACCTTATTACACATTATTAAAGATTATATTTTGAGTGTAGTAGTGAGTGTCGCATCGCATCGCTCGGCGGCACCTGTTTCAATGATTCGTTTGAAAACACGCCGACAATCATATTGCGAATAATGCGAATTCAACTGTTTGGGATAGACAATAAAGTTCAAATTGCCATGCAATGGACGAACGTCAAGCGCGCGGCATTTCTGAAAAGCGTGAGTACGCGTGGCGCGTGCCGCACTGTTCTACCGCTCGCTACACGTAATTTTGCGAAATAAGCCTTGGCGCCATGGATTAAGTTTTATATTTGAGTAAACATGTAATTATGAAATTTAATTCATATTTGCGGCTTTTCTTTTTATTGAAATTTACCTAATAAGTAAGATTTAATTTTGATATTAGCTGAATTAGTCTGCCACAAGCACAACTGTCGCGAATTTCGACGGGGTCGGAGCACTCGTCAAAAATTATTTAGCTACGCTACCAAACAGTCTGAAAACTGAAAAAAGAAAACATTTTTTGAAAAAAAAACCATAAACTTGTGCTTTGTTTTTCTTGTCACTCTTTCCTTCCTAAAAATACTTTTTACCCGTGTACCCTATGTACCCTCGCTCGCAGTGAGCTTCCCAAAGTCAAAAGTTCTCAATTGATATTGAACTTTGTTTGATATGAGGTCGTAATTAGAATGAAGAAATTTAAAAATTTGGACATTGATATGATGTAACATAACATCTCTATAGACATGTTAACATGGGTACGTTTTGGCTTGTTAGGGTAAACACCAGAACACCCTGTATAATTCTAAATACAGTCAACAGCACACCAAAACCGACGAATTTCTTCTTTATCTCCAAACAATAGTTTATTATCCATTGGGGAAAGGACATCATTCACGTTCCATACATTTTTGGGCCAAAAAGAAAAACAACGTAATATTCGGATAGATCACAAAATTCCTATTATTTTTTACTATGACACAAAACCTGTGCGCCCTATGGTTATGTTGTTACATGCTTTTAAAATACAAAATACTCAGCGGTGTATCCATATTCTTCAAGGGTGGAAATTGCATCTCTGAAGCCACGGTCCAAAATAAATACGTCCGCATTTCGGAAAAACCATTGAAATAATCCGTCGCCATGATCATTTTCATTTTGTACAATATTATGCATTATTTGCGCATCTGAAGAAGTAGCAGCGTGTGGACCAGAAACGTATTAATTATGAAAATACGTTCAGAATTCACTTTATTGCACATCAAAAGGACATAATACAGTATGAACAATTAAATATACATGATCAAATGTATGAAAATAACATCATAATAGCATTTTTATTGTATTTTAAAATTATGTAACACCGTAAGCAAAGGGAGCACAGATTTGGTGTCGTAGTAAAAAATTATAGGAATTGTGTGTTCCAGGGCGAACAGATTTGGTATCGTAGTAAAAAATTATAGGAATTGTGTGTTCTATCCGAATATTACACATTTTTATCGTGGCACCGGCACTTTGAATTTTTGGTCCAAAATGAATGATGTCCTTTAACAATTTGTGGTAACTTAATGTGCTGTTACTTGAACTTTATACCCATTCCATTTTAACCGCGCGCTTACTAGGGGGCGCTTTTTTTTTTACTAGGGGGCGCTTGGGTAATTGTTTGCACACGGGCGCTACATGGGCTAGAGACGCCTCTGCTCAGATTCTTCCTTGGCCTAGCCACACACGGTAATGTTTTCCTACTAAAAGCAGCTTTCGATAACCTAAATCAAATTCGCGACATCACGATGCAAACTTCTCATAAACCCATTACACAAACCCATCAATAAAAGCCAGCTCATGACCCATTTACTGGCACGGTGGCACCACAATCAAAAGGAGCTCAAGGTGTGTGACGTCACAGAACATGGTGCACTTCTGGGAAATCAGTTTTCCTGTTAATGCTTGAATTGAAACTAAGAGTAACTCATATAGAGCGAGTGCATAACTGCGCGCGCGCCTGTGTGTCCTACGCTTACTAAAACAAAATCGGTAAGTATTTATAGGAGTGTGTTCACCACGGATCTGATATCTATGGTGTTCACTATAGAAGAATTCTGTCACGTATGAGCTATTTTAATAAGTGTTTTCAGCTCACACCCTTTGTACCTATTAGCAATCAGTAGCTAGGAGCCAAATAGACTATTGAAAGTCTCTTTGGCACCTAGCTACTGCTTGCTAAACACGGTATGTTTAGCAAGCTCTCGCGCTCCTTAGACTCGCAATGTTGAACGAACGTGACGCAATATTTCCATTGAAAATCTGAAATAAATAGTACTTGGTAAACGAAAGACGGCTTAGTACCTCAAAGACTTCAACTACTTACCAGTACCCCAAGAAAAATAATCTAACAAGACCTCTTACTTTCATTTATTTATTTTATTTATTTATTTTATTTTATTCTGTTCGGGATACTTACAGCTAAATTAAACAATGCTCTTAAACAATATAAATCTGAAGGCCATTTACAAGTTTCTACTAATAAACACTTGAAACAAAAAAGACAACAAAAAAGGTCGGTACAAAATACCTCTAACATAAATTAGGAAACAAAATAACAAAAATAACATAATAAAATAACACGATCGATTAATAGGTATAAACTAGAAACCACTTAGACGCTAACAATATTACTTATCCGTAAAGAAGCTTTTCACCAACAAATGCTTAAGCCGAGAAACACTGGTATTGAAAATGTCTAAATCATGTTCACTAATAAGTTCATTAAAACTTCTGCTCGCACGAATTAGAAACGAATTCTGCCTGTACGCGGACTTTGAATGAGGGACATGCAACAAGCTAGGTTTGCGAAATATTTTGCAGTGTGTAACTAACCCTAAACTGCCTAACAGCTCAGGACAATCTATAGTACCATCTGCGATTTTAAATAAATACGTCATATCAGCAATGCGTCTGCGCTCGTGCAGTGGCAAGATATGAAACCTCTTACATCGAGCTACATAATTGGGAGTATATTTCCTAGTCTTGTACTGTAAGAAACGAAGAAACCGTTTTTGAACGCCATCTTTGGCAGGCCAACCGCCAAGACGATGTCTTACAAACAAGAAGAAACAGTGGCACTGCAGGAGTGCCGACAGAAGTGAAAACTTGAAAAAGCATAGTAATTTTTTAAATATTTTTGAAGGTTATTTTTTCAAAAGAAAATGTACCGCGCGTTGATGTCTTTATAATGACCAAAACATAAAACAGAAGTGTCGGTTACGGTAACAGTGCAGTGAAAAGAAGTTTTCACTTCAAAAACAAATAAATGCAACATGAACGTTTATGCTCATTCATTTCCTCGAGCACCGTGGAAATAAGCACAATGACGGTGCACGGTGTAGCAAGAGCAACGTATCGCAGCGATAAAACATCAAGTATTATATTAGCACATGTGACCGAGAGGACAGACATTGACGCGCCGTATAGGGAGACACGCCGCCCGGCGCCCTTGTCCCACTCGAGGGGGTGAATGGCAGGGCTGTCAACGATACATTTAAAAACATAGGTCATTAAGAAAATAATTTACCTAAATACATTAAAATTAATCATTTAAATTTAATAGTTGTGTAATGCTATTGTACCCATTGCGGTGTACCCAACCTTTTTGTGCAACTGCAAACAGTTCGGTAAGTATTGGTGGCTATTTTCCGGGAATAATGTGAATGGACAGGATAGGTACCTACTAATAGGTAGAAAAGTTGGTATCTCTGTCATCTAAATACAGGACACGCTTCTTCTGTCGAGGCCTACTATGACAAAATGCGAAAGTGGGGAACTGATCCAAGATAGGGTTTCACGGCTTTCCCCATTTTCACCAAAATATATTAAGATACCCACGGCTAATTATTTCGCTTTGCCCACGCAGCCCTACAAACATAACTGAATCATATTAAATGCCTTATAAACGATGCGATGCGTATCGCAAACGACAGATTTACAGTCTGATGCAACCAAACGCAGCGCAACCTTATACCAATCACAGGTTCTTGGCCGTTAATTAACAATTAAATAATAACTTTTTGTACACATTCAGTATCGATCGTTTATAATAATGAGCGTGCTTGCAAACTGTCGGCATTCGGTGTAGGTGCGTTACTGTGAGGTGTTGACGTGATTCAAGACGCGTAAACAAAAACACCTCTGTCAAGTTAAAATTAAGAGGTAGAGGTACAAAACTAGTTTAATATGTCCTCCAAATTCAGGAAGGTACGGATATTGCAAGGAACAAAGAATGGGATAATTTGCCTAGGGAACGTAAAAATAACTGGTGATTTGGGAACCCATATGGTGCAGTGGATGCTGGTATTTAATATATGAAAAGATCCCTCAATCGTAAGTTCAAGGATATTTCCTGTTGCATGCTATGCTATGTTCCCAGCCACAATAACAATAAACGTTCGATGACCTAACTAGTGGCACGATTAGTTTCGCTGATCAATACCTATCCTATTATTAGATGTCACTTAGAGCATTCCTGTTTATATAAATAAGTAACATTTGTATTTACAACAAACTCGTTAAATGTTTACTAGGTACGTGATATCGTGATATGATTGTGTCACTTTGTGGAGTATTTGGACTAATTAACGGGGAAACCATTTGTTCCGCAAATATCCTGTAGGTACTCTAATTAGGGACAATGTTGCGGACATTGAAGTCTGGCATCTGTTGGACCACTGCCCCGGACTGCTTTTCCCAGGCCAGATAAAAAGTAGATAATTATCATTAGCTATTGTCATCATAATTAATGAACATCGTTTCTCATAAATATAACGGTCTTTTGCCAATGAATTCTATAGGCTCTAATATCTTCGACATCATAAAAATATAATATTCACAGGCGGACAGACAACGCACAGTCTAAAGCTGCTGTGTTTAGAAACAAGAAATTTTGCACATTAGTTCTTTTTATAACGAAAATTCTGCCGATAGGCAATCGCAAGATATTGATGATTATTGTTTAATATGTTCTCCCAATCGCTCTTTCCACCTAAAAATATAGGTACCTGCAGTACCTAAACCTAAAGTAAAGTGCAAATAAAGATACCCTTGTATGCTTCCGCGCAGAAGACACAATGCACTTATTGTTGCACCGGGCGCAGCGTCACGGCTCGCCACCCGGGTCAGGTGGCCGTCGGGCGACACCCGCTGCCCTTCAAGCCTCCTGACTCCTTATAGCACGGGTTGCTTCATACTTACATAGCTACTTATACATTACTAATGATAGCGAATTGTGGGTCTACATAAGTGAAAATAATCGGGTGCATATGAGCAGCAAACACTGATACAAACAGGATATATTATAAATAATTTATTGATAGCAACAGAGACCCATCAAATACCTAAAAGAGTAACAGACGTAATTAAATATTAAAACCACCACCATCACTGGCCAATCTCCTCGCCACAGCATGCATGCTTTTCCCGGAAGTAAAATATTATGCTACAACCTGTGGCTACAACTTACTGCGGGAAAAACTCCCATGGCGTACAGTGCAGGGTCACAGGCAGGGTGCTGAACGCGAAGTGCTTCTGTCTATTCAAGCACACGTCATCATCATCATCACCAAAATCGTTAAATTACAGGTAGCTTATAACAGCTGTCTATAAGGAGTAAGGACCAGCTCAGTAGTACAATTTAAAAGGCTTGATAAATCTAATGAAAAGGATACTGGCACTCGAATCTCATTACGTATAATAACTTCTCTTAAGTACTTACCTACTCATAGTTTTTTACGCGACTTTTACCTGTAGTTACATAAGATTCGGCGTATTGATCGCAAATAAACTGCATTAGCTGTAAAAAGGGGTATTTTTCATTCTCGATAAGGAGAGGCGAGTGTCGTGACATGTCCATAGCAAGAGAGCTAACTGTGTCATTATGTAGGGTTGCCTAAACTAGGATTGATGGGTAAGGATTTTTTTATTTAGGTACTTGGGTTTTGTAAAGCGCATAGTCATTTACAGATAGGACACTGTTCTCACTATATACCTATTATAGCATTACAAAAAAAAAACAACCGACACCACAAAAAGGCACTACAAAGTGAAAAATAACTTTAATTTCGTTAATTTCGGAAGTCGGTGTCGTTGGTTTCGCATTTTCATTGTTTGCCATCGACTTCCGATGTAAATGTGACAGAAAGTTATTAAAATATCATCAATATAAACTACGTGGCAAAAATACGTATTATTGAAGCTAACTCAAAACCTACCCAAGCAAAGTAATAAAATTTATATGGGACCACCCCTGAGGTATATCCATTAAAAAAATAATTAATTTTTGAAATCGATTTACCATTGTAGGAGATATCGCGTAACATACAAAAACAATTTCGTTTACTTGAATTATTTATTACCAGTAATTTTGGTTTAAAAACCAAACTACTGAACCGATTTGATGAATTTTCTATGGGACCAATCTGAAAATATATCCTTTCAAATAAAAAAAGAATTTTGCAAATCGGCTTATAAATAACGGAGTTCCGAGGTAAAAAACATTAAAAAAAAAAACAACCGAATTGATTACCTCCTCCTTTTTTTGAAGTCGGTTAAAAAGAGATTGAGAAGAAATAGTAATGTATTCCAAAAGATGGTCAGAAATTCCTAACATGCGAATTAACAGAGAATTCGTAGCTCATTCAAAAAGATTAGACAGCAGTTGCTATTTGCAACTGTGAAGAAAAGTGCGCCCATTGCACGAGAAGAAAACTCAAGAGATGAATAGTAGTTAGATACTACGACTACGATGAGCTATGATGTTCTAGCTGGAGTGACTTATGATAGCCAGGAAAGCCCATCAATCTTTATCGACGTGAACGATTCTATATTTGTTATATGTTGACACCCCTAGCCAGCCGGCCGGCGACGCGGCGGCGTGTCCATACCGGGCGGACACATGGACGCGGCCATCTGGCGCCTCACTTGCATCACCACTCACCACCACCCGCCACCACCACCGTGAGGATTAGGGAGACTAGCCACATGACACTGACGAGCTTGGCTTGTGAACATAGCCAGGTTCTAGTCTGATTGGATTGTTTGTTCGTTTATGTTCACGTACAAGGCTGTTTTTATTTCGTCATTATTCTATTTATATGAGTTTTAAACGTGTTTTATCAGTGAGTCAAAGACACTACCTTCGAAATATAATGTGAATTCATTCAAACAGTCTGTTTGTATTTTTTTCAGAAAACGGAACGGCTCTTGATTAATAAAGCATAAGTTTACGTAGTTATCCTATATATAAAAATAATCAGTCTAAAAGACCCATTGTGTCACCCAAAGAGAATATCGTCGTTGGTGTCACCCTATGTAACATTTCTACAATATCCGTATCTGTAACCTAGGTAAGCTATATGTGGTGTACATAATAAAGAGTATTCTATTCTATAAGTAATGTTTCCTCTGTTGAGCTTTGATTAATCATGCACGATTTATCCCACGCCATGTTTAATCATAAGGTAGTTCAAAAATGGGTAGGTACATCGGTAATTATATTAAGATCACAGTTCATTGAGTACGTATCTCTCAAGGAACTCCTCGGAGACCTCCAGCAATCGCTCGCGGTAGGCGCCGCACTTCTGTGAGTACGCAAGCACCGGCTCCGACCGGTCCTCGTTCATGTACCGCTCGTACGTCTGCGGGTCGTCAAACGTCGCCTGCGCATCCTTCGGATGCATTAGGATGAACGGGTTAATAGCGGCCGGCTCTAGCAACCCGAACATGCGACTCTGCTCGCACCAGTACAAGAAACTCTCCTTATCGTAACCCAAATCTATTAACCTCCGTTTCGAGTCATAGTTCAAATTGTCCGTAAAAACTGCGAAGTATTGATCATAGATTTCTTTCTCGTGCTTTTCTCTGAAATTCCTTGATGTGGTCAAGTACATGTACGTCATCAGATCGAAGGCTGGCGGAGTGTACCGCACCAGCTGGAAGTCGACGATCATAGCGTTGGTGAGAACGTTGTCGTCATACTTAAACATAATGTTATTCACCCAGAGATCCTTATGGATCAGGACATTTAAAGTCTCCTTATATTCCTTTACAGTATCACACGCTGCTAAGTACTGCTTCGCTATTTTCTGCTCCAAATCAGGTATGTTCCGATAAGACTTCGAAGAGTAAGCTTTGATGAAGTTCGCAGTCAGTTTGGCGCAGGCTTTTATGAATGGGGAGTCACAAAATGCTGGTTCGTCCAGCAAGCTGCCACATTCTTGGTTGCTGTTGTAGGGACGGTTGTTGAGGATGCTCTTGTTCGTCTCGTAGTTGGTGAAGGCCGCATGGAAACGCGCGATGGTGGCGATTCCGAGCATCTCATGCTGGTAGTCTAACGTGTCCAGGTAGTGGCGGGACGCGTAGCCTTCCACCGCCAGGTCTGGCATCACGATTATTGAGTCCGTGTACAAGTAGGCCTTTGGACACCAGGGGTTCGGATCTGGCGACAATTACATGGAAATTATTGAGGAATGAACAAGAAATAACGATCACATTCAGAAGAATTTCGGTAGTTTTATGAGTGCAATATTTGCGTTTACTTTGAAGACTGTTTTCTTTTAGTCTGAATGGCTATATCTACCGGCTAGAAATACTATTTTTTGTTTCTATGTATTTATTTTTAAGTTATGAAGATTCGAAGAATATTATGTAGGTACTTACATACTAATAGATTATTAATAAATAAATAAAAGCAACTTCATAATAACTTTTGGTTTAAGTTTATATTTCTTCGACCAATTCTATTGGGAAGCTCCTCTTTTAGTCATAGTTCCTCTCTGAATTATAAAAATGAAAATTCACTCACCATTGTCATCTCGGATCTCCTCCAGCACTTGGAACATATACCTTTCTCTCTTAAAATATTGATTATTATCAATGAACTCTGCTTTCGGCTTGTTGTTCATCGGAATACACTTTATGAATAGGTGTATGTTCTTCACTGCCCCGTCAACTGTCACGTGTAGGGTGGCCCTCATGTGGTCGCCCAGGAACCCGGCGAGCCCGTCCGTGGCCGCTCTGACGTCACATCTCTGCAGCGACCACACATCAGCCCCGATAGCCTGCTTTACAACGTGATGCACCTGCTTATCACTCAAGATATCCTCTAATAAGAATCGTCTGGTACCTCCGGCCATCTTGACAAGTTCTAAGTATATTGCTGGGAGAAACAATCGACTTGCACATTATATACACACTTTTATCTATAAATAACTGTACCTTTTGTTCTTCGATAACATTTGCAAATTGAATGCAGTAATAACATTAATAAAAATAGACCTTACGTCTCCAAAAATAAGAGCGGTAATAATGTATGTTGTGTATATATATAGATTTTATCGGTTAGACATCATAGCGCAATTTGTTTATATTTGTAGGAAGATTAAGGAGAGCTACTGTTTGAGATGAAGCATTCATTGTTCGCGTTTCAAGTTCGTTCCACATAATATTCTGACAGTCGGCAAATGTTGAATAATACCTTGATAACAGTAAAGGCTTATGAATCAAACAGCTTTTAATTATTTGTCAGATAAATTACTTAAGTCCAACCAGACATCAGGCTGGGCACGCCTGCAGCCGACCATATTCGACCATATTCGATAGGATCTGTGAAGCTTTCGGTTAGAGTTTTCCCAGTCTCATACTATTGAAGATGCAACTGACGTCAGACTCCTGACAAACACTTCCACCGTCAGTGTGACATGACCAAAATATATCTAAATATATAAAAATCTCGTGTCACAGCCTAGTACTCACAGTGTTTGTTATCGAACTCATCCGAAACGGCTTGACCGATGTTTATGAAATTTTTTGTGTATATTTAGTTGGTCTGAGAATAGGTCGTAGGCTATGTTTTATACCCCTAGGTGATAAGAGTGGCCCTCTCCAGATTTTTTTATGGAATCGTGACTTACGCGGGTGAATCCGGGGGGCGCAGCTAGTATTATATATATCTTTCGAAGTTACGCATCTAAATTAAAAGCCAAAACCGTTGATAGCGTAAGATACTCCACCAATTAGTACAACTTGTCGAGCAACATGACGAGCTGATACTATTCTATCGATCTGACCTCACGACCGCGGTATTTCCTAGTCAGATCATTGCGGTCAGATGGCAGGCGCTCGTGTTAAATATTGTTAAGCCTTCTCGGAAAAACTGGAAACCGGTTTCAACATAGTTGGCAACATTTTTAATACAGTATTTAGAATTAGAATAAGTAAATATGTATTTAACACTAAAATATACATATTAGGTATATACAAGTTTATTATAATAAAAAAGGGGAAAAAAAGACAGGAGCTCATTGGGCCTCAAATAATTCTTCCGCATCGCTGTCAATGGCATAAGTGCCCAAAAGACTGGCAGCATTACCACGTTGGATGGCAATGCTAAAGCCAGAGACACATTACTGTGTCGTGACTCGGGATCAAATTAAAACAAGTTTTGATTGGCTAACACTGCGTCAGAAGGCGTCACGACACGACACGACACGTATGTTTCCGCCATTTTTCTTTGGGCTAAAAATAGGCCAGCCCTCTGGGCACGTGAAGAGTCAAGAGTCAACCAACCGCTTGGCGATGTCCCGAAATATTCAATGAGCACTCGGACCACAAGGCTCTAGTGTTTCAACCCCAAACGGCTCAAACATATAGCTCCCAATAAGGTTGTTATATTTGCGCCGTTTGAAGTTTTCTGCTCCTGCAGCACCCGCCCCAGCACAGCCCACCGTGTTAGGAAGGTGGGATAGCGCGAGGGTGTCGACACAGATAGCATCCCACACCAAAGGCCTACCCAATTTCCAAGGCATTATGTTCATTCCATCTGGCCTCTTCCCATCGTCGCGTGCCAAGCCATTGGGGTGTCACTGACTCTGGCAGAGCCACCATCAGGGATTTTAATTTTGATAGCACAAAAAATTTGTCGCTAATTAGTCGAAAGGACCATGCGTCATTTTGGGCCCACTTTTTCAACATTGTTCAACAGTGATAAATTATATGTCATATGAAAGCTCTTGGCGTGTACTTTATTTCATTCTATGGCAGCTAAGTTCAAATCCAGCGCGAAAACGGTTTTTTATGCGTTTTTTTTAAATGTTCAACATTGTGCAACAGTGATGAAACCTATGTCATATGACAGCTCTTAGCGTGTACTTTATTTCATTCTATGGCAGCTAAGTTCAAATCCAGCGCAAAAATGGTTCTTTTTATGATTTTTTTTTAATCTGTTTTGATTTGATATTAAATTATAATTAGTTGTCAGTCAGTAGCTAGGATTATAAATAGCTCTTGTTTGAAATACACTAAAAAGATCATCATATAGGTCGGCCGTATATTGCCGTATTTTTTAGGGCTGATTGGAACTTAGCTGCCATAGAATGAAATAAAGTACACTTCTAGAGCTTTCATAATGACATATAATTCATCACTGTTGAACTATGATAAACATTTTTAAAAAACGCAAAAACAAACCATTTTTGCGCTGGATTTGAACTTAGCTGCGATAGAATGAAATAAAGTACAGGCCAAGAGCTGTCATATGACATAGGTTTCATCACTGTTGCACAATGTTGAACATTAAAAGCAAAGGCAAACCGTTTTCGCGCTGGACTTGAACTTAGCTGCCATATAATGAAATAAAGTACACTTTAAGAGCTTACATGTGATATAGGTTTCATCACTGTTGAACAATGTTGAACATTAAAAAAAAAACGCAAAATAAAAATGCATTTTTGCGCTCGATTTAAACTTAGCTGCCATAGAATGAAATAAAGTACACGCCAAGAGCTGTCATATGACATGGGTTTGATAACTGTTGCACAATGTTGAACATTTTTTAAAAACGCATAAAAAACCGTTTTCGCTCTGGATTTGAACTTAGCTGCCATAGAATGAAATAAAGTACACTTTAAGAGCTGTCATATGACATAAGTTTCATCACTGTTGCACAATGTTGAACATTTTTAAAAAACGCATAAAAAACTGTTTTCGCGCTGGATTTGAACTTAGCTGCCATAGAATGAAATAAAGTACACGCCAAGAGCTTTCATATGACATATAACTCATCACTGTTGAACAATTTTGAAAAAATGAACCCAAAATGACGCATTTAAAAAACGCATATAAATCCGTTTTCGCGCTGGATTTGAACTTAGCTGCCATAGAATGAAATAAAGTACACTTTAAGAGCTGTCATATGACATAAGTTTCATCACTGTTGCACAATGTTGAACATTTTTAAAAAACGCATAAAAAACTGTTTTCGCGCTGGATTTGAACTTAGCTGCCATAGAATGAAATAAAGTACACGCCAAGAGCTTTCATATGACATATAACTCATCACTGTTGAACAATTTTGAAAAAATGAACCCAAAATGACGCATTTAAAAAACGCATATAAAACCGTTTTCGCGCTGGATTTGAACTTAGCTGCCCTAGAATTAAATAAAGTACACTTTAAGAGCTTTCATATGACATAGGTTTCATCACTGTTGCACAATGTTGAACATTTTTAAAAAACGCCTATAAAAACCGTTTTCGCGTTGGATTTGAACTTAGCTGCCATAGAATGAAATAAAGTACACGCCAAGAGCTGTCATATGACATAGGTTTCATCACTGTTGCACAATGTTGAACATTTTTAAAAAACGCATAAAAAAACCGTTTTCGCGCTGGATTTGAACTTAGCTGCCATAGAATGAAATAAAGTACACGCCAAGAGCTGTCATATGACATAGGTTTCATCACTGTTGCACATTTTTGAAAAGTGGGCCCAGTGTTCATTCAAAAGTGCCCATGGTCCTTTGTCGCCAAATATCAGAATTTGTCGGTCACTGGTTCAAAAGTTATAAGGGTTTATAGGTGGCCGATCTGGAGAGAGTTTCCCCAGCAGGGCCACATTTATATCTCAAAAACTAGGGCACCTAGCGAAGATCTGTTTTCTCCCATATTTAGTCGCCAATTAGTCGGAATCAGTCGCCAAATTACAGAATTTGTCGGTCACTGGTTCTTAAGATATTAGGGTTTATATGTGTAGGTATAGTCCAAGAGCTAGATCGAATAGTTCACGAAAAAACTTCGACTAGCTCATGGACTATACCTTACTAATTGAACTCATTATATCTCCTAAACTAAGACCCGATTAAATCTGTGATTTCGCGACTGATCCCGACTAATTGGCGACTAAATATGGGAGAAAACAGATCTTCGGTAGGTGTCCTAGTTTTTGAGATATAAATGTGGCCCTGCTGGGGAAACTCTCTCCAGATCGGCCACCTATAAACCCTTATAACTTTTGAACCAGTAACCGACAAATTCTGATATTTGGCGACAACTTTCGACTAATTAGCGACCAATTTTTTGTGCTATCAAAATTAAAATCCCTGATGGTGACTCTGCCAGAGTCAGTGACACGCCATTGGGTTCTAAAACAGCTGGCACCCGGCGGTGACAAGAGCCCGACGGATGATGTCGTTAATGCTGGCGTGCCGTGTCATCCGACCAGCGCTCTTGCTGCAGGATAGGCCATGGTGTCCGAGGCAGTCGACTGCTTCACCGCATTGACAACGATGTGGAGCTCCGCAAGGAGCGCCCAGACGCAAACATGTAGCGAACGCATAGTGCCTATGTTGGGTGACGGTAGCGCCTGAAGCCAGAGGCCCGACTCCCATTCACCCACAGCCAGCAGACGGGCTCGCTCAGCAGTATTGGTGAACGTATTAATAAGTTTATTCCGTACCAACCTGCAGAGCGGCTCATCCCACTGTCTCTGGGAAGACGGGTTCTCGGGCTGAACCGCATCGGTCAAACATGGCACTTCAGAGTCAACCTGAGCAGGAATCAAAATTCGTGTGGTTAACTTTTCTGTGCTGTGGACCGAGGATAGGAACACCGGTAGGCTTACACTAGAAATTTTGCGGACGCCGAGCCCACCAAAACAAATGGTTAGTGAGGCTTGCAGCCATGCGCGGTCGTCCAAAGCCACATTTAAAATGGAGTAAGAGTATTGCGAATAATATGGTCAATTTTGTCCAAAAGGTGTGGGCTGCTTTCATAAAGAGGAAGAGCTGAGAAAATACATAAAATTTGGACCGAAACCACAATATCTGATAAGGGTTAAAGCCGAATGTAAATTAATTTTAGAAAGCCTATCCGAAATATCGTTAAAATGTTTAATTTTTTCGTCGACGCATGGTGAAAAACTGTCTTTTAAAATTGGGGAACCTAGGATGTGCAATGAACTTTTTTCCTGATGTCTGTGGGTATTATATTGAATTTCTGAATAGTCGATTGTCTGTCAGTCTTGTCACAAATGTAAATTTCACATTTTGAGTTGTTGAGGTCAAGGCCGATAGATTGGAACTGCTGCTTAAAGAATTGAAGATCTTTTAAAACGGTGTCTACGTCACCTCCTAGTGTTCCATCATCTAAATACCACATTGAATTTTGAATTTAGTTGTTGTATTATGGGATGGATAGCCAAACTGAAAATGACTGGCCCGAGAGGATCACCTTGTTGGCATTCGACTGCAGATTCCAAAACGTTGTCTTTATATAATCATTTTGATGAGTGCCTGTAGCACTGCCAAATGAAACCACACATTTCTGATAACTCCTTTTTTACTTTTTTTTTTACAGTGTTTCGGCAAATGTAGTGTTAATGGCCACCCTTCAGTAATTGGGAAGGCACTAAAAGAAGTAAAAACGGGTAGGACGCTCTAAAGCTAGGTTGGAGTAAGGATATTCCAAGGGTAGCAACTGGATGAGAGTAGCCGAAGATTTAATTTTACCCAGTAGTGGACTGTTAAAGGCAAATAACAACAAAACATTTGTTTATAAATAAATAACTATATTTATGAAACAATATAATATCTCTCGCTACATAGTAAATATTACACGTAATCATATAAATTCCGGAGTGCTGTCAGTTTGTTTAACTTTGGCAAGCTGTCGTCGTATCGTAATGTACAAAGTATGGCAACATTTGGCGCTCGGCGGTCCAGCGACCTTCGTTTGGTGAAACCAAGTATTTACTTAACAATTATTTTTCTGGAATTATTTAAGTAACAGTGAATAAAAAAATAGCTGCAGTATGTGCAAATACGTAATCTGTTGTCTTAAGTTGTAATAGGCACACAATATAACATAACCCTTCTCATCAGTCGGGTAAAAGTAGTGACGATAAGGAAACACCATAACAGGTATACAAAAATAAAATCCCTAAACTGATTCCATAAAATACTTGGTCCAGCAAACAGTATCATGTTAAAATTGCTTACTTTACAAGTCTTATAAACTGACGTATAATTAAACCTTAAGATAATATTTGTAAATAATAGCTGATGTCTTAAATAATGATGTATATCAATAAAGCTTAATGGAAGAATGTTTCATCGGAAGACGAGCGATGGCAAAGGTCAAATATTCACTAATATTTATAATTATTTAATATTTAACTAGGTATAATATTCAAAAACAATATTCGTGTATAATTGAAATAAGACACACTTTACGTTTGATTACAATGATTACTTGCGCAGGAGTGGAAGAAAGAAAACATTGCTGCTCTGCGATTGGGCCAGGGCTCAATTAAGGTGCATATTGGCATATGTAACTTAACTAAAACACTTTAAACATAGCTGCAATACTGTAAAAATATACATACTAACACGTCCGGTTCAAAAACGTACCCGGTTATTAAATATAGTAACTCAAACGGCTAGAAAATAGCCAATCTTAAAGAAACGTAGAAAATCTCAATAGCCAATATTTTAGTTTAGTAAAGTGTGTCTTCTTCCCGGTCTAACCTACTAAGGCACAGAGGAGTTTGAGCGTCATGTTCATAGATGGCGCTAGAGTCAAAAGAGGTCCTTACGGGTATATTTCACTAATTACATTACGTTGTCATGTTGAGCAAACTTACCATAACGTTAATAAATATAACGTCGAGTATTAGGGCATGTGTAGACTTTCGTACGTAAAATTATTACGAGATTATTTGCTTATTCAGGTTACTCAACTATTTTATATTTTACGAATTTGGCGGTTCCGTGGGATGGAATAACACAAGTCATAAAGAAACTAGCTTAAAACAGCTACAATTAAGTCCACGCTAGAACCTTCAGACAATCTTCTTATTTTTATCGAATCTATATTACTAATCCTTTTCCTAAATAACTTGCTCCAAGTAGGAGGGCATGTTAATCGCGGAATCAGTAGCGTTTTTATGTCTTCAATAGATAAATAACACTCAAATAATCTTCAAACTCGAACTTCGTATGGTGCACACATGACCTAACAGTCGCGTCGACGCTAGCGCCATCGTAACACAATGGCAATGTTTAACATTCCTCTAACTGGCAAGACAATTAAAATTAACTAAACAAATACAACTAAATACTGATTTATACACGGTTATTGGTAAACTTTTACTATGGGACCAAACCTGAAATCGCAAAAAAATCAGCTGTTCCCTACATTTTGACGAGTTATACGAACATAAATGTAGGGAACAGCTGATTTTTTTGCGATTTCAGGTTTGGTTCCATAGTAAAAGTTGTTCATAATGATGTGTACAATGAACCTTTAAGAGGTTGTTAATGTTTTACCAATAACCCTGTAGAAGTTTGATATAATGACGAATGGTTATTTGTCACTAAACTTACAAAATAACTCACAATATTCTATTTTTTACCGACTTCATGTATATATCAGGCTGTAATTCCACGAAACCGTAATATTATGTTTACTTGTTGATACCATAATGACGTAAACTATTCCTAAACTTAATAAAATACTGTTTTGCCAAAACATTCACGGTTTCTGTGGTAATATCCTTGCGGGTAAAACCGCGGGACGCCACTAGTTTAGTTATAGAGAGCTTAAACACGGTTTTTAAACCTTGAAAATTATATTTTCTCAAACATGCTTAGAAATTTGAGCATTATTTTGACAACCTTCTTCGAGATAATTCGCAATTGCTGTACCTACTGGTCAAATACATGCGAGCAGCGGCCGGACAAAGCTGTATGAAAATCCATATTTGTCGTGGTTTAGCGGCCAAATAAATGAGATAGTAAACTCATATCTGTCGTATAACTAAAAAATGGAACGATCTTTTACTCCGAAACATGGCAACCAAGGAGGTAACTCCAAGAGGCAGCAAGAACCGTAATAGAAAACTTGTTACCGCCAAAATCGAAAGAAAAATATTTTCAAATTAAATTAAAAAATAAAAAGTTCTGCCTAGGTACTACGTAGTTTTAATTTCCGCGTATTATTTGAGAAAAGTACTATACAAGCTTTGGCCACAACTAGGCAATGATGGACTTACGTATGTGTGCCTCGGCTTCGCCTCAGCCTACATTCACACGTACGTCCATCAATGGCTCTTGCTGGCCGCTGCAGTAATGTACTATAACATTCGTCACCGTATCAAACTATAGTAACTTAATTTTAAGATGTATTCATATAGCATTAATAATAACATAACAAATACATTTCAGTCTCTTATAATATGTATAATACAGCTACCAATGTATATAACATCTAAAAGGAAGACTCGTTGCCTCTTATTGCGTCATTTGGAAGACGAGGAAATATGTATATTTTGAGACATTATATGATCTTCTTTACAATACCCAAAACGGGGAATAGAAAAACTGTATATAAACTATAAAAAATGTCTTTTATAAAAATGCAGCTACCTAAAATACTGCTAAATAATTTCATGGCTTATAAGCAGTGTCAATTCCGTAGTGTACTATTTTAATTCTTAACATTGGAGTACACTTGATACTGAAATAATATATATGCAAGTAGCATTCGTTTATCTCAATTTAAAGAAAAAATATCAACTTGCATGTTTTAAAAGAGAAAAACGTTTTGTCTACTAATATTTTCAATTTCATTATTTAGTATATAATTGTTATTTCATTTAAATGCAGATCTACCGAAGCAGTCTTCGAAAAGTGGTGTAATAGTACAATCCACTTAATAGGTACATAATTATTATGCACAGCTAAACCAAAAATGGTTTGCGTTTCGGTAATCTTCGTGTTTCCCAATTAATACGAACGTCGCGCCACAGAGTAAGCCCTCGCCGAAGCAAATCTTCTAAGTTTTTTTTTATTTATTGCGCGTTTACGAATTGCATAGAGTTGTTAAACTATAATTTTGTACTTAATCATGGTAATAGAAAACTGGCAAGTACTTCCAGGTTTGTAACTTTAAGCGTATTTCCGAGACGATGATTCCCGAAGCGCATACTTTTCCTGGGATATAGTATATATCTAATTATCACCAAATTTATAGATTATTTTAAACCTATTAACACATTGCGGGTCAATAAACGTCTCCAGACGTGATAGCAATAAAACTTCTATTGTGTTTCGTTCAGTGACCCTCAATGGATAAATTTGAAAAGTATGTCACTTTTGTCGATTATTGAAGTCGATATTTCGTAAATAAATATTGAAAAAATGTGATTTCGTTTTTACTTATTCGGAGTATTCATCTTTTTTGTCCGTCAATGCATTTTTTTTTCATATATTTTTGACAGTTCCAACATTTGTACGAAGCGGCTATAAAACGGCAAATGGAAGTTGTCTTACAATCTTTTTAGTAATCAAGTTCCATCTTGAACAACGTGAGATTATCATTTATCGTAGACAGTCAATGGTGTTTCATGTGAGGCTCTAGACGAGGGAAGATGTAGTAGTGTCGTCACCTGCCCCCTACAGCGGCGGCGGCTGCGGCAGCAGCGCGTGCAGCCTCGCCAGCGCCCGGCGCAGCACACGCTCGGGCTGCGCGGGCGCCGCGTACTGCGCCGGCGCGCCGGGCGGCGGCGGCACGCGCCACGCCACGACGTGCTCGCGGCCGGTCGTCACGCTCGCGCACACCGTGAACAACACGCCGCGCTCCCACGCCACGCGTAACGCTGACAGCACCTGTCAGATCGACCACGTTTCGGTTAGCGTTGATGTAGGCTACACTGTAATGGACCTGAGTCGCGTTTGAAGTGGCTAAAGCTTATTCACGATCAGTAGCGATATAGTTTTGATATTTATGTATATCTCATCTTTTATCCTTATTTATTTATGGGAGAACCAACAGCTAAAACAGAAACATGACAATTTTATGAGACATAATATTTATTTATGCGACTGTTGTATTACAAGGGGTATTAAAACACGAATGTGTGTATCACATGAGACCATTAAGCAAGGCGACCCGCTGTCCCCGAAACTATCCACAGCTGTGCTGGAGGAAGTCTTTCGAAAGCTGGCAGCGGGCTGGACGGAAAGGGGCATTATGGTCGGCCATAAAAGATTATCTAATCTCCGTTTCGCCGACGATATTGTGCTCTTTTCGTCTTCAGCCTCCGAGTTAACACAGATGCTAGATGATCTTTGCACGGCAAGCCTAGAGGTCGGACTTCTGATGAATATGTCAAAGACCATGTTGATGACGAACAGCGCGCATCGCAGAATCACTGTGGCGGGTGGAGGGGTTAAATACGTTGATGAGTATCTCTATCTTAGCCAAATAGTCTCTTTCCAGGCAAGACAAAACAAAGAAGTTGCGAGACGCACCAAAAATGCCTGGAGGAGCTATTGGACCATGAAACACCTAATGAAGGGTGATCTTCCCTTGTCCCTTAAGAGAAGACTCATTGACGTGTGCATACTTCCCATCCTCACATAAGGTGGTGAAACATGGTCTTTGACAAATCAGCAGAGGTCCACGCTCGAAGTTTGCCAGAGGGCTAAAAGAGGACTAAGAGAGCTGGAACGGAGTATTCTGCAAACTAACACCGGGTAAGGAATACGACCATCACAATGATAACTGATGTCACTTGGAAGGCTGCCACGCTAAAATGGAATTGGGCTGGACACATAGCTGCCGCATGTCAGACGAACAATGGGCCAAACTTACGACCCAATGGGTCCCTCTTAATGGCAAACGACATCTTGCCAGGCCCAGACGGAGATGGCGGGAGGAACTGGACTCCTTCAACATGAACTGGTCCTTAGCAGCTTTGAACAGAGAGAAGTGGAAAGAGAGTAGGGAGGCCTTTACCCTGCAGTGGGACATCACAGGCTAATAATAACTTTTGGATCAAATGGTTTTCAAGGTCGCAGCTCGCTTGGCATCTCAGTTTCAGACTGCTTTGGAGTCTGATTACCCACCTGCTCCATAAATCAGGTAGCACCGCGGAACCCAAAAATTATAGGCCGATCACGTGTTTACCGACGGTCTATAATGTTCTTACATCCATTTTGAGAACTAAAATTAATAAACATATAGACACCAACTCCATCATGTCTGCCTCTCAGACTGGAGGTAGGAATGGGTCACGCGGTACTAAGGAGCTACTCCTCATTGATATGGCCATTAGCTAAAAGGTTCGTCGTTACCGAAAGGATCTGTCGACATGTTGGATAGATTAAAGAAGGCCTATGACTCGGTGCCACATACATGGCTCATGGCGGTTAGAGTTGTATAAAGTAGATGCAACTCTGCGCACCTTCCTGATGTCGTGTATGGGGCAATGGAGGACGGTCCTTCGCTATCCAGGATGTCGAAATATCAGAGGAATAGCGAACCGATAAGGATTGAGCGAGGCATATTGCAGGGTGATAGTTTGAGTCCACTTTGGTTCTGCTTAGCCTTGAATTCAGGTCTAGGCTATCGGCTGAGGAAAGGTGGCTCTACATGGATGACCTAAAACTCTTTGCCCCCAACAAATTACAACTGATGGAGCTACTGAAAGTAACTCAAACTTTCAGTAGCGCCATTAGGATGGAATTTGGTGTGGACAAATGTGCGGTCATGCATGTAAAGCGAGGGGAGATTGTGGAATCCGTGGGAATTCAACTCTCGGATTCCACAAACCATACCTCCGCATCCGAAACCTATAAGTATTTGGGTATGTCGGAAGCGTTAGGGATCAATGTTACTGACATGAAGCAATCGTTGAGGGAGCGCTTCTTTGGTCGCCTGAAAAAAGTACTTAATAGTTTTCTATCAGGCGGAAACAAGGTGCGCGCCTTCAACGGTTGGGTCATGCCAGTTTTGATGTACTCTTTCGGCATACTCAAATGGATTCAGACCGAACTCGACGCCCTGGATAGGAGGGTTTGTACGCTGCTGACTGCAAATCGAATGCATCACCCACGGTCATCGGTAATGAGGCTGTATATCCCGCGAAAGTGTGGAGGTCGAGGGTTTTTAAACGCTAAGACCCTCCACAATCGAGATATGCAGTCTCAGGGAATATTTCCAAGAAACTGACGTGGGGATACATCGAGATGTAGTCAAAGTGGACAAGGGCCTCCCCCCGCTCTCCTTGGCTAAAGAGAACTGGCGCATACCAGTAGTGCTTGACACTAATGATCGCATGGAAGTATGGCAGAGTAAGGAGCTTCACGGACGCTTTTTCCGGGCCCTACATGGACCCGATGTAGATCTACTTGCGTCTATAGCCTGGCTGCGTTTCGGTGACGTCTTTGGAGAAACCGAAGATTTTGTTTGTGCAATTATGGACGAAGTTATGATGACGAACAATTACAGGAGATTTATTGTGAAAGACGGCACGGTTAACATCTGTCGGGCATGCCACCGGCCGGGGGAATCAATCAGGAATATCATCTCCGGGTGTTCTCGTCACCTAACAGAGAGTACTTACATAGACACAACCTTGCTTGTAGCCAGGATAATACATCAGCAGCTTGCTTTGAAATACAGCCTTGTGGAATCGGAGGTGCCGTACAACAGGTATGTGCCCGACCCAGTTCTCGAAAATGGTAATATCACATTGTACTGGGATCGATCCACCACCACTATATCAGGCATATAGTGGTGGTGGATCGATCAGAGCGGCGCGCAATGATTGTTGACATAACCGTCCCGCATGATGAGAACCTCGTGAAAGCCGTGAAAGATAAACAGATCAAGTATCTTGACTTGCCTCGCGAGGTTGTCGACATGTGGGATGTGAACTCAGCGATCATTGTGCCGATAGTCGTGACAGCCAATGGGTTAATAGCCAAGAGCCTCGACCAACACCTGGAGGCTCTCGTTGGGCAGTTGGATCAAGGGCTTGATTCAGAAAGCGGTACTTCTGGACACGGCGCCCGCATTGTTAGGAGGTTCCTCTCTCTGGAGCCCTGACCGCCGCCTGGCCGGTAGCTTGGACCCTGTTCCCGATACCGGTGGGCTACCTCCTTTTACATTTTTAAATGTTTTTATATTTTTTATATCCTAATATTTTAACACGGAAAGTTTTTAGAACTGGCCACTTGTAAACGATATAATAAAAAAATAAGTTCAAATTTTGAAAATGGAACTCTTCTGCCAATATTATTGTGTATGTATTTTATTCATTTGTCATTTGTTTACAATTTGGCGGCAAATTGAAAATTGTCTGTGTCACGTCAGCATGAATTTAACGCGAGATTTTCGTACAATGATTTTTTATGACTTACCTGTCGCCCAAGCTGCGTGTCGGGCAGCAGCGTATGTCTTGGGAAGCCCACGGCGTAGTAGGGCGCGCCCGGCACCGGGTGCATGGGCCCCTGTCGCCCCGACTGGAAGCTGTACGGAAACGTGAGACACAAGACACGTACAACCAACTTCAAAATAAACACTACAAAGTGAAAAATTAATTTAATTTCGGAAGTTGATGTCGTTGTTTTATGTTCGTTTTTAAAAACCCAAGATGGTGGCCAGTGGCGTGTATTGCATAAAGGCATGTAAGCAGTGCCTAACCTCGATAAATCGGGTTAGGGGGCAACTATATCACCCTAAGCCTTTCAATTACATTTCAGTGTGTGTGCCCCACAGTTAAGAAACTCGCTAAATTATCATACGTGACAAAAAACAAAATCTTCATTCAAACACGCGCGGCAGTAGGCAGTCGCCAGACGGCCTACTCGGCTCCCGTACTATTCGCACATTGTCATTGATCTTTACTCGTTCAAGTTAATACGACGAAATTACGTATAAAAATACGTACGTCTCACGCGTAATACCTTGACGTTCGATCTTCACAATTTATCACCCTGCCTACTCAAATAACCAACCGAGTATGAATGTTAAAATCGTAATTTGTAATTCGTTCGTAATTTAGCCGTGCGAAGATAAAATGGATATTGAGGTCGCCGACAGTGAGGTAAAAATGAAAATCCTAGATGGCGGCTGCAAAAATATTTCAAATTTTTCATCATGGGTATCGTTTTCGTGGTTTTTGAGGGTGCTGAAGCCAATAGTGAGGTCAAAATGAAAATCCAAGATGGCGGCTGTAGTTTTTTTTTAATTTTCATCATAGGTGTCGTTTTCATGGTTTTTGAGGGTGCTGAAGCCAATAGAGGTCAAAATGAAAATCGGATCGAAAAATCGAAATGAAAAAAAAAAAAAATACAAGATGGCGGCTGTAATAATTTTTTTGTTAATAGGTACTTTTGTTTTATATTTCTGATTAGTGACCGCGTCTGCCTAGACTAGACCCGGCCTAGTGCCTGCCTACCTATTCTGAAAACCAATGCACGCCACTAATGGTGGGCTACCTAAATATTTTAGTTTCCTTTTAATGGTTTCAGGAATGCTGATGCTGAAAATGAGGTCATAATCAAAATGCAAGATGGCGACCATTGGGTTGGTAATTTTTTAGTAGCGGCTGAGTATAGTGTAGGGACACGTACTTGTATGTGACGAGTATGGAGGAGGTGCAGTGCGGGTGCTGCGGCAGTGCGACCGGCTGCAGCGCCCACGCCATGCTGCCGCGCGGCTGCTCTCCTGGCTCGCACGGCACGGGCGTGCGGCCGTACATGCGCCCGCAGACCAGGCACTCGATGTAGAGGGGCTCCTATAACACACAGGTTTATATACTTAACACTAACTGAAAAAGACGACAAGAAGAAGTTAGCTGGCATATGCACCTGGCTGGCGCGCAGGCGCTCGAGCTGCCGGTTGAGGCAGTGCAGGTGCAGCATGTGCTGGCAGCCCGTGAGCGCGACGGCCGGCGGGACATACTCGTACCTGGCTGGCGCGCAGGCGCTCGAGCTGCCGGTTGAGGCAGTGCAGGTGCAGCATGTGCTGGCAGCCCGTGAGCGCGACGGCCGGCGGGACATACTCGTACCTGGCTGGCGCGCAGGCGCTCGAGCTGCCGGTTGAGGCAGTGCAGGTGCAGCATGTGCTGGCAGCCCGTGAGCGCGACGGCCGGCGGGACATACTCGTACCTGGCTGGCGCGCAGGCGCTCGAGCTGCCGGTTGAGGCAGTGCAGGTGCAGCATGTGCTGGCAGCCCGTGAGCGCGACGGCCGGCGGGACATACTCGTACCTGGCTGGCGCGCAGGCGCTCGAGCTGCCGGTTGAGGCAGTGCAGGTGCAGCATGTGCTGGCAGCCCGTGAGCGCGACGGCCGGCGGGACATACTCGTACCTGGCTGGCGCGCAGGCGCTCGAGCTGCCGGTTGAGGCAGTGCAGGTGCAGCATGTGCTGGCAGCCCGTGAGCGCGACGGCCGGCGGGACATACTCGTACCTGGCTGGCGCGCAGGCGCTCGAGCTGCCGGTTGAGGCAGTGCAGGTGCAGCATGTGCTGGCAGCCCGTGAGCGCGACGGCCGGCGGGACATACTCGTACCTGGCTGGCGCGCAGGCGCTCGAGCTGCCGGTTGAGGCAGTGCAGGTGCAGCATGTGCTGGCAGCCCGTGAGCGCGACGGCCGGCGGGACATACTCGTACCTGGCTGGCGCGCAGGCGCTCGAGCTGCCGGTTGAGGCAGTGCAGGTGCAGCATGTGCTGGCAGCCCGTGAGCGCGACGGCCGGCGGGACATACTCGTACCTGGCTGGCGCGCAGGCGCTCGAGCTGCCGGTTGAGGCAGTGCAGGTGCAGCATGTGCTGGCAGCCCGTGAGCGCGACGGCCGGCGGGACATACTCGTACCTGGCTGGCGCGCAGGCGCTCGAGCTGCCGGTTGAGGCAGTGCAGGTGCAGCATGTGCTGGCAGCCCGTGAGCGCGACGGCCGGCGCGGCGCAGGCGTCCAGCGGCGCCAGGCAGGCGGGACACAGCGCGCCCCACTGCGGACACGCCACGGCGCGCACCCACACGCACACCGCGGACGACGCCTCGTCCACGCCTGGGGGGGGGGGGGGAGGGGAGGGGGGGCACGTTACGTTTGCGACGATCGGTTTTATTTAAGAGCGTTTACGCCGAACGGCATTTCATACAAACTTTCAAGCCCTTGTTTTCCGAAATGAATGAACCGATTTTAATTAAACTTCATACGCATAAGCAGGATACAAAGGTCTAAAAAGTTAGTAGAGAACATTTTCAAGGGCTTGAAAGTTTGTATGAAATGACGTTCGGCGTAAACGCTCTTAAGGGGAATAAATAAATAAAGTCCTCCAGACCGTATTTCGGCCACGGCGGCCAATCTTAACGGAGACTAGCCTTCGGCGCGGGAGATATTATAGTGCACAAGTGTGCGCGCAGACACAGGTGCACTCCCTCTTCCCTCACTCTCGTTGTCCGATGGAACGGCAATCCGACACGACCGGGGAGAGATCAGGCGCAGGACCAACGGCTTAACGTGCTTTCCGAGGCACGGGGGTATCACACCGCCGGGCTGCTACTAAGAAATTCCTAATGGAAAAACTCAATAACACTTTACCCGACCCGGGAATCGAACCCGGGACCCCACGCTCAGCAGTCGCGCTTGCGACCACGAGACCAACGGGGCAGTCGAAGTCGTTAAGGGGAATACACAAGGCATAGCCCGCAAAATTCAAATTTTGCTTACGTTTTGTGCAATTTGCAGGACAGTGTCAGGTTGTATGTTGATTAAAATATGATTCGCGAGCGTAACAAGTATAATAATCATCAATACAACCCTCTAAATTCACATAATCCTATTGAATGACTATTTCATGAAATATCAATGAATGGGGTTATATGAACGGGTTATCTAGCGTATCCCCTTTAAATAGGAATCAGAAGATACAATACAACAATACGCTATTTGACCATTTTTGAGAAACCGATTAATAGTGTTCCTTGTGGTTGGTCTATTTTCCTCAAAATATGAATACTTCATCAAAATAGTATGACAATTGTCCGTTATTATAAGAGCTGATCGTACTCACCCACTATACTTCCATCGGAGGTGGGCATGTCGGTGTTGCTGTGTGGAGCGGGCGCAGGCGAGTCGAACACGTCGTCGCTGCTGCCGCTGCAGTTCAGCAGCTCGCCCACAGACGCTTGCTGGACACAAATTATGGGACAATTGGTTGCACGAATACCTTAACTGTCTCTTTTTTCACGGGTTTTTACTTTCCCACCAACTACCCACAATAATTGCCTTTTTTTTGCGGATGGGAAATCATCAAATGACCCCTCCCGCTCTGGGTGGAGTGGAAGGGAGTGTCAGACTCTTACTGACTAAAACCCACCCGTGTTCCTTCCTTAGCCCTTTATGTTCCGGGCCAGCGGTAACCCTTTCGGGCAATCCCGCTGATCCAGCAGGCTTCGGCCCTAAGGGGGGCCCCTCCTCGATGCTAACATCTCTTTGAGGCGCGCGTGGAACACGTACGCGCCGTCAGGCACGGGCCTGCCGGTCGATTCTGTAAAAATCTCACCGTGAAAACTTAGGTGAAGTGAGTTTGTTTTTGCTAGGTATATTTATTAGAATTTTAACAATAGAAATTAGTAAACTGAATAGTAAATAATTGCATGATAAATAGTAGATAATAATAATAGTAATATAATAAGAATGTATGTAAACTTATAATACAATCACACTTAGGTTATACGATCTTACCTTTACCAAAACAATGTATTTCTAGCAAATAAACGTTTGATTTGATTTAGGAATTGACACTATTGACAGCTCACTCCACGCTCACTTCACCTATGTTTTCACGGTGAGATTTTTACAGAATAGCACCGCTGGTCCTGATCGGACGGTGACCTACCCAATACTCTCCGTCCGCAAGCCCACGCCTACGGTGGCCGGGAGTCGTCACGCGGCTCCCGACGCCCGGAGCGTCTCCCGCGGCAGCTGGAACGGGAGACTCTCGCCCTGAGCCGTTCCGCCACCTCCTTCGCTAGCATGACTGCTTCGCAGAAGGAGGTGACTGCCTCCCAGTCCCTCTCGCCCCGGACCATGGCTTGCACCAGGGCCGGACGCGAGAGGTCGCCGCCGCTGCCGATCGCCTCTTCGAGGACACGGCGGTGCTCCGCCTAAGCGGGACAGACCTCTACCGTGTGTAATAATTGCCTTGACCACACAATTCTTAAAACCAAATTACCCTCTTCTACCTTCATTTTCTATCTTTTGCTGATCACTTCTCAACCCTCCTTTGTTTAAATTTGAAGCCACCTCGTAATGTTTCTAATACCTCAATCCTAAAGACCGACTTCGCCTCACTCCATAATGCAAAATCTGGAATTCTCGCATTTTTTTTTTTGCCTGACTGATCCAAACGCTGCTACAGTGTTTGATCCAAACTTTATCGCAGGAGATAAATAATCACTCAACATTGAAGCGTACAGCTAAACTCACGAGATTCCTATAACCATGGATTACTCCAGGTCTACTGTGGTGAAGAACAGAGATATTTTGCACAAAAGATACAAATAGTCTCCTGAGAATGAAGTCCTTAAAGCTACATACACAAGATACAGGAATTTCTGCAATAAGATTGTTAGAAAAGTTAAAAGGCAGTTCGACCCTCTCACGGAGATGCTTTCCTCCTCGGAAACCCCTTCTCAATCCATTAACGATGTTAATTAATTTTTAGGGTTCCGTAGCCAAATGGCAAAAACGGTACCCTTATGGATTCGTCATGTCTGTCTGTCTGTCTGTCCGTCCGTATGTCACAGCCACTTTTTTCCGAAACTATAAGAACTAAGTATACAGTTGAAACTTGGTAAGTAGATGTATTCTGTGAACCGCATTAAGATTTTTACAAAAAAATTGAAAAAAAGGCAATAAATTTTGGGGGTTTCCCATACTTAGAACTGAAACTCAAAATTTTTGTTTTCATCGAACCTATACGTGTGGGGCATCTATGGATAGGTCTTCAAAAATGATATTGAGGTTTCTAATATAATTTTTTTTTGCGCGAGAGACACTTCCAAAGTGGCAAAATGTGTCCCCCCCCCCCCTGTAACTTCTAAAATAAGAGAATGATAAAACTAAAAAAAATATATGATGTACATTACCATGTAAACTTCCACCGAAAATTGGTTTGAAAGAGATCTAGTAAGTAGCTCGCCGGTGAAAATTCAAAACATATGATGGTACGGAACCCTCGGTGCGCGAGTCCGACTCGCTCTTGCCCGGTTTTTTTTTTTGTAAATATAGGCAAACATCTTGCTGATCGTGTATTCGGAATGTAAAGCCCCTCCTCACTCCCAGTTCAATACCTCCAATAGTTTGAGTTCTTTCTAAAAGGTAATCTGCACCATTACTTCAAAGCACAAATCACTCACCTTACTGCTCGAGTTCGTAAGTTACAAAGTTTTGCGAAAATAAAAATAAGTGTTCTATAGGTAAATATTTTTTTATTAAATATTTTCAAAGTACTCTCCACGAGCCTCTACACAAAGTTTCATGCGTCTTGTTTTTTTTATTATTTGAAATGGGTTTGCTCTTGACTCTAGTATAGGTCAGAGGTGACAGAGACAAAGTCGACGATGGAGTGAGCTTACCCAGAAGAAGCCTGTTCACTCTTACTTTGAAGAGATTCGGGTTGTATGAGCTCGGAAACACAGACGCAGGTAAAGAGTTCCACTCTTTTGCTGTGCGCATTATAAAAGACATTTGAAAACGCTTAGTGAGAATTGGTGGAATAGCAACTAGGTAGGGATGGTAACTTGCAGTGCGTCTGGATGTCTGAAGGTAGAAGGGGGCCGGTGGAATGAGGTCGTGGAGTTCTTGGGCACACTCACCGAAGTACAATCTGTAGAAGACCGACAAGCAGGCAACCTTGCGGCGATGAGCCAAGCTGTGAAGCTTGGCATCCACTAGTTCTACGTCGCCAATGAGCCTCTTAGCTCTGCGTTCCACCGAGTCAAGCACGGCAAGTTGGTATTCGCTGAGTCATCCCAAAGGTGGCTGCAATACTCCATGCAGGATCGGACTTGCGCTTTGTAGAGGGTTAAAAGCTGTTCAGGCGTAAAGTATCGCTTCACCCTATTTAGTATGCCCAGCTTCTTGGACGCAGTTTGGGCTTTGTACTCGATGGTAGCGCCGAAGTTGAGACTAGACGTGAACTCCATGCCTAAGAGCTCGAGCCGATCCGTTACGGGAACAGATGTACCCCGGAAAGTAGGAGTCTGGTCAAAACGACTCCTTTTGGCGGTAAAAAGACACGCTTGTGTCTTGGTGGCGTCTGAACCAGTTTTCGGAACACTTTTTCCAGTCCGCCGCACCTCGTTTATAGCCTGCTCGAGCGCTGACAGCGCATCTTCCGGCGTCGAAAATTGTATCCCTTTGAGCTGATTTTTTATTTTCGGGAATATAAAGAAGTCACACGGTGCTAGGTCAGGGGCTGTATTGCGGAGGCAGCCTGGATTCCGCACAACACACGCTCGAGGAGTGCCCTGCGTGGGCCTCCGAGTGGCGGGTCCTGGTTGCCAGGATCGGGCGAGACCTGTCTCTGCCGGCAGTAGTGAGGGCTTTGCTGGCAGGGACAGAGAATTGTACTGTAGTAGCCTCCTTCTGTGAGATCGTGATGGTCAAGAAGGAGGCCGCCGAACGAGATCGGGAGAGGGCTGATCCTGCTCGGAGGAGGCGTCGGGGTGCCTTTTGAAGATTTCCCTCCGACAAAAAAAAAAGGTCAGGGTTGTAAGGAGGGTGACCCAGGAGTTTGACCGGCGTGCCAGGAGTTTGAACAGCATTGACTTATATATTACTTTGAATGGCAGTGACATAACAGGAAATACGTACAAAAGTAAATAAAAATATTTTTATTTTTGTATCCGAAATTCGGGAATAATAATAATAACCCCACCGCCGTATCTCTACGTTGACGTCGTGGTGGGGCTCAGAACTCTAGGCCTGTGCCGGAAGGGTTTACTTTGCCGGAACAGGTCTAGAGTTAGGAGCCAGACCAAGAGAGATACAGAAATCCGCAGGGCAGCATGTGGCGAGCTGTTGGGCAGTAGCGACCCCACGGACCCTATCTCCAGGGAGAAGTCTTGTTCCTCACCTCTGGCTTGCCTTTATTGGCCGGCTGGAGTGAACAATGACGAGGAACAGAGCTCCCACCTCATTCTTGCCTTTATTGGCTGGCTTGAGTGGAGATTCGCAAGAGCAAACGTGCTCGGAGGAAGGAAGTATTCCAGTAAGATGCTGGTAGGGATCTTGACCGTACTTCCGGGATTGTCCTGATAGCCGTGGAATACCTCTCCACTCCTCATAAGCACCTCAGGACATGTTGCACCCTTGCCGCTACGACACTATGTGCTAGCGACCGTTTTCGGGGGCCCATTATTGAGTGTGCAAGTCACCCCCTGCCATTTAATCTGTGTAATTTATAGAGAACATCGGTCAGGCAGGGGCTATAGTTTTTCCATAGTCTTAGATAACCAGTTCACTTTAACCACCAAAACCCGTAATCCAATATTTTTGTTTCCTTATTTTGCAATAGTCCTACACCAACCGGGGGTTGTCCTTGGGTGCACTTGTATAGTGCGAACAGGGATAATCGTCGGTTGGTGCCTCATTTCATTGAAAATCTCTAACGGGCCTCTGCGAGTTGGCTTCGGCCCCTCGTACGCCTTCCAAAGGACCGGGACCCCATGGTCCCGAGATATGTTAAAATATAATAATAATATTCCACAACTATCACACAACGCCGTCTAGTCTCAAGCTAAGCAGAGCTTGTGTTATGAGTACTAGACAACTGATAAACATACTTATATATTTCTAATTTCTAAATACATACATATATAGATAAATTACACCCAGACACAGAACAAATGATCATGCTCATCACACAAACATTTGTCCTGGGTGGGAATCGAACCCACGACCTCCGGCATAGCAGTCATAGTCACTGACCACTAGACCAACAGGCCAGTCTTTTTTCTTAATCTTTCTTTCTTTTTCATAACAACAACGTAAATCTAAATTTTTTAAATAGGAGAAGCTTTATGAACTACATTTGGTTATGACACGCTCCCTCGCAAGTTGGTACGATCCCACGGCATTCTCCTTTGAAATTGTATCATTCTATAGAAATTCACGCTTGGCGCAGCATCTGACGCATACTTGCTCTTACTATTTACACACACACGCTTCGTCTTTAGACGTTTCATTCATAAAAAATCAAAAGCCAAGCTTAAAAATCAGAACAGTTTGCAAAATGAGTACCTACATACTAATGTTATCAACATCGTTAATAATTTCTATGCAAAACATGACAGGTCTAGAAGCCCCAAAGGAAGCCAGCTCGTGTGAGCGAGACGGGACGATGTTTGTTGTTGCGATCCCGCTATAGCGGCATTGGAGATGTTTGGCAACGGTGCGCGTGATAAAAACTGCGCGAAATTTAAATATTATTCTTTGAGTACGTAAACCTGGCAACCTTGCATCGTACGTATGGCGGCCCGGCGGGTGGCCGGGACGCGCGGTATTTATTTTTATTATTCTTGCGACTTGATTGAGTTGGTTAATTTACAAGTTACATTATTTTGTAGTTTTTTTTAATTTTAAATGTTAGGCTCACGTTTGATTGAAAGCCCCTGAGTAGATCCTAAGATTCTCAAATCAAACCTCAAGCCTTTACCTGCAAGCTCTCCTTGCTCTCGTGGCTGAGGTACGTGGACACAGTGTCGACACTGTGTCGCCTGCCCGAGCGCGTGCTGCTACACTCTGTGTCAGTTTGTCGTTGTTCTTCCGCCAGTTCTTCCTTGTGCTTGCTTTCCACCACTGCCGCAGTTGGCTTGTTGTTGTGACCTGACAAAAGTGGATAATATTACAAACTGGTAATAATTCCTTGTCTATTTCGTAGTAACATGTTTACAAAATTATTGATTAACAACTCTACGGAATTCCAAAAAAACGTTTCAAAACTTTTAAAGTGACAAATGATGATCTGAGACAGGAGTAAGTAACTCAACAGAGAGAAAACTTCATACAAATGCGCAATGATACGTGCACTACTATTGTAGTACAACTCAGAGGTATTGCCTCTGTGGGGAGTTACTCTATGGCGTGACGTTCGTGCTTATGTGAAAACAAGAAGATTAGGACATTAAGAAATCTGGATGGATCGCGTACGAAAGGTGGGTTGGAGATCCGTGGCATTACACATAGATACCAGTCCGCCATTTTGTTTTTTTTTTTTTCATAATTTAGTCCACGTATGACACCTAATAAATCTATAGCTGACATTAGTGCAAACAGAAAACATAATAAGACAAAACCCCGTAAAGTGTCACGTTTCCGAGATATTAACGTTAAGTTGATCACGTGACATCCATATGTTATTAACTTGCTTCATGCGTGTCCGCAATTTTGAAAGATAATCAAAAAGGCGCGTCAGCAGGTATGCCAGGCTCCATATAAAGATCTTCAATCCCCTTGTGATGTTCATTTCTACCTGTATTTGTTACTTACTGAATATATTCAAGTTATGCAGTATCTGCCTAGCGAGCCCCGGTTTGCGATCGCGCGGCGAGGCACTGCGGGCGCCTTGCCGCGGTGCCGTGGCGTTCGTCTGTGACTGGCTCTGCAGCGACTGTAGTGACTGCAGCGACTGGACCGACTGCACGGACTGAACCGACTGCACGGAGTGCACGCTGGAGCCCGTGTGCTGCTGGGGGATGCGCGGCCGACGACCTACAGATTATGGTGGGGTCAATAGAATGAAGAGAGAGATCTGATTCGTCATTTCGCTATTGTACATTATACGAAAAGGAGAGCTTATTTCTGGTTATTAGCCTCATCAGTATGAGACCGATGTCGGAACTAACGCCGCCGCCATCTTGGTTTTTGAATACATTTCAAGTAACATTTGACAATACAAATTCATAAATATTTACCAAGCAAAACAATTGCATAAATATTGACTAAGAGCGGTCCTCTGAGCAAAAAGCAAACGCGTGCACCATGTTGGATTTTTATTTTGAGGTCACTATCGGCTTTAGCACCTTCGAAAACTTTGAAAACGATTCCCATGACGAAAATATTGATAAGAAGTTCAATAATTTAAAAAGTTCCTCATCACTGTGAAGTTAAAAAATTAGTTTGAGGCGCAAAAGAAGATTAATTTTAGTTTTAACTAAAAACTAAAATTAATGATTGAAGATTTAGTTAAAACTTAACCTAAAATTTTCAATCGTGAATTCGTGATTGATTTAATTAAAACTAATTTAATCACAAAATTTAATCAATCGATTGAATATATCTTGGATATAATCTTCTAATTTATAGTATGCTTGTTTATAAAGTGTATGTTTAATGTGTTTTAAATTTTCTTTAATTTTATTGCAATATATCACAAGGTATTTTATTGTAACATATAACCATAGCTGGGCACCGTTAATCAAATAGTTAACTTCGTTAATCCGTTACTGAAAAAGTTAACTTCGTTAAAAGTTAAAGCGTTACATTTCAGAAAATTTAACGCAAGTTAATCGTTAATCCGTTAACACGTGATAAAAATTGCATCTTCTTATCAAAACTGTTGGTTCTATAGAGGTATGAGAAACAGGGTGTAAAGTTCACTCATACTCTATAGAAAAGGGAGGATCCTCCGACCAGACGGGTGTTATGTCTGGCGGGCAACTGCCCATGAATCATTGGGCAGTTGCCCGCCAGACATGACAGTCGGGCCGTTGTATCTATGCTAATTGCGCGGTAAACTCTGCTTGCGCGATGTAGGATTTACGTGACGTAGTATGACGCGTTGTTCTCATGTGGCGTTGTAGATACCGCTACAGTTCTGAAAGTTAACAGGTTAGAAACCAAAAAACAAAAGTTTTTTGTACATAAGCCAAAGTTAACAACTCGTCAACTTTGGCCTATGCACAAAAAACTATCTTGGTAGTGGCACTCGTATCTAGTTATTTGATTTATTGTTGAGCTTATCCTACAATATTAAAACAAAACAATAAACATAGTATTACAAATATTACAATACAAAAAGTTTCCAGAACAAAAACATATAAAATTTTACATATTTTGTAAATTTTCACTATCGAAAATCCCTAATAACTTCAAAACGGATTACCCTATTTACACAATTTATTTTGCCCTATCCGTTTTAGACCTAAACCTATCAAATGACACTAAAAACAAAACAATATCTACACAAACAAAAAATCATGTTTTCAACTTACGTAATAGTTGGTGGCGTGAATTTACCTTACAAATTATTAAAAAAAATAAAAAAACCCGACTGCGGTAAAAAAACTTAAGTTATAAGAACTGAAAAGCTATAAACAAGCCCATTTTAAATTAATGCTTGTTTTTAGCTTTTCAGTTCTTTTATAACTTAAGTTTTTTTACCGCAGTCGGGATTTTTATTTTTTTTAATAACTTTTTTTATTTCCAGCTTTTTAGTTTACAAAATTAAATGTGAAATATTTCGCTGACGATTTAGTTCTTGGTACGTGTTTTTTACGATTTGTCACTTCGAATTACTTTTAACCATATAAGTTGTTTATATTTTTGTAATCGTCTTTTAAAGCCCTTTATTTTGATACCCCACTCGATAGGTTTTGAAAAAAAGAATTTTTTTTTGAAGACATACATACATACATAGTAGTCGCCATATTGAATTTTCACTAACGTCATGTCTTTAGTGACACTCGCCGGACTAAGAGGAATCGATTGACGTGTGAATCATAAAAATCGGCCCAGGCGTTTGGTCTGTATAGTGCTTCAAAGGAACACACAAACATACATACATAGGCTGATGAACACATTACCACTCCTTTGCGTTGCGCAGTCGGGTAAAAAGTTACTTCGTTTATACTGATTCAAAATAGGAAACTATTATACACGTTAATTTAAGTCGTTTTGGACCTCTTCAGGGGTCATTGTAGTTGTACTCATCATTATGAACAACTTTTACTATGGGACCAAACCTGAAACCGCGAAAAAAAAAACCGGGCAAGAGCAAGTCGGACTCGCGCACCGAGGGTTCCGTACCATCATGTTTTTAAATTTTCACCGGCGAGCTACTTACTAGATCTCGTTCAAACCAATTTTCGGTGGAAGTTTACATGATAATGTACATCATATATTTTTTTTAGTTTTATCATTCTCTTTACACACATTTTACCACTTTGGAAGTGTCTCTCGCGCAAACTATTCAGTTTAGAAAAAAATGATATTAGAAACCCCAATATCATTTTTGAAGACCTATCCATAGATACCCCACACGAATAGGTTTGATGGAAAAAAATTTTTTGAGTTTTTTTTTTTTTTTTTTAATTTCAGTTTCAGTTCTAAGTATGGGGAACTCCCATAATTTATTGTTTTTTTCAATTTTTTTTGTGAAAATCTTAATGCGGTTCACAGAATACATCTACTTACAAAGTTTCAACAGTGTAGTTCTTGTAGTTTCGGAAAAAAAGTAGCTGTGACATACGGACGGACAGACAGACAGACAGACATGACGAATCCATAAGGGTTCCGTTTTTTGCCATTTGGCAACGGAACCCTAAAAATCAGCTGTTCCCTACATTTATGTTCGCGTATCTCGTCAAAATGTAGGGAGCAGCTGATTTTTTTTTGGCTCCGATCATATCTATCCGATCCGATCATCTATTTTCCCGTTGTTATAAAGTAGTTAACTAAGTTCATATTTTTCTGACCTCAATTTGTTTTCGATAGTAGTATTTATAAATATTTCAACGGGCGAAATCAAATCAGTTGTAACTTTCGCGTCACATCACTGGCCGACTCGAAATAAAGTCCTTGGCGTTCTGGGGACATTAAAAATATTCTGAATTTTTGTTTTTGCCGATTTTAAGACAAATAAGGGCTTCTTTTGCGTGGAAAAATATAAAACTGGGTATTAGACAGTACTATATTAATTAATAAAACGAAACAAAGCTTATTTATACAGTAAATTTATTTTTATAAGATAGTTAAAATGAAGAGCTTCTAATGAAGTCGTGGCGCTGGTGGCACGAAAATCAGGAACTTCTATTGAAGTCCGTGGCGGTGAAAAGGTTAACTTTTGACTTTGACTTTGAAAGCACATTTTTTGCTTATAGCCGGAAGGCTCATTGCAGATACATCACACTAATCACACTAATATTATAAAGGTGAAAGTTTGTGAATGTGTGTTTATATGTGTTAACGCCTAGCATGTGTGCGCTCACCGACGTCTCACGCACACACGCATACGACACGAAAGGACAACAGCCGCGAGCGACGATGTCACGGCACTCGCCCATAGATCGTTGAAACCGCCGCATACATATTTTTATTTTTTGTAAATTTTCTTGGTCATTAAACCAGTTATTTTTTAAACCAAGTTTGCATCATTCTTCCACCCCGTCATAGTCCACGTGAAGCTCAGTACCGGCGTTTACATTTTGGTCCCTCGATGCCGGATTGACCTGCGGCCCCAGATTATTGAATCACCCACAGGCAAGAACAAAGGAAATACTGCGCTGACTTGGATGGCGGCCGTCACGTGGAAGATTCAAACTACGGGTTCAACATTCAACGAGTCATATACTTAAACGATTCTTCCACAAGGAATCTCATCATTATAGAAGAATTTCGTGAACATCGAGTTACCTATTTGGAGTTGGGAGCTGAAGACAAAGAGAACTACACCTACAACGAGGGTCACACGTGAGTCCTGAGGGTAGCGTTACTGTAAGTTCGTTCCAATTTGTTTATTTGCCCCGTAAATCTTCTACATTTCCCCCACAAATCCTTCATTTTGTGAGCCTTAAATCATAATCACAAATCCTTTATTTTGTGATTCTTGTATTTATCCCCATTAAAACGGTCACTAATCCTTCATTTAGTGCTGTTAAATATCATAACATATTCACAAATCCTTCATTTTGTGATCCATTTCTTAAACATAAATATCAGTCATCAGTTATTGCATTGCGCAACAAACATCCCAACCTATACATAAAAAACAGGTTATGCTGTTCTTATCTATTCCTGCATTACCTACTCATTACGCTCAGTAAAATCTTACTTACTTAAAAATTAAAAGATATTAAGCTTAAAACTTATTCGTAATCTAACGTAAATTACATTTCAGAGGTTCCAGGTATTCCAGATTCCATTGGTGTGTATAGGAACTGTATTATATCGCGTGTTTAACTATTGTTATTTCGCATGTTCTAGTGCATTCGATTGACCGCTGCCTATCGCCCGCGCTGACAGCGGGCCCGAGCCGGACCGGCTATCCGCGCGATTGCTGTTTCTGCGTACCACCCGCTGCTTGCTTTTTGCACATTTTACGCGTACCCTCACCTCGCGTCATTATGCTGATTTAAGTAATCGTTCCATTTTTCTTATCTTAAAACTAATTGCATTGTAATAATTGTTTGTGATTCTTTCTAGCAACTCATTTCATCGCGTTGTTTGGTATAATAAACATAATATATTCTTATTTTCACTTAACTTAGCTTGCATCTGAATTCAGTAGTCACTTTAAACATAGATTTAATTTCTTACGTAAATATATCCATCTATTTGCTTCACCATGGAAGATAAAACTTTAATTAAAAGGCGTGCATCATACAAAGCTAAGCTTACGCTATTTGAAAATTATTTGCAAACCGTCGAGAGTTGTGACAGCTTGAGTAGATTGCAAATAAATGAATTGAACGTCCGTTTATCTAAAATTGAAGAAATCTATACCGATTTTGATACAATTCAGTGTGACATAGAAAATTCTATGGAAATTCCAGACGAGCAGTACAAAGAACGTGAGGCGTTCGAGACCAAGTACTTCGGGACGATCGCGCGCGCTCGTGATCTGCTGGCTCCAGCAGCTGGCGTAGCGGGCAGCGACCGCTCGGGGACAGGTTCTTGTTGTACCGCGCTTGAAGGTGGGCCAAAACTTGCACTTCCTACTATTAATTTGCCTAGCTTTTCGGGTCAGTATCATGACTGGCTGGAATTCCGTGACACATTTAGTATTCTCATACACTTAGACAAATCGATACCAAACATTAACAAATTTCATTATTTACGTGCCGCGTTGAAAGACAGTGCCGCTGTAATAATTCAGTCATTAGATTTCTCGAGTGATAATTACGAAGTAGCTTGGGAACTTCTTTGCGATCGCTATAATAATAAAAGGTCATTAGTAAACAATCACATTCAAGCTATTTTTAACTTGGAACAATTAGCGAAGGAATCATCTAAATCATTACGAAACTTAATCGATACAGTCAATAGGAACCTCAGAGCACTCAAAAAACTTAACCTCCCTACTGAACACTGGGATGTACTACTAATTCAAATCATTTCGAACAAACTTGACACAGACACGAGCATTAAGTGGGAATCATATCGAAATAAGTTGAAAGAGTTGCCTACGCTTAAAATGTTTAATGACTTTCTAAAAGATCGTGCTGATTTTTTGGAAACAATGGATAATACTCATAAAAAGCGTAGGTCAAGTGACACTACACATGTTCGTCAAAAAACATTCGTGGCTAACTCATCTTCTCCCCCAGCTCGCAAATACCCTTGTCCATACTGCAAAGGTACTCATGCACTTTATGTTTGTCAAAAATTCAAATCATTATCCTTAGAAACCAGACTTGACAAAGCTAAGGTACTTAAATTGTGTTTAAATTGTTTACGTCAAGGTCATGCTGATGATGTATGCAAGTTAGGGCCATGTCGCTCGTGCGGCCTGCGGCGCAACAGCTTGTTACACGAACATGATGCTCCTGCGCCATCTGCGCCTGTACCTTCAACAAGTAACGTCATGTTACACACTTTGCCACAGCCTGACGTTCACGATCAACCTCCTAGTCCTCCTCAAGACATTGCTTTGTCAACCATTCAAAATAATTGTGTTCTACTGTCCACGGCCTTAATCCATGTGACAGACATCAATGGTGATTGCCACCAAATACGTGCTCTACTCGACAGTGGAAGTACCTCAAGTTTTCTAACTGAAAGCATATGTGCTAACCTTAACTTACCTACTTCTTCTACTTCAACCGTAGTCGAAGGGTTAAATTCCCAAATATCATGCTTAACAAAGCGTTGTGACGTACTCATATCGTCATTATTTAACAAGTATAGCGAGAGCGTCTCCTGTCTCGTCGTTCCGCGCATCACTCAGTTATTGCCAACTACAAAGGTTGACTACACAACATTAAATATACCGCCACACATTACGTTGGCAGACCCCAAATTCCACATACCTGCTCCAGTCGATATGCTTCTTGGAGCTGATATATTTTGGACAATACTTGGTTCTCAAAATATATCGTTGGGTAAAAATAAACCAACATTAAATAAATCTAAACTGGGTTTCTTAATATCAGGCCCAGTGCCAACACAACATACAAAATTCATTAATACAGTCCACTGCAATCATCTTATTTTACAAAATAACGACGATCAATTACACAATCAATTATCTAAATTTTTTGAAATAGAAACAGTCGCTACACGTAAACAAATATCTAAGGAAGAGCTCGAATGTGAACAAAGCTTTATACATAATACCACTCGGTTGCCTGATGGGCGATTTGAAGTGACGATTCCATTAAAGGATTCGCCTGATAAGCTGGGCGATTCTTACGAACAAGCTTTGTCCAGATTCTTGTCCTTGGAACGTAGATTTAAACGTGAACCACATTTTAAAGAGCAGTATTGCAATTTTATTAAAGAGTACATTTCGTTAAATCATATGTCATTAAATACAAATCCTGAAAATGATACTCACACTTACATTTTACCACACCACGGTGTCTTACGTGACTCAAGCTTATCAACAAAATTACGGGTCGTATACGACGCGTCTGCGGTGACGACCTCTGGTGTCTCATTCAATCAACTTCAAATGGTAGGTGCGACAGTCCAAGATGACCTTATCAGTATCTTAATTAGAATGCGCCAGCATAGGTTTCTCGTTACTGCAGATGTTGAAAAAATGTACAGGATGGTGAATGTCAAGACATCACAACAAATGCTTCAACAAATCTTATGGCGATTCGAACCTCATGAACAATTGAGGCAGTACAAGCTACACACAGTTACGTACGGGACGGCGTCGGCTCCTTATCTCGCGACAAGGTGCTTGACGCAGCTTGGTAACGAATGTCCTGACCAAACAGTCTCGGAAGTCATCTTACATGACTTCTATGTCGACGATTTAATTACAGGCGCCGCTACTGAATCGGAACTTATAGACACATGTAAGGGTGTGATTGCACAGTTAGAGAGTGGTAAATTTCATCTACGTAAATTTCATTCAAATAGTGCTCACGTTGTCACTGAAATCGTCGGTGAAAATAGTAGTGACGAGTTACTTAACTTATGTAATAACGAATATTCTAAAACGTTAGGACTACTTTGGTCGTCTAAAGAAGATAACTTATTATTTTCAGTCAATATTGACGAAGATAAAATTCTTACTAAACGTACGATATTATCGCTTATGTCACAAATATTTGACCCATTAGGTCTAATAAGCCCATGTATACTCCTAGCTAAAGTTATCTTACAAAATCTATGGTCCTCAAAGATAACGTGGGATGAATCTGTGCCATCAGATATCGAAAACATGTGGGCTAAATTTGTAACATCACTTATGCATATAAATAATATTCGAATTCCTAGATATATTTTTTGCGATTTTCCTTCATTAATTGAACTTCATGTATTTAGTGACGCAAGCACACAAGCTTATGCCGCATGCGTATATATAAAAGGTGTCAATAAAAATAATCGTGTGTCTGTTCATTTAGTGACGGCAAAAAGCAGAGTGGCTCCCTTGAAGCCCATGACCGTGCCTCGGCTAGAGCTATGTGGGGCTCTCCTCGCCGTCCGCCTGGCAGATAAAGTAAAATCATCATTTAGATTAAATATAAACAAATGTACCTACTGGTGTGACTCCACAATTGTCCTCGGTTGGATACATTCACCTAAAGCACATCTGCTTAAACCGTTTGTGTTTAACAGAATCAGTGAAATATCTGAGAAAACTGAATCATGCAAATGGCGCTATGTGCCCACTAAAAGTAACCCAGCTGATATTGGGTCACGTGGGACAGATGCCAAACAGTTACAAAATTGTAGCTTATGGTGGTCAGGGCCACCATTTCTTTTACATGACGAACAGTCATGGCCTAAACAACCGTCACACCTACAAGAGCCTGAATTACCAGAGTTCAAGGTCAAATGTCATCTGACTGCTGACTGTACCGATTATGTTACTTACTACTCTGACTTCATAAAGAGTTTCTCCAGTTTTAGTAAATTACAACGTGTGATTGTATACGTGCATCGGTTCATTCACAATTGTTTACACCCACTAAACAAACGCAATGGTTTCATAAAAATCCATGAATTAAATTCATCTTTAAACTCATTATGTAGATTTGTACAACTGGAAGTTTTCAGCTTAGAATATAACTTATTAAAAAATAATAAACAATTGTCAGTTAAAAATAAACTACTTCCATTAACTCCATTTTATAACGAAAACGACGCATTATTACGAGTAGGTGGTCGACTTAATAATTCACTTTATGATTTTGATACGAAACACCCTATACTGCTCGATTCACGGCATCATTTTGCCACATTAATATTTAGGCATTATCATATTATTTTGTTGCATGCACCACCGCAATTATTACTTTTTACACTTCGTCACAAATTCTGGTTTATTAATGGTCGAAACCTTGCCAGACAGATTGTTCATAAATGCATTAAATGCTGTCGTTTTGCAGGAAAGAGTATCCAACCCATCATGGGAAACCTTCCTTCCAGTCGCCTGCATACGGATTATGTGTTTACCAACACGGCAGTCGACTACGCCGGTCCTGTCATGATACTGAACCGAAAGGGCAGAGGAAGCAGACTCATAAAGTCTTATCTCTGTATATTTATTTGTCTGGCCATTAAAGCGGTTCATATAGAACTTGTCACCGATTTGAGTAGCACAACATTTTTAGCTGCATTAGACCGGTTCATTGCCCGCAGAGGACGACCACAAACCATTTACTCTGATAATGGTACCTGTTTTGTCGGTGCATGTAATGAGTTGGCTAGATTTTTAAAGTCAAATTCCGACGAAATTAGCTCTCAAGCATCTAACTCACATATAAATTTCAAATTTTCACCAGCATATAGCCCACATTTTAATGGATTAGTCGAGGGTTCCGTAAAATCTGTAAAATACCATTTAAAGAGGGTTCTAGGTTTCGCTAACTTAACGTACGAAGAGATGAATACAGTTCTTGTACAGATCGAGGGTCTTTTGAATTCTAGGCCTCTTACTCCGTTATCATCGGATCCTTCTGATCTCACAGCGCTCACCCCATCACACTTTTTAATTGGACGAACGCTAACAGCTTTACCTTCTCCTCAGGACACAGAACCTTCGGTGATACCTACTCTCTCACGATATATGAGAATCCAGCAATTAAAAGCCCATTTCTGGAAACGTTATTACATAGAATACATTACAGAACTCCAAAAACGTCAGAAATGGCGCCAGCAAGGAAAGCAACTCCAGCTCGGAGAAATGGTGCTGGTGAGAGATGACCGGCTGCCTCCCTCCCGGTGGCTGCTAGGGCGTGTGGTGCGCCTGTACCCCGGCTCCGACGGCGTGACCCGCGTGGCCGACGTGTTCACCAATTCGGGCACTCTTCGACGAGCTTTCAACCGACTGTGCCCGCTACCAGTCATGGACCAGAACTGCGTTCCTGGGGCGGCAACATGTTAACGCCTAGCATGTGTGCGCTCACCGACGTCTCACGCACACACGCATACGACACGAAAGGACAACAGCCGCGAGCGACGATGTCACGGCACTCGCCCATAGATCGTTGAAACCGCCGCATACATATTTTTATTTTTTGTAAATTTTCTTGGTCATTAAACCAGTTATTTTTTAAACCAAGTTTGCATCATTCTTCCACCCCGTCATAGTCCACGTGAAGCTCAGTACCGGCGTTTACAATATGTTTGTTACTTCTTCACGCTCAAACGGCTGGACCAATTTTGATAAAATTTTGTATGAAGGTAGCTGACACGCTGAATTAACATATAGGTTACTTTTTATGCCGATATTCTCACGGGATCGACATTTACGCGGGTGAAACCGTGGGGCGCAGCTAGTAATTAAAAATAAAACAAGAGCTGGCATATGGCAAGAGTCATTCGGGCGCCAAAAGATCCCCGTAGCAGTATGATCGCGTGATAAATACAAAGGATTTTTTATGCCAAATACCTTCCAGCGACGCCCGTTCCGGCGGCGGCGGCGGCGGGTGCTGGTGCGGCGCTCGCTGCGGGCCGGGCGGGCCGGACGGGGCGGGCACCGCGCGCGCCAGCGGGTAGGGCGGGTGCGGCACACGCCGCAGCAGCGCCACGCCGGCGCCGCCCGCGCCGCGCGCCGTCATGCGCGACACGGACGCCACCCAGCCCTCGAACGTCACCGTCTCGCCGCCGCCCGACCACGACTCTTCTAGCAAGCATTGTACCTGCGTCACACGGGATTGTCAGCGTCGTTTACACGATCAAAGTTTCCTGACTCTAATAGGCAACTACGAAAAGGAAAAAATTGTGACCGTACAGACAGTGTCCATGCAAATACTGTTTTTCGAGTTATTCAATCACAATTCAAGAAAGAGCTTTAGTATGATGAAGTTATGGTGTTTGCCCCTTCAATGAAGATGGTACATATAAGGTTCAATACCTCAACGGGCAGCGGCTCGTAGTTGAGCTCCCCACCGAGCGGCGGTGACACGAAGCGCGCCCACTCCCAGCGCACGCCTCGCCCCGCCGGTGACGTCACGCTGTAGCACGCACGACGCACGCGACACTCCACACTGCCGCCCTCTAACAGAATAATACAAAACGAAGCTAGACATGGATCGTAATTTTATTAATGTGATGGGCTGCTTGCAAAGGGAAGAAGGCTCCCTGCCAATACATATAACAGCATTATGTTCACCATTTCGCCAAGTTTATTATAATCTGTGTCAGGCAACAAGAACAGAACAGAAGAAGAGGTGACAGGAAGAGGTGTGACAGAACAGAAGAATACAGAATATTTTTTATAATAATTTTGTTAACCTCATGATATGACTTCTTAATGTACCTTTCTTTACTTTAGCTTTAGTATGAAAACAACTTACTCCTAATTTCTATGATACATTGATAAAGTAAGTCTACCACAATCAGTTCATAATGAGCCACAATTAATTATATGTTTGTGAGTTTGCACTGGAAGTCATACCTGGAGTGTCTAAGCACTGTGTCAGTGTCCTGAGGTTTACATAATGTCCTCTCAGAGCTGGGTCAGCATCAGCGAGCACTACTCTCGTCAGTTTTTTAGCATGTGCTCGCTCCAGGGTCCGTGTAACGCCTGGAGTGTGCGGCAGCCACTGTCCATTACACTGCCACTCCCACACCACCACGCAGTGAACCGAAGACATCACAAATTATGACATTTGAACTGTAAGAGAATGTTTAGACATAAACATTTCAAATCTCTTGCAGAATACGAATATTTGATCACGTCAAACCGAGGACCCTCGAAAAGGTCCTCGCTTTGAAAAGGTCCTCGGTCGTGCCTTGTGTATTCATACGCACGTCCTCAGATGGTACTTAAAACAAACACACACACATACGAGTACTCATCCATCACACACACATGAAAATAGTTTTTTTTTTCTTCTTTTAAACAATTAGTTATATCATATTTTTATAGCAGTCAAATACATAAACGCAAACAGTAAAAATACACATCCTTGCAATCCAAGGGGGATCAGACCTGTCACTCCTTCATACAGGTTATACTGTAGCCTAGTTAGATCAGAACTGCACCCACTACAATTGTAGCAAACCTGTAATTTTACCATGTATAATTTATATACCCATGTACATACTTGTAAAGGACTAATAAAGATTTATTATTATTACATTTAGAAGTCTATCCAATCAAAGTATTTTATGGTAGAATTTGAGGCACAGAATTCGTAAAACAACAGAATTCACAATCATACAATTAGATAAGTAACACATAACTAAGTTAAACTAATAGTTTTTCAAGTTTCTATACAACACAGTTTGTATAATGTAAAATTACTGCAGGATAAATTAGGACAGCAATGGTCAGCCTATTGTTTAAAAGATCCTTCTCCTATAAAGTCCTGTTAGAGGTAGCTTTACATCACTTATGTAAACATGCAGCCCACTTTTTTAATAACATGAGATTCCACATTATGTAAATATTTAACATTCTCGATGACATTTTCTAACGATACATTTTACGTCATCGTAAAGTTGGGTTTGTTTCTGATAGTTTAGCAGAATGTTTACACACAGTTTTGGACTAATGTGTATGTGTCAGAGGAATCAATTTAGATGGCTCAATTTTTCCACGTCAATAATGAAATGAGTGCTCACCTGTTTTCACGAAATAATCTAAACTATCCGTATGACACCGACTGCCGCTTGATATTTGAGTACCAGATTACATTTTCTTACAGAATAACTATCAACAACGACCACTTCTTGATGCTACTGGTCATAGCGTTCCAGCCATTTGAGAAATTAGCTCTTGCAATATCGTAAAACACTTCTTTCTTTTCACGCACTTATTCTTGAAATCGTGATGCTTTGTCATGAAGTTTTGTTGGAAAGAATTGATTAATTGTATTATATATAAAATTGTTTTCGAAACAAATCTAACAATTTAAAAATAATATAAAAAAAAGTAGATTAACAATGAATGACAGCTTCAGCTAGGCTGCGTTCAAAACACGTCATTAATTTTTATAACAAAACGCAAATAATAACTTGGTAACCACCGCAACGACAGCTTTACTCACAGCTTTACTCGTTTATTGCTAGAATAATAACACCAACAAGTAAAATTGCATTTATTAATTTCATATTGTGAACAGTACAGCAATAATTCTAAAGTAATATAGTCATATTATATTTTTCTCATAAGTTAGTGTTCGGAACGCAATCGTGAATCGCATGACAGATTAAAAAACCTTTGTCTGTTTGTCGCATGGACGTAATATATATATATTACGTCCATGGTTTGTCGCTTAGACAAAGAAAGCTTTCTTTCTTACTCGAAGGTTTGTCGCGGTTTGTCGTTACAAACGCGTTTCTGTGCCTATGACCCTTAGACAAAAAAAAGTAGTCACCCCTGTGACAAAGACTACAGTAGGTATGACACAAACTACTAACTTAGCTGGCCCCTATATTATTATACTCTTTGGCTGGCCCTGTCTAGATATTTTTATTTTTATTCTAACACATTCTAAGGGTGTTTTTAATATCGTGCGGATTTCATCACACACGCGGGATTGGCCCGCATGCGGAAAGTTTCACGCAGCGTGAGATACGCAAGCCCACGATTTACTTTTCTGCGGGCTGCCATGCATTGTGGTTGACAATGAACGACAAACTCAGAAAATTATTGATCATAATTATACTTAATAGACGGAATAAGAGACGAGATCACAGTATGGCTTCGATCAATAATAGTATTGATCGAAGCAGTATGGCCTGTTATTTGAAAAAAGGATTCTTGCTGGAACGTTTGTCACACACTATGGCGAAACTTGGTGCTAGTTCCTTTAGTTAATATTTCTTTCCAGGCAGCGTCTCGATAGCATCTCTGTTTTTATATAATTCATGGGATTTATCCCTTAGGCACGACCGCAGATGCACTTCAATTATAACACGTTCTGTGTCAATTTTCATTTTAAATGTGACTGTACTACGCGCGCGTGCACCCCGCATGACAGTAAAACCTATGAGTAATAGTGTTCTGTGAGTAAAACCATATCTTATAGTACTCTTTGAGTAAAACGCACACTAACTACAAGTGCTCACGCGCGCGGAGTCCCCGCCCGGGGCTGTTGCCACGGATCCAGGGTTGGATTTAGGCACGTTCAAAAAGATAGCACTAAAAAATGAAAAGGATAGTATTTATAAAAAAATTATAGTACACTTTCATTATTTTTTAAAATTTAACATAATAGTCATTAAAATCAACACCAGTACTCAGACGTTTTTTCTTTGGGGTTGATACTTCCGGTCTATCGTCATTTTCATGACCATCACTGCAACTTTTCCTAATTAAAACACTAAAAACGTATTATTTTACACAAAAATTCGCAAGCGATTGTTGTCACTTTGATTGAATTTCGAATGGAATGGAAGGAACGAGATTAGTGGAAAGAGAGAAGTGTACAATACTGCGGAGGATAATCGGGGAATCTCCGGCCATCGACTCAGAAAACATCGCAAGATCAGAATTCGGTCAGATGCACGGTCGAAATATTCATATGACGTAAAACTAAGCATTCGGGAGCATACTTTAAATTATAGTATTTTAACGTACTATCCTTAGATGTGGATAGTATATAGTACAAAGGTCGAAATTATAGTATAAATACTATAATTATAGTACAACATCCAACCCTGCACGGATCACACCCCGCGTCCCGCGTGCATATTCCACGCATTACAATAAATACTTGTATAAAAAGGACACTTGCGGGTGTTACGCATGCGGGGCAATCCCGCGTGCGTGACAAAAACCGCACGATATTAAAAAAAACACCCTTAAACTGGGCAGTATTTGCACTATTTTAGATAGATATCAAAACAAGAAAATTGTTCCTGTTCGTACACAAGTGCGATACATCTAAATTGTTGAGTAAACTGCTACGAAAAACTTTAAAGACTTTACGACGCTTTATTTCTAAAGTAACTTATGTACTTTTTTGATAAATTAGTTTTCGAAGGATTTGTATGTTCATGAGCAGCAGCGGAGTAGGAACACTGGTGGTCACTGGGCCATTAGAACTAGTAAGCCGATAACACTGCGTAACGGCCTGCACATACGAGTTTCATGTTGCTGTTGAGTTACGGGTTACGGGTCGTGGGTTCAAACCCGGGCAGGCGCTAATAAAATAAAGATTAGTTAGACTACGAAATACTGGCGGAATAAGGGGTGGAAGGGGAGGGGGAAAGGGCGTTCCGCCCCGAAATAACAGTAATTAATATCAATATCATCATCTACCTAGCCTTTTCCCAACTATATTGGGGTCGGCTTCCAGTTTAACTAGATGCAACTGAATGATGATGATGATTTTACATGGAGCGACTGACCTCCACAACTCAGTTACTAACATATATTACTTTACTCTATGGTTACTAATATGATACCCCTAAGGCCTAAAACATACACAATCGACGTAAGGCAGCAGGCGTGGAACAGGCGTGGCGCAGGCGTGCGCCCGCCGCTTCAAAACGATTTCATACAAAATGTATGCAGGCGACGTTTTTGAATTATACTGAAGCGACGCGGCGCAGACACGCCGTTTCGTTGCCTGCGCCGCGTCGCTAGCAGTCGGTTCTCGTGAGTCACGCAAGGAGCACGACGAAGACATCTTATCGCACCAAAGTCAGCCTATAAAATGCCGCATCTGAACGTTTCTTGCCTGTTCCACGCCTCTTCTGATATAATTCAAATCGCGTCTGCGCCGTATCTGTCCCACGCCTGCGCTGCGCCTGCCCCGTGCCTTCGCCTTACGTCGCATGTGTGTGTTTTATGCCTTAGTAAGACTGGTTGTCAGACTTTCGGGCTAATGACGACTCATAACGACTGTCAAAGAACAACGAATGACAGCCGGGACCATGGGCCGGGACCAACGGATTATCTTGTTCACAGAACATATATACCCTAACTTGTTTTCCGAGACACGGCACGGAGGGTTCTTGGCCTTGGTATGTGAAGATGGTCACCCATCCACGGACTAACCGCTGCAAGCATAGCTGAACCTGATCGATCGACCAGTGGCTATTATTACTACTTAGCCACAAGCCCTGTAAATATATTTATAGTTACTTTACTCTTTGAGTAGCACTTACTAATTCCATGAATTGTGTTGATTTTGGGCCGACGACCAGGGTTGCCAATTTGTGGGGTTTTTCCCAAAATGCGGGGAATCTCAACACCATTGGGTATTTTGTGGGGAGAGGCACCTTGCGGGGATTGCGGGGATTTTAAAATTTTTCCGGTAAATTCCAGTCTCAATTTTTTTATGGCACGTCAATTTCAACGAATCTTCGGGGCTGCGTTCCGTTTGATCGCCGCCGACGCCCGCTCATCACTATTTTAACTTAGATTGTAGTGTAGATACTCTCTGTCACTAACAGCAGGATAGCATATTATACAATCGCAAAAGAGGTGTGATGGTCGCCGGTCATCAGCGGATGATCAATCAATCAAAAGCAACTTACCCCGGGCCCGGGGGAAACCCCTGCTAAAATGTAGCTGCGTGGGAAAGAAAGTATGACACATACATGTTGGTCCATCTCGTTTTATCTCAACCTTGATGTCAACAGTTCATGGTGGAGATAAAACGAGACGGAAAAGACAAAGATAATGAAAGACAGCCTGCTCAATAAAAGGCGTTCTACACGATCCAGACCAACCGCCAACAGAGGTGACCTTGGTCGCGTCAACCAACTTTTGTATTGTTCTACACGGTCGGTGGTTGACACACACAACTTGTCAATTCCGTCCGGTGTTCACAGCGTAAAGATGTATCAATATGGCTCCTTGCCTTTCAAAGCAACAAAAGGTCGGTTTGGCAATAACTTTTTTATGCTTGAGTGAAGAAGAAAAAAAATATATATTCTTATCTTTATATAAATCAGATCCAATGTCCCAAATACATGATAAATCAGTGTATAAAGATATAAATTCGGTCAGAACCTCTCGTTCGCGGGGTTAGTTTTGTGAATCTATCGCTGTGACACGCGATGACGTGCGCCCACATTGACTGACAAACGCACACTGAAGCTCTCTCGTCGGCCGAAGCCGAAAGCGTTCCAGACGGTTGGGGCCGACCACGGACGCAGCCTGTCGCGATGGATGCGCTCTGGACCAAGGTCGTTTGACCCCATATCTGGTCGGCCGACCAACGTCTACACAGTAGATTTTCACACCAACTGGACCAAGGTCACCTCTGTCGGCGGTCGGTCTGGATCGTGTAGAACGCCTTTAATAGTACGGTACTCTATCTATACGTACGACCGATCCTTGTCACAGACTTTAAAATATCAAGGTCCGTGCTCCTTGACAACAAAGTCCAATATTGTGAATTTGTTTTGATAATATTAAATATTGTTGATTTTATGTAAAGAAATGAGTTTATTTTATGAAATAATTTTGGGGGATTTTGACCAATGATTTTGGGGCATCTGGAAAATAGGCGTTGGCAACGCTGCCGACGACGCGCCGCCATCGGCGCCATCTTTGTTGCTTTATTGATTGACGTCGAGCTCGAGTGTGTTGAATCAACACAGTGCAGATTAATTTTTTCGTAATTTTGCTAAAAGTGAACAAAATAAGTGCTTTTAAACCGATCAAGCTATTTCAGCAAGTCATTAAAATGGCCTTCAATAAACAATGTGAGTTAAAACGTGTGAATTACCCCTCCGAACCTAGCTTTGTAACCTGGCAAAATCAGAAAATTATACTAAATTGTATTTTTACGCTATCTACGAGTATTGATTGAATGATTGTTAGATACGAACTCCGTATTGCATTATAATAAGACCCTTTGGCTTTATGCTTCATTTTGGAATGACTAACAACTAACAATAGAACAGGCTCAGTATTGATCTGAAGAACCTCGCCTGCCGCCCGCCCGCCATGTAGTCGCAAATTTGCCATAGTTTTAGTTTAGTTCATTGATTTTGCTGCTGAATTCTGCGTAAAATAACGGTTTTCTAGCTTAGAAACTTGTTTACATCATTTACCAATATAACAATAATGCACACGGATTCCTTGTTTAAAACTATGGATTTGTTTGCTCAGGATCCATTTTGATTGAAAAACCGAACAATAATTTAACATAGTTATAAAATATGTATTTCTATTAAGGACCCACTTTTTGATTTCATAAAAGTGCATGAAATTCTGTAAATTGTATCATCTGGTCAGAAGGTCATCGGGTGTAATACTATGACTATCTGTGAAATACAATACAAATCAACTGTTTTAGCTACAAACTAATAATTTATCATCTCTATACATCATATCTTCCCATATCTTCTTATATCATTTTAAGTATCTTTGATAAAATTAAAGAAGTCAAGTAATTATCTTTCTAATGGGTGTCAAGGGTCACTGCTTACGGTTTTCTTAAACTGCATCCCGGAACTCTCTCGGATTTGTTCAACAGCTAGTTGTATAATTATTTGATTTCATTAAGGGGCTTACATGACCTAAAGCATGGTCACTGTTGGACTGCATAGAAAAGGAAGAGAAGCGCGATGACACAATCCTGGTAATTTATTGCAAAATATGAAGCAATTATTTAATTACAAAAAATCGATTGTTTGTGCTAAAAAATTAAAACACCTAGTATTTTAGTATGTTGCTTGTAGAATAATCTGACAAAAAAAAATCTGAATGATTCTATGTATGTTACAGTTATACAGGCGATTATGTTCCGGAATCAAAACCTATAAAATCATGAAATTTGGCAAAAAGCAATGTCATGTAGCATAAGTAAAGGAAATAATCCGAATACCGTAAATTTGTAGATACATTACAAGAAAAAAAAATTCAAGTACGGAACCCATGGTGCGCGAGTCCGACTCGCACTTGACCGGTTTTTATTAGATTTGATTAGTCTGATAATGATAAATCTAAATTAATCTAAAATCATTTAAGTTCAAAACTAAATTGATTTTGATATTTGCACTGAGACCCATTCTACAATACAGAATTCATAAGGTATTTTTCTTACTGTCTTCTAGCCTATTGGCATTTTCAATGAATTTGTGACAAGCTTGTACCTACCTCTGTTTGGTTAATTCTGGACATTTCCATAACCATGTATAATCAAGTACTATGCACAGTCCAATAATACGGTGAATTTTTCTTGTTTCACAGATAACACTAGATTCTCCGGGCGCTTCAACTCACCGGGACAATTTGTACCTGCTGGGGAGGTAAATTCAATAAAATAGAATTTTTATTTATCCACTGAACGTCTGATGGATGGTAAAAAGAAATAATAATAAGTAGACTATTTTATTAATTGTTGTACATTGGCATTGCAGTTAATGTAAATAGTACTTAATATTATGTATTTACCCCAAATAATCAATTAAGATAAAAAAAAAATATATATATATTATGTATTTTAATAAATAAGGTTTGTATTGTTAATACAATTATTTTTACTTGAATTACTTTTAAGAATGGAAAGGGTTACAAAAAAAATTATATAAGCAGCTGTCTTGTCTTATCAGATCAAAAGTTGCTAGCGAGATAGCTGAGCATCCTGGGTTTGACTTTCTAAGCAGGCATAGTGCTATTGAGGTTTTCTGTAAGGGAAAACTCAATAGCAGCCTTAGAATCATACCTTGCAGTAGCCTCTCCTATTACATGTGGCTACTGAGACTATAGACATAAGTAAAATGTTTAATATTTAAAGAAGTGACTTATTTTTATATTATGTCAATTTTATTACCACTCAACAAAGAGTAATAAAATAATTTATATAAATTCGTAATGTCTGTTACCACAGTGCTTTGGCGAGCCGCGAGAGCCCTGGTACTGGCCACATAAAGTCTTCAGCTACCCTCTGACTGAGCTCAAGTCCTGCACATCTTCTCCTAACATCGTATGAGATCAATGCAAACCAGAAACTTGCTCACCGTCCCTTACGATGTTTGGTATCCACCAGGGCTTTGCAATGTTGAATGATTAACGCGCCTGTGGTGAGATGTTCACAAGGTGTCGATGCGAGACTCTCAGAGGATAGCTCTGTGGTTTGAGAAAGTAGTATGGTCACGAAGCAAATAATTCGTAAACATACAGCATTCTCTAGACTTAAGTAGACGTAAGCTGCTCCGGATTTCTAACATGTGACAACCCTCTGAAATTGTAACTATGAAATTTCTTGGTGCAATAATACCGTATGGTCTCTCAATTGGTGAAACGATGAGGTTGCAATTTTACTGGGTGACAGACATGATAGGAATATGGATGTTGATGGGTGATGTGAGCCCACCATCACTGTGTATGAGATGACGGAAAATTGTTTTATTCCAAACTGTGCCTTGTTTTTTACAGTTTTATGTTTGCTTCTTAAATCCCAATGCTCTGTTTATTTGTTTTCCGCGCACTTTTCTTTTCATTTATGACTCTTATTGGCTACATTTTCGGCAGAATTATGCTGTTTCCCCGTACGTTTTAATTTGATACATTTGGATGCATGAATGTGCTAGCGAGTGAATGGTGGAGCGCATCTCCCACTCGGCTGAATGACGCCAGTTGGTGTCGGGCGGGCTGCAATCGGACATCGACTGGAAGCATTGGCAAGACCCTACACCAAAACACTGGTCATCAGTGAGTATCTTAACCTTTCTGCGTCATCGGTGCAATATGTCCTGCATCCGATCCGCATACCACAAAATACGGTTCGCCACACTGTATGAGCTGCTTTCTAGTACGAACCCAAGTCGCACTTGTGTGTTTTATATTGTCTGTCAAACCGTATTTTACCTGACGTGGATGGGAGTCGGTGCATGAGCGTTTAGCTCGTTATGCCAAACGCTCATGCGCCAACTGTGCATGAGCGTTTGGATGGACGAGCTGACTGGACTGATTCTATCTGAATGTTATCGTCGTGGGCTTGTTGAAGGGTTATACCTAAGTAGACGTTGCGAATGCTTGGTGTCTCAATTTGTACCTACTATGTCGTTAGACGTTCGGGCAGTCGCCGCGCAAACAGCAGCAGCAACAGAACCTGCAGCCAGTTCAGGTGAGCCGAGTGTATAGAACTGCGACACTGTGCGACTCCTCGAACACCTCACACGACTATTTAGAAGTAGCGCTTGACAGTAACATACTATACCGTTGTGATGTAACCCTTAGCTCCATGTCTCAGACGCACCTAGTTCCCTCGCCACTCATGCTCGCACCTCGCAGTCTTTCCCGAACGTTTGTGCGATTAGTCGCAGTTTTTAGTATAGATGCTTATTTTAATAAATCTTTTATACAAGGCCCAGAAAAGTTCAACTTAAGTAAAGTCCATGATATTAATTGCAACCACAAAAAGCTCAGTACGCTAAACCAATTAGTTCTTTCTGATCATTCATGTTACAGCATGTAAAAGCTTAATGATCTTAGCATAAATGTGAGATGAACGTGACTTAGTGCGTCTTTTATTTAGCCGCAGCTGAAGGAAGACGACGTGAAGATGGAAGACGTGGAGGTGGACGCGTCGACGCTATCCAAGGACGAGGAAATGAGCCTCGCCTCGCGCCCGCACTGGATGAAGAGCAAGCTGCCAGGAGGTGAGGCTGACATAACTTATTGACTACTGCAAACTAAATTATATAAGTAAATTATTGGCATAAACTTGGTTACATAAAAAATGTGAAACCCTGACTTGAGAGCTAGGTTAGAGTATCATTCTTAAAACATTCGGAGTAAAATTTTGGTAATGTCATTAGAAAACATCGTGAATTTGTGTTAAAAACATTGACAATATCTCTATTGGTTTTTACTTTCAATACAAGTTTCCAATATAATTTAGAGCATGTTGTTTTACTCTACATTACTTTTCACATCTGCTTATCCTTTAGAGAAATGCAGGCATGATATTGTGTTATTTGGATTACAGTGAAGAAAGTGAGCAACAAAGAGCGTCGTCGTCGCCAGAACGAGAACCTGCGTCGCCTGCTGACTCCTAAGAACGCACTCATGGTGCTCAACGAGATGATGCCCAACGAACAGGTGGCTAATGTTAGTGTTGAGGGCTTCCACCAGTCACCTGTCATCACTCTCAGTGAAGGGAAACGAATTGTCATAGTGTATACATACAGGAAGATTTTTAATCACCATCTTAATTTTCACTAGGCACTAGGTAGGTAAATTATTTATCAATTTAGTGTGGTTACTAAGTCAAACTTTGAATACTATGCTTGCCTCGTGTACTATGCCGAATGAGAGCAAGAGGCGAACGGGTGCAGCGGGGATGAGTATGAGTATCCGCGAGTGGTATCCTCAAACGGAGACCTTTTATCGACTACATCGTGATGCCATAAATATCTATTTACTTATACAATGACAATGACATATACATTTATTGTATAAAGTATAATATTATTAATGTGAGGACTATGTGGATCATTGTTTCCGTTTTAATCATGGTCTGGCAGTTTGAGTAGTTTATGCGGCCTACCCAAATGTCCTGTCTTTGGTATTGTTCGTCGAATCGTTGAGCTCCTCAAGTTCTGAGTTGAGCTGCACGATTTTTGACAAATGCGTGCACCGATTGGACAGGGCCGCTCAATCTGTGTGGTTCTTTTCTTAAAATACCGTTTCAGACACCAATCTACATGGTCTTCACACGATCTGACCAAGATTTTGTCTGGACTTTAAAAGAGACTGTGACCTCTAAGTCTGTTTCGGCCTTTCTTCTCAGAATAGTCAGATAGGAAACGCCGACCTCATCTAGAAAAACATAATTGACGTATAAAAGTGTTTGTACAAACCTAATTACAGAAAATAAATCATTTATCATATCTCAATATTTTAGAACTGTGTGATACTAAAAGAAAAAAGACGTATTTAGTTATTTTCACCAAAGATCTTATCTTTGGATGGTGATTAAAAATTCTTCTTGTGTAATATATACAGTCAGTTCACTCACTGTAAGGGCCGGCGCATACCGTGTGAGGTGCAGCGCAGTGCAGTGTTCACTGCTAAACATTGCGTTTCTTAAAATAAATTAGAAAATACAATTAATCGAGAGAATCTCACCTCTGTCCGCTTTGATGCGCGTTGGACTGTAGCGGTATATACAACGCCACATGCGAACAACGCGTCATACTGACGTCAAACAAATCCTGCATCGCGCAAGCAGAGTTTACCGCGCAACTAGTATAGATACAACGGCCCGACATGAATCATTGGGCAGTTGCCCGCCAGACACAACACCCGTCTGGTCGGAGGATCCTCCCTTTTCTATAGAGTATGAGTGAACTTTACACCCTGTTCCTGATACCTCTATAGGACTAATGAAGTTTTGTTTTTAACTAAAGTCAAAGTCAAATCTTTTATTTGAAATAGGCACATTAAAGGCACTTTTGAATGTCAAAAGTTTTCAACTTTATTTCAACGTAAGGTTGATATTTGTTTGGCAGTGAAAGATTCTCTTCGCTGCACCTCACCACATACCCAGGCCCTTTATAATTATAATATAGCAGACTGTAGTAGGATTTCAACGCACCAGAGTATCTAGCGTCACACGCGCCTACATGTTCTCGCATTGCATTTGTCTAGGACTTTACATTTGTATTTTCCGGCAGCAATTCAAAGTAGAGCCTTCAGCCGCCAACCAGTTCTACAAGACTGCCAACGCGCACAATTTCTGCGCAGACCTCACTATCGATGGCACCAACTACAAAGGATACGGTAAGATCACTAGGATTATTGACGCGCCTAATCTACTGCTGTGCTGGCTCGCTACCTTGTCCCAGATTATTACTGCCGCGGCAGGAAGCACAGGCTGATTGCTGTGCCTCCATGTCGCAACACTCGCAACGTAGCCGCCGCACTATGGGAAAGCCCCATACAAAGCCGTCTCAAAACAGTTTCACGTGAAAGTCGTTGTTATGGAATAAAAATAATAAAGTAATATAGTCTAATAAATAAGCTTTCTAGTAGCATTTTTTTTTTTTTTTTGTTTATCATAATGTATTATAAATAGGCACCAAAGCTAACTCATGTTCAATAACGTAATTTTGATGCAATGCGTTACTACAATTCAACGCCACATTACTCGAAAGTTTTTGATACAAATGTACAAGTATTATACATTTTCGGAATGCTTATAATCTCCACATTACGTTTTATAATTAATATTACATATATTAGGTTGATAAAATAAAATTAACCAATATAGTTTAAGATGGTATGTTTTTAGGGTTATTTTTTTTTAACGAGACATTTACCCTTTACCGCTGTTTGCCGCTGTCGAGATATTTGTTGTATTAAGATCTTTATACATTAGTCTAAGCAAGGCCAAAAAAAGAAATTGCCTAAACTTGCCCCTTTTCTGACACGGAGCCAAAACATATCGCGAGAAAAAAAAAACATTTTTTTAAATTTATTTTTATTTATCTTAAGATCATTTGTTATCTATTAAGGTCAAAGTTCATTACAGTGATGAGTATTATTAATAGTTCTTTGTGGTTTTGATATAGTTTTGTCCACCTTACTTGATAAAATAAGGTCACTTAGACGTATCTATTAGGGTCGAAATAAAAACGTTGGTTATGGGAAGAATGCAAATTATGACTATCTTATCTTTTGCACATAGCACTATTTCATAGGCCTATAAAAGGATGGTGAGCCCTGAAACATTCACAGGTGTTGGTCAAACATTCAGTTGCCCTAATAAAAAGCAGTTAATACCTATTTTCAAATATTCGCAAAGTTGACTGATTTGAAAAGTGGGTGAATTTGTTTGTAGCAAAAGAAAGTTGTGCAATTTGTTGATAAATGGGCATAATATAGAAGACTACTTACAAAAGAATTTCAATTGAATCGAATGTACATAATAGTACGAGTTATTTCGGTTGTCATCTGGAATGGCTATTAATTCAAAAAAGTTCGGTGAATACGCATATAGTACAGCCCAACTGTACGTAAATATTTATAATTGGTATTATATGCCTTCCTCCGTGCATAAAATACTTATTCACGGAGAAAAAATCATTGAGTACTATGTTATTTTATCTATCGGAGAGTTGGTCGAAGACGCGCAAGAATCCCGAAATAAGGATTACCTACAAAAAGTTTAGACTTCATCATTCTAGATTCTAGACTTCATGTGCAAGAGCGGCTATCAATGAAGACGTGTTCCTTACCTTATTGTACACTTCTGATATCAAGTTGAGAAATAGGTACCTCAGAAACAATATCAAAAGTATAGATACTTTTAGATGAAGCCAAGGCCCTTCTTGCTATCAACGAAAATCTTTAGGAGCTTCCTGAATTTTGTACTTTTTTTTCTCGCTTGTTTCTATTATTCCATTTTATGTAAATTAAAAAAAAAAAACAAATTTCGTTTTTTTTCTTATAGAATGCATGTATTTTTTAAAGTTTTATTTTTTAAATTAATTAATAAACAGAATTTTCAAAATCAAAAAATATGTCCATTAAACTTTATACATCCAAGAATATGTGTGCAAAATTACAGCTCATTTAGTTTTGAAACAACTGAGATACGGAGTTTTGAGACGAAACATACGCGATTTTCCCATAGTGCGCCGTACTCTGGCCGCACTTCTACATGACGCACAATTTGGATTTCGATCTGGTTTGTCAACGGAAAGTGCTATCATGTGTCTTAAGCAGACTGTTCAGTATTATAGTGATCGGAAAACACCCGTTTTTGCATGCTTTCTCGATCTCTCAAAAGCTTTCGACCTGGTGTCATATGACAAACTGTGGCGCAAGCTCGAAGGTGAGACAGATTGCAGTCCGGAAGTTATATCTATTTTTAGGTATTGGTACAACAACCAGAAAAATAGTGTCAGATGGGCAGGCTCTTACTCGGATGTGTACAGGTTGCAGTGCGGAGTGAGACAGGGTGGACTGACTTCACCGAAGCTCTTCAACCTGTACATCAATCAACTTGTCGGTGAACTCAGCAGTGCCAATGTCGGGTGCTACATAGACGGCGTTTGTCTCAACAATATTAGTTACGCAGATGATATGGTACTGCTGAGTCCATCGATTGGGGGTTTGCGTAAGCTGATACGAATTTGTGAGTCCTATGCGGAGGCCCACGGGCTCAGATACAACACGAAGAAAAGTGAACTCCTAGTATTTAAGGGGCGGGGCAAAAATTATGTGACTGTGCCAACAGTCACTTTAGCTGGTACCCCCTTAAACAGAGTCGCTCAGTTCAAGTATCTGGGCCACTGGGTTTCCGAGGACCTGAAAGATAACGCGGATGTGGAAAGGGCACGTAGGGCGTTGGCTGTCCGGTGTAATATGTTGGCCCGCAGGTTCGCGCGTAGCAGTAATCAAGTGAAAGTGACTCTTTTTAAGTCTTACTGCCAAACACTTTACACGTGCAGCCTGTGGGTTAACTACACACTTGGCTCATACAGCGCCCTACGTGTTCAATACAACAATGCGTTTAGGGTGCTGCTGGGGCTGCCACGATTCTGCAGTGCTTCGAGTATGTTCGCAGAAGCGCACACTGATGGGTTTCATGCTCTTATAAGGAAGCAGTGTGCGTCGCTGCTGAGTCGTGTTAGGTCCAGTAGCAACAGTTTATTAAGCGTGTTCGCGGACAGGTGGGACTCTCCACTGCTGCGCCACTGGATACGTTTGCATACTGCACTGTGAGCAGTGGACAGTTCCTCCCGATCCTAATGTGTGTAACTGTCTTTTTTAACTGTTTTTTATTTTGTGTGTTGTTTTTGTGTTTCGTTTGTTTTATTTTTGATGTGAATTAGAATTAGTTTTTAAATGTGTGTGTTAAAATATGGATATTTTCTGAAATAAATGTTTATTATTATTATTATTATTAATGATCTCTTGGACTCTAATCCAACAAACAATCTGTCAGAAGTACTGTGAGACGGATTTATGAAAGTATAGTTATAATTTTTACCTGAACTCGATTTTATATTTTCTCTTTTATGTGTATCATGTGTACAAAGTGTCTTTAATTTTTGTAACTAGTTTAATACCGTTTTAATTAAAGAAAAAAAGAAATAAAACTAATATAATATTATAAATTCTATAGTAACTCTGTATGTCTGACCTGTTTACGCCTAAATGTCTGAACCGATCGTTATGCATTTTGACAGGTAGGTATTAAGGTACCTGAAGAAGGACATGGGCTACTTGTCAGTCTGGATATTTGTATTAGAAATGATGAAACACAAAACACAAGCAGATGAAGTCGTGGGCAACAGCTAGTACTCCGCTGACCCGGCAAACATTGTTTTGCCAAATATAAATTATTTCTAGCTACACCGCGCTACTTCGTTCGCGTGGTGTCCTAACCCGTACCCTACCCTAACCTAACCCTAAAGAACCTGATTAAAAGTATCCTATGTCCGTCTCCTGGTTCTTAGCTACCTACCCACCAATTTTCAGCCAAATCGGTTCAGTCGTTCTTGAGTTATAAATAGTGTAACTAACACGACTTTCTTTTATATATATAGATTCCTCCACCCCTAGATTTCCGTACAGGCGTGATGTTAAATGCTATGTTGTTGTCCATAGAAACCATTGATGAATAAAAATAAACTTTTTCAATTCCCTAGGTGACAACAAGCTAATGGCTCGCAATGCAGCCGCTGAGCAGGCGATAAGAGATCTCATCATAAAGAAGATGAACAAAGTGATGACCAGTGACGGCAGTGAGTTCACTTATACCGTTATATTACTTAACTACGGCAGTACTTGCCCGCACTGTACGAAACTAGGTGTGGTCATAGTAAGAAGTAGCACTGAGCTACTTCTTACTGCACGGCACGATTGCAATGATACCAATGGTAACACGTACCTATAGTCTGTTCTAAAAGTATTTGATGAAAGTGTAAACAAACCCTGTTCAGATTAAATTCTTACTCAATGAATGACGCATTCTCTCACCAAAGTGGATTAGTATGTAACACATTCATCGCTAGAAGGTTTCAACTTTATATCTGACCAGTTTTTCTAAAAAATATTTTTTGATTAACATTATCCCACCAAAAACATTTTCATGTAAAATGTTGCCAAGACGAGACCACATGGCTCGCACTGTCAAGAAGTTATCAGAATTCATGTAGAGTCAATCTTCTAACTCTACAAGTCTAACTTCACAAACTTTACGCCTTAGTCAAAATATGAGTCTTGGCTGTTTCGTTACTACAAGAACTATTGTATAACAGAAATTAATGAACAGTGAATAAATTTTCACCTTACGCCCATGTGATGGTAGCGAAATGGCCAAGCCACATATTTTGACTGAAGGTGTAAAAAAATAGAGGTCTGCGTTAATTTGAGGAAAACACTTACTAAAAATATTCCATTATTTTAATATCTCTTCAGATATTTATTGAAATTAGATGTCAAGGGCAATGTTGTTCAAAATTAAATACTTCTGATAAATAACGAATTTATTTGAATAAGGATTAATATCATGTTTATAAAAACACCTTCGCAAATAATGTATTATTTTATTTTAGAACAAATTTGATTATAGTGTGAAAAAGGTTATAGTGAGTCAACCTTAAAAGTTAGACGTATGCTGTTGCGGCCTTTTTTTAGAACTTTTAATGGGGAACAATTCCGTCATACATGATTTTTGGGTAACTTTAACCATTTACGCAGCGCACGCAACGGGAGCTCTCAAAAGGAATATTTTTCCCGTTTTTGCAACTTTTTTCATTGATGCTCCGCTCGTATTGGTCGTGCGTGTGGACTGTCCAACACAAAAATATTTTTGAATTCGAACTAGTAGTTGAAGAGTTTCTTTGTTTAGTTGAACGCGCTACGTTCAACTAAACAAAGAAACTCTTCAACTTTTTATAATAGATGTAGATGCTTTTGAATCAAGCCATATGAACTCTGTTGATGTCCATGGCAAGATAATTGACAGAAATAGGCGACGGATATGACGAAAGATCATTATAAAACCCTAAGCCTAATATTCCCTGTTTATAGCGACGTCTTTGGTCATCCCCGACTCGGGCTCGACGAACGGCGACGCGGTCTCGGACGTGGAAGCCCTACCGATGATACAGCTGGCTTCGTTCGCGCTGCACAAGCTGTTCACCGAGTGGGAGTACGAGGGCCACAAGGTACCGCAGCTCAAGCCCTCCTCGCTTTCGGTACGTACGCTAGTCATACATAATCAGCCAATAAATATCTGCCAAATGTATGTACTAGCACTAGTGTTTAAGTTGTTAACTAACAAATTGGAATGTGTGATCTGGGAAATACTTAAATGATACTAAATGTCCGCTGCTGGTCACAGGCCTCCTCCAGGCATCGCCACAAACCCATCACTCTTACCAAACCTTATTTTAATCCAATTTAATAGAAATGTAGAAACTTAATTTTTTTTAACAATTACTTGTAAAGGATAATCCTAACTCTAAACGTTACAACTAAAGAGTTTAGGATAAAATCGTAGTTGAATTATTTTCCTAAGGGCTGATTTTTCTGACATCAGATATCATAAGACCAATTACTATTCTCGTACCAATCAAACATTCAAACTCATGTCGCAAAGAACGTTCGTTCATGTTTTTGACATTGATTGTCGCTGAGTTAAGCAGTGACAATCAATGTCAAAAAGTTGTCAAAAATGTAGGTAAATTGAACAGATTGAGACTGAGAATAAAATGCGATGCGATCGTTTTTAAAAAATACGGGAATTGCTCCTCTTTTATCCGCGGAACAAAATTTACGTTTGACTGTTTTTGTATGGAAAAACTGTGAAAAACTCTAAATTATTCCTTGGATAAAGATGGTTGTTTAGATTTATAGTACAGTCACTAAAGTTAAAAACTGGCCAAGTGCGAGTCGGACTCGCACACTAAGGGTTCCGTACCACAAGGCAAAAACACCGAAAAAAAAACCACATTTGTTGTATGGGATTAAATATTTATTTTATTTTTAGTATTTGTTGTTATGGCGGCAATAGAAATACATAATTTGTGAAAATTTCAACTGTCTAGCTATCGCGGTTCTGGAGATACAGCCTGGCGACAGACAGACAGACAGCGAAGTCTTAGTAATAGGGTCCCGTTTTTACCCTTTGGGTACGGAACCCTAAAAAGAGGGTTAACCTTTGAATGAGAGATAAGCTGTACAATGGTATACATAAACATCTATTTTGGAATTCTAAAAGTTATCTCAAAAGTCTCATAAAAACTCATGTCCGCGTCTTAAGATATTCAAGGCCAAAGGTCACAAAATCGTTTTTTTTTGGCGAATATCCCGCTTCCTATGATTTCAATAATGTTTACATCTATACAACAAGTCTTAGAATGCCAAAATAAAGTTATATACTGGTTTACAGTTTATTATCTCTCATTCCGAGTTGAAATCCCTAACCTGACTGGACTATTTAATTAGAGCTGTTTTTTCCGACGCATCTGGCGTTAATCATAATTATTCACGTTTACCTTTGGAACACACGAAATCTCCATGACGTACGTTTCCCGCAGACGTCAGAGAGTCCGACGGAGCCGGCCGGCAAGAAGAGCAAGGAGCTCCCGCAGAACGCGGCCGCCATGCACCCGTGCATGCTGCTGACGTACATGCGGCCGCACCTGGAGTACCGCGAGCTGTGCGTGGAGGGCGACCGGCCGCAGAACATGCTGTTCACCATGGGCGTGGACGTGGACGGCGCCACCTACATCGGCAAGGGTGAGTCCACTCCGCACCGTACGACACCAGCCCATCGCTGTGTACATGCGGCACACCTGGAGTACCGCGAGCTGTGCGTGGAGGGCGACCGGCCGCAGAACATGCTGTTCACCATGGGCGTGGACGTGGACGGCGCCACCTACATCGGCAAGGGTGAGTCCACTCCGCACCGTACGACACCAGCCCATCGCTGTGTACATGCGGCACACCTGGAGTACCGCGAGCTGTGCGTGGAGGGCGACCGGCCGCAGAACATGCTGTTCACCATGGGCGTGGACGTGGACGGCGCCACCTACATCGGCAAGGGTGAGTCCACTCCGCACCGTACGACACCAGCCCATCGCTGTGTACATGCGGCACACCTGGAGTACCGCGAGCTGTGCGTGGAGGGCGACCGGCCGCAGAACATGCTGTTCACCATGGGCGTGGACGTGGACGGCGCCACCTACATCGGCAAGGGTGAGTCCACTCCGCACCGTACGACACCAGCCCATCGCTGTGTACATGCGGCACACCTGGAGTACCGCGAGCTGTGCGTGGAGGGCGACCGGCCGCAGAACATGCTGTTCACCATGGGCGTGGACGTGGACGGCGCCACCTACATCGGCAAGGGTGAGTCCACTCCGCACCGTACGACACCAGCCCATCGCTGTGTACATGCGGCACACCTGGAGTACCGCGAGCTGTGCGTGGAGGGCGACCGGCCGCAGAACATGCTGTTCACCATGGGCGTGGACGTGGACGGCGCCACCTACATCGGCAAGGGTGAGTCCACTCCGCACCGTACGACACCAGCCCATCGCTGTGTACATGCGGCACACCTGGAGTACCGCGAGCTGTGCGTGGAGGGCGACCGGCCGCAGAACATGCTGTTCACCATGGGCGTGGACGTGGACGGCGCCACCTACATCGGCAAGGGTGAGTCCACTCCGCACCGTACGACACCAGCCCATCGCTGTGTACATGCGGCACACCTGGAGTACCGCGAGCTGTGCGTGGAGGGCGACCGGCCGCAGAACATGCTGTTCACCATGGGCGTGGACGTGGACGGCGCCACCTACATCGGCAAGGGTGAGTCCACTCCGCACCGTACGACACCAGCCCATCGCTGTGTACATGCGGCACACCTGGAGTACCGCGAGCTGTGCGTGGAGGGCGACCGGCCGCAGAACATGCTGTTCACCATGGGCGTGGACGTGGACGGCGCCACCTACATCGGCAAGGGTGAGTCCACTCCGCACCGTACGACACCAGCCCATCGCTGTGTACATGCGGCACACCTGGAGTACCGCGAGCTGTGCGTGGAGG